>JAVLUX010000021.1:33519940-33967440 GCA_032164185.1 Moxostoma hubbsi
AAAACAATATGCTGCCTTCTAAGATACCTAATGTCAGCCAAATTTTAAGACAACATTGCTTTTCTTTTTTTATGGAGAAGGGAAGCACAGAAGGTACTGTGATGAGCTCAGTGAATAAAATCATCCTATATGGCAGATAAGAAAAGAAAATTTTATTATAAACTTTTCTTTTTATATTTATTTTGATGTATTTTTTATTTTTTTAATAATGTATTATAATTTGTAATAACTTATTATAAATTGTAAAACTTGTTTTTAATTGAAGTAAAGGAATATAATAAATTAAATTTAAGTTTATAAATGTATAGTAAATGTATAAATATAAAAAATATTTAAAACTTTTAAATGAACAGTGTATTGACATTCAGTACATAAAAGCATAGATTAAAAAAATAATGTGTGCGCTATGTATTTTTATTGTTATTCCTATATATTGTTTATATTGTTAATCTTATATATTGTATATTCTTATGCACAGCGATGAGCTCAGTGAATAAAATCATCCAGTATGGGCCCTTTTCACATTTCCAGGTTTGGAACGCGGAGGATAAATCTTTTTTTTTTTTGGAGGATAACTTTTAGAGAGGTAAAATATCATTTTTGAGTTCCCATTTGCTCCAGCATTAAAAGAAGAAATCCACTATTTAATTTCCATGATTTTCCAAAAGAGGAAGAGCAATAGATAGAGAGCGATGAATTATGGCAGTCAGAAGAGAGAACGATGTGTTTCTTTTATAATGTCAGTGTAATATAACACAAAGACATTCTAAATTGAATCTAAATAATTAAAAAATAGATTTACATTTTGTTAGAATTACATTGCAAATGAAGGTAGAAATTATTCATCACTTTTTTAAATGATTTTTAATCATTATAATTTTAAAAATAACTTTTATATTTACGTTTTTATGCATAAAAGTATCCCTAAAAAGGGGGAAATCTCATTTAAATAATGACTATTTTTACCAATATGTATTAGTTATTATTATCATACTCTATTGGAAATAAATTGCGGGCTCGGCAGAAGGGCACACTAAGGTTGAATAACATCTTTAAAGAGGGCATTCAAGAACATCTACAGTATTTGATTAAAAAAATGACAAATGGGTCACTCGTTTGTCTTGTGGACTTAACGGATAGGTGTAAGTTAAGGCCATGAGACCACAAGTCCACCATTAAGTCAATTCGAACAGGGTCTATGCAGAGTGTACCAAAACAGCCGGTCATGATGACGCATTACAGTTATGATACTTTCAGATGGCAGCTGCCTATGTCTATACACAGTATACAGAAAGGCAGCTCACCTGGTTTTGGAAAGAGAGCTTGAGAGAGAGAGAGAGAGAGAGAGAGAGAGAGAGAGAGGCAGCCTTGACAGACCATGATGGAAAGTTGTAGGCTGGCAGGCATTGTGTTGTAAAGGTCATTGTGATCCCAGTGTGAATAGCTCAAGAGTGATTCCTCTTTCTGCAAGCAAACTTTATAAGCATTGTAAACTGCCTGAGCTGAGCACACATGCTGCTCTATTCTCTCTGGCCTCTCTTCGTTTCTATATCATATGACCTGAAATCGCTTCTGCTTGGAGGAACCTTTCACACCTGATATTAACATCTGTCTTGGGTGATCTGTTGACAAAGGAAGTCCAAAATGTCCAAAAACTCACTCAAACCAGATTCGGATGTAGTCAGAAATGCCTGTGGCCACATCGTGTTTGTTGCCTATAAGCTATTCTGGTATTGTTGTACTCGAATATAAACTTTGTACATCATCAGTTGTGCTTTTTTCCCCATCTAACCCCTTGTTGTATTCAGAAGTTGAACAAAGCAGCTCTTTCTAAATCAGACACAACTAAATCGGACACAACTCGGCCAAATCGAGAACTTGATTTAGCAGCTTTGCTGTCCGATACCTCTCTTTATATTAAACTGATGTAAAGGCCATTTTGCACGGTTGCTTGCACATTACCGGTACATGACCGCTTTGGTGCAGAGAGAGGCCCTTTGTGCTGTCAGTGTGCAGCTCAGTAGCATAGTAAGCAGGAAGGGCCCATGGCAACACTATCCTAAAAAGAGAGAGATATGAAAGCAGAGAGATGATACTGGAGGAAAACAGTGCAGGAAAAACGTGGCACGTCATAGAGATGATCGAGGCTTGGAGCAGAAAGATGCATCAGATATGCTGTAATTTGTTATTGAGAAGTGATGTCATACCGAACCTTGCGAAAGTTGTTTGATTTGTTGGGTAAAAACGGCTGACTGCAGAAAGCAATGATACTCGTCCCAGATATATTTTGCACATCAAGTAGTGACCCAGTGCTGCCCTGCAAAGGCAAAGTGCAGTAACTACAGTTGTGGATCGATACAGATTTCCTGATTGGAATTTATTCTCATTCATTTCAGTATATTTCATTTATAATGTCCATTTTGCTTACATATGAAAGAAATGATCTCTCAGATAATTCTGTATATTATATAAGCAACTTTCTAACTTTAAAAATTATAAACATGAACAACAGGGCACAAACTATGCAGTTCATTTGCTATTTATTTAACAGATGTAATAATCAGCACAACCAAAATTTAAGTAAACTTTAAAGAAAAAGTACAAGATCGATCTTGGGATTTTAAGAATCGATATCGGGACCAATAATTCAGTGGTCATTTTTGTGTAGTTACTGTGGTTTGCTTTTGCATGGCAGAATTTTTATTGTACAAAATATAAAAAAATAAACTTCAAATCAACAGTGAAATTTTATAAAATTAGGGTTAGCATTGTTGGGGTTATTTAGGGTTATGATCTGTGTAGGCCCAACAATACACAAAATGTCATGACTGATTAGGAAAATTAACACTTTTATAAAAGCAAACACAACAGCATAAGTCTTAATTTTTCTTAAGTCTGGATCATAATATATTTTACCTTCCATTGTTTTGTTCACAGTTTTGAGGGATGAGGGCATGTTACGCAACATAGCCATGTTGACATCTGAATTCCAGTAAAGTTTGATTGGACACACGGCCTTCATTGACAACTCCATCAATAACAAAAGATTGATTGATAGCGATTCTCTGTTTTGAAAGTTGAGAAATTATTTATTTTGCTATTCTAAATGTGCACTACTTATAAAATGAGATCCTTTTTATTATTTGCATTTAGCTTTGTTTTGTTTTTTCTCTTGCTGTCCTCATATTAGGATAGACCTGTGACCCATTTTTGGGTCACGACCCCCTAGTTGTTAACCACTGGGTGAGAAATGTTCTCACTGTGTCTCTGTTGGAGAATCTGGTGAACAGAATTAGGTTCTGTGTAGGTTACGATAAGGACTGATTTTTAAATTACTGTTCACATCCCTACAAATCCCAGCCTGAAACTTTTTGAAATGCTTTGATGACATCACAGCACCTCTCACTGGCATGTACCCAATATTGCAAGACTGTAAATAAAGCTGTTTGAAGAGCACACTACCATACCTCTCTTACCATTTCTGCTGTGTAAGAAATTTGTACAGTATGCATGCAACATCCAGATAACTGGTGATATTTGCCAAAATGTGCTGTAAAATCTAAGCATAGTGCAGAATCCCTTCGTGACCAGTGTAAGAAGAAATATTTGCCATGATTTTTTTTACATATTTTTCTTGACCCATTATTTAATTTGACTGACAAGACTTTTTTGTACAAAATTGGATTAGTAATGCCAAAAAAATTATAGAATAAAATTATAAATGGATACTACATGCAGAAATAAACATGCAACATAATGAGTTCTTGTGACAGCAATGTAGTGTACTACTGTTTGAAATGTTTACTGCTACATAATGACTACTTTTTCACATACTACAGTCATTTTTAAGAATAGCAAGCATTGTACAGTGTATAATGCATATTATTCGGTAAGTAGTATGCTAGGATTTCATTCCAACATATATCAAGTGCAGCTTTAAGTACTTTAAAAAATGAAAAGTAAACGGTAGTAGCTGCATAAATAATAAATAATAATGATGAACAAAATTTTCATTTACTCAGTAAATAAAAAATAAAAAGTAAACATTCTCACATAATTACATGCCTACATTTCAAATGCTAATACAAAATGTCTTTAAATGCTAAAAAATGTGGATGCTTGAAGCCTGTCTAATTTCAGCTGGAAGAATGTTCCAGATCTTTTAAGGCACAGTGGCTAATAGCTCCCCTTCCAGCTGCGTTTCAGCGGCTGGAATGGGACTCCTCCGCCCCTGGCAGCGGCCCTGACCGCTCCAGGCTGTCGGCTAGGAGCCCCTTCTCCCCTCGCGGTCAGCGGCCGTTCCTCCGCTTCCAGGCGGCTGGGCTCCTCGTCCCCCGGCAGATGGCCACGGCTGCTCCGTTGGGGTGGACGGTAGTGGCGAGAACTCTACTACGGCTGTAGACTTTGTCAGTTCAAACCAGTCTGGCCATTCTCTGTTGACCTCTCTCATCAACAAGACATTTCTGTCCACAGAACTGCCGCTCACTGGATGTTTTTTGGTTCTGGCACCATTTTGAGTAAATTCTAGAGACTGTTGAGTGTGAAAATCCCAGGAGATCAACAGTTACAGAAATACTCAAACCAATAATCATGCCATGGTCCAAATCACTGAGATCACATTTTCCCCCATTCTGATAGTTGATGTAAACATTAACTGAAACTGCTGAACTGTATCTGCATGATTTTATGCACTGCTACAACACAATTAGCTGATTGTATGGATGATTGTTGGTGGTACCAAATCACATATATTGTATATTTCATAACTTGGTATGTAAGCAATCCCAAACAGAGTTTTTTCAAAAGTGAATGTGCAGTGTGCAGCAGTTGGGGCAGACGCTCTCAGAGGCCCCCGCTCAAGGACAGAGTCGATTAGGCTGATTAAATAAAGACAGAGAGTGATTTATAACAGCTCTGTCCCGCTCTATTCATCAGCAGGCTCTTGACTTAATAAAGTATTGATATTTAGATACACAGGGAGCAGGCAGCGGTTCAGTGGTGACGGGAGGGCACAGGGGACTGGGGCCCTTAGTAGAACTGTGCTGCAGGGCAGTAAATACATCTCTATTAAAGTAGTTCATCTCCACACGGCACAAACAGAGACTGAGCGAGTGATGGCCGGGTAGCACTGATCTCTCTGAGGGTATTGCTGATGTGCAGGATGTTATCAGTAGCTGTGACTGTGAAGACTGGTGTCAAATTAGCATTGTATTTCTTCTGTTGTTGTTACTTATTTCCGATGAACGGTGCCAAATAGGAAGCTATTTTGAAACTATAGGTTAAAAAGCTAAAAGCTATTCATGATATACAGTAGTTAAACTACTGTACAATCAAGCAAACCTTATGAAAGATTAGTTGGCTAAAGGATGATGTAAAACAGACAAAAATTGTGATATGCCGGCAGTGCAAGATAATGTCTTCTGTATTTTTGTCTGTTTTCCCTGAAGAGAAAGACTGTAAATTTTGACATGATAATTTTGGAGTACACTACAGTTGATTTTCATAAAACCGGTCAAGAAAATGGCAATTTTCACTCCAAAATCAAAAGAAACAAATACAAATTTTAACAACGTAACTATGTGCTCAAGGGGTAAATTGCACCTGCCACACAGAGCTGCGATTTGCACTCAAATAGTCTGGTGGAAACAGAAATTGAAGACAGACTGCTCCCCCAAGTCTTTCTTTAATGGTGTGGTGTGTAAAGACTTTTTTCATGCAGACGACCTGGGTTCAATTCCCCCATTTTTGTCCCACTTTTCCCCATCCTGTTTTCTGTCCCCATTCTTAATATTTCCTCTAATACTACTTATAATAATAATTAAAAAAAGGAAAATGAAGGTTGATTTCCTCACAGTGATTTGCTCACTTTGAATGTCGGATAGTTGAGAGATTTGATCCGGATAAAATTAACCATGGTTTTACTGGTGGAAGCCAAAGTTTTAATGCAATTCATCATGGTGTTCCTACAGTAATATGGTGTTAATATAGTTGCCATGTTTAATTTTGTGGTTACTATGATTTTACTACAAAATACCATGGTGAAATTATGGTTAATTTTTTGTTAGGTTTAGGGATAGGGTTGGTGTAGAGTTTTTGTGGGACTCTAAATAAACACTGTAAACATGCTATAGTGATGCTCCTATACTGTATGTGTAGTATTAGTTTAATTAGGAGTGAAAATAGTATCTGCCACTATTTGCATTGGGGGTGGGATTAGTAAATGTAAAACATCCAGATGTAATGAGAATTTGGGGGTAAAATGTGCTGAAAATTAAAGTGTCCATAAAATAATGTCACAGTGCAAAAAATCTTTATGGTCCTAAATGTAGGTTTCTAAATTCATTAAATAATTAATTCATATGTATGATTTATTCATTTTATTTAATTTTTTTTACTGGTTAATTTAAATGAAAATGACTGCCCAATGGGACTTGAGACATTTTTAGAAGGATATGTTTGATTGTTGTTAAATATGGCACTAAAACAGCATTTTGTCATGCTAATACATTGTGGCTTGCTGGAAATTGCTAGATGAAGCTGAAAATGCTGCACTGTTTAGAAAACAGCTGATATATTGTCACTCTTCTGATTAATGTAGTTAGTGTAACATTACATTAATTAACTTCACTACTTAAAGGAAAAATGATGTGAGAGATTGTGTGTGAGATACTTTAGCTTGAAGGAGAAACGGATAATGAGCTAACGCTAATAGCTACAGAGAATAGCTGCTGACAGCATAGTTTACTGTATATGTCTTGTATTTAAATGCTTGATATCCATGTGTTACCTTATTTCTAACCTCTTTGTGTATGTTTGTTTACACTGACAGGCAGAAGGGGAGGACAGTCTGAAGAAGATGCAGCTGATGGAACTGGCCATTCTTAACGGCACCTACAGAGACGCCAATATCAAATCACGTAAGTGGCCACCTCCTCTCCTAACAAACACAGGCATTATTGTGGGAGGCCTTTGTGACCGCAGCTTTCAGTAATCCTCTGCCTTGCTCTCTCAAGTAACCCTGATTCTCTTATAAGTGCTCTGACATATGTCTCAGCAATCTAATGCAGAGTTAGCACATACGTCAAAATCTAAAATGTGATAAAATGATATCTCCTATAATATCTGAATTGTTTCTCCTGCAAGTGTGCAGTCAGAAGTCAGTGATTTCAATATGAACGTTTCTAATTATCTGGGCTGTGCTATTAACGTGAACCAGACCACAATTGACGCGCAACATTTATTTGACCCAGCATGTCTAATGCCCTTCTTCAAATATTCGATTACGTGTTGTGCCATGTACACTTGAATAGACAACACAAAACCCCACTGTAGCTTGATTATAACTGCGCATGTGAATTTACTGAGCACTTGTCTCATTTGGGAATTTCAGGAGAAACATCTGAGACCGTTGATAGTTGACACATAAACAAATTGACAATTTCATGAAGTCTCAGTATGAAAGAGCAACATTTTAGCATTTAGTTATTTGTTGGAAGAGCTGCTAATGAACCAAAATAATTGAGAACATGCACTGCTATCTGTGAAAACAATGTTTTCTTAATTAAGGCATGTTGTGACAGCCTCCTCTTTGCTTTGCTGCTTTGGTAAATTGTTCAAGTGCTGTGGAACGGCTGGTGTTCGATATTGTTACTAAAGAGTTTGGTTGAATTCATCAGTCTCTCCCTCCCTGCTGAAATTACCAGCATATGTTGTGTTGTGCTGTGTTATTCTCGTCAATACAATTGCTGGTGAAAATGTTGACAAATGGGGAAGGGGGGTTTCAACGAAGACATGAAAGATGAAATGAAAGATGCATCATGAAAATAATGAATCGATTTTAATTTAAACACTGTTGATGGAAATTTAAGGCAGAGAATATATACTGCATGATATTAACAATGCACTAACAGTGTCTTTAGAGAAAGAAAGAATTTGTATACAAAAAATGTATTCAAATAATCAAGTCATGAGGCAGATTCACTCAACAGTTACGGTAATTTTGTTCGTGGTATTTCAGCGCAATAAACTGCATCTTATTCACTAACCACCCGCAATCTGTTTTAGCAGCCGCAATCAGTGCTGAAATTGTGCTGCGTCTCGAGTCTTTAAACAAAGTCATTTGTCATTCCTTTCTGTTCAAACACACCTCCTTTCTATGTAGATTAGGCTTATAGTAGATTGCGCTTCATTCACAAAAATGTAATTTTTTGCGAAATGAAGCGCAATATTGCCGAAAAAAGAAAGTTGGCAGTAAAATGAATTTTATTTCAAAGAGATGTTTGTGATCTTATCAGCAGTAATTCATCAAATAATCATTAAATGATGGAGAAGAGCGTTATAATCTGGCATATTTCCAGATGTGCGGTGTTGTCAAGTGCATGTTCTTTCTGTTTAAGAGATGATCCAGGTATCTGGATCAAAGTGATGCTGTACAGTAGGCATTTGCCGATATTCAATAATAAGGTACACCATGACAAATAACATGCACTAAAATATTGTCATCGTGAATACTTCAAAATGCTGAAAACATTTCTAGATAACTTATTTACCAAATTGTTTCATTTTCTAGAATTCACTGTAGCATTTCCATCAATAAATAAATGCTCTAACGCTTACAGTAATAGGAAGACATACCAAAATACTAGGAAACTATAAAATTCATGTTTTTTTGTTTTGTTTTGTTTTTTCAAACTTCTCCAAAATGTAACCATTGTTGTTACTTTTTCATTTGCAGTGAAAATAATCTATAATGTCACTATAATGTGGTTCTCAGTCTCGGTGGGGCATGTGGTGTGTTGTGTGTGGATGCCGTGAAGAATAGCATGAAGCCTCCTCAAGCGCTATGTCTCCGCGGTAATGTGCTCAACCAGCCGCGTGTTAAGATGTGTTGATTGACGGTCTCAGATGCGGAGGCAACGGAGATTCATCCTCTGACACCTGGATTGAGGCACTACGCCACCACGAGGACCTAGAGTACATTGGGAATTGGGCATTCCAAATTGGGGAGAATTTTTATTTTTTTAATGACTACAATCTAAGTGTATATAAACTTCTGGCTTCAACTATATATATATACATGTATATATATGTACAAGTGAACTTAAACTAACTTACGCACTTGTCAGAGTGCGTAACTTGTGACGTGAATACGCTGATAAAGCGTGCTACACGTAATGCAATATCTTAAACTGACTTAAACACATAGTAGCCTGTATAGCCATAATACTCAAAATCCTGCCAGTGAAAAACCTTTTTGTGGCCTGTGTGATTTTGTGAACACATTTATTAATTTTAAGTTGTCAATTCTCTTGAGCATTGGTGGGAATTTTCAGTATCACTGAATTGTTGTAAAGTTATAGAAGAGAAAAAAATGGCAAACAAATGCCAAGATTTAATATATTGAAAAGACACAAATAAAAATCAGATTATAGGCTACTTTGTTACATGAGTGCGATGTCAGAGTGTGTGCGCATTGATTAAAAAGTTTGTGTATGCTCAAACATGTGCGCTCCAAGTCTCTCTTCCACACCTGCTCATCACTGTCACAGTCAAACTGTGACAAAGCTGTTTGAAGAACTCAACAGAGGTATGCCCGCCATGAACAGTAATAACTGAAGTAAGCTGACACGTCTTCTCCCAAATGCTTCATTATTAGTGGTTTACGTTACTAACCTCTACAAAACCCTAAAAGAAGGTAATCCTAGATAGGAATGATTTCTCATTGAAGCACTTTTAGTGTATAGTATATTGTTTTTTAGGGTGTCTCTGGTGTGTGTGTGTGTTTAGGTAGTGTTTAATGATTATCATTAACAGTGACAACAGAATCATTTCTGACAGCAGATCATATCTGCTTTCTATTACAAATTCCCTATTTTTAAAAGTGTTTGAAAGCTTACTTGTAAACTTTGAGGGGGGGAAATTAATTCAGAATATCATTAAGAACCTAAATTAATTTATTAAAGAGTTAATTTATTTATCTGTATATAATGTTTTGTTATTCTTGTTTATTAAGTTTCCATAATATACTAAGTTGTGAAATTTTAAGTGTACCAAGTCAGATTTTTTTTTCATCATATTGTTTATTTTGTGTCCAGGAGTATTGATTATTCATATTTTTGAGATGGTACAGACATTAATGCTGATTTTCTATAAAGCTGAATAGATAAACATGATAAAAGTAATGACCAGCATCATCCAATCACTGCCAACCATGTTAAAATTACATTTTGCATTATACAATTCTGAATCTATGTTCTGATTATATTTGTCCCATGTCTGCCAAACATGTTGAGTGGTCCAAACATCATCTGCAGCCTGAAATGAAATTATTTAGTGAATGACTTAACCTCCTGTGTGCTGTCTGTCTGCACTGGTCTCAGAACAGTTCAAAATGCACCTTATTTTCATCCTAACTCCATATAAAGCCACTGAAATGCACAGTATATATAGGAATGCATTTACTTATGTTAATGAATAGAACCGTATTGTTCAGTAAAATATAAATAAATAATTTATATTTATATAAATATAAATAAATAAAATAATTATATTAAAATGAAGCGAAGTGACCCACAGATTTGTTACTGTAAAAAGCTATTCAAAATAACAAACATGTCTTTGGAACGTCAGAAAGCCACTCCACAGCAATCATCCGAGTACTCCATGTTTATCGGCACGCAAAAAATGAATGAAATATTTCAAGTAGCATATCAAACTAAACTAGAGACACTTCTCTTTACAACTTTACAACTTTTTTTCTTACCAGAGGCACTTCTGTTGGCACTGCGCCCATAGCAGCAGTTCATGGAAATCGACGCCATGGTGTTTGGTCACGTGACTCGGTGCGTCAGAAGTTTACCCCTTAAATGACTCTTTAGAGTGTCCTGAACAGTATGCAATGGGTTTACAGACATTTAAATTATGCGTTGCATATAGCGAATCCAACATAGCGTATCCTCGCATGAGGCCACACTTAGATTAACACTAAATTGAGACTTTTCTAGTCTGAGTTTCACATCCTTTGATGACGTGGTGTGTCCATGCGTTGCTCTGCTATTCTTCTAAAGCCACGTTAACTACCTGCATGTCCTGCTCTAGGCCTAAATATTGGATCATTGAATGCACTTGCTGTGTGCACTTTTTTTTTTCATTCATTAATTAATAAAATACAAAAAAACATATCCACATCAGATTTCTCAGGCTATTCTTTGACCCCCCACACAACTCATTGGAAGTACCGCCCGCTCCCGCCTTCAACTCGGAAATTAAATCCTAAGCCCCAAGAAATCTATTTGGGTCCTGCGGGTCTCTGCAGAATAGTAACAAACCGGGATGGCCGTTTCTAAACTATCCAATGAAAGAAGGGAATCTCAGTGTAGAAACCAGTGGGCGTTTCCAAACCAGGATGGCTGTTTCTAAACTAACCAATGAAAGTAGAGAATCTCAATGGTTTGAAAACACACACTGATTGGGAAAAGCCCATTTTTGTTCTGCAGAGATATAAGTCTCGGTCCTGCGGGAGTTCCACAGGAATGTAGACCTCTAGTGTAAAGAATTCACAAAAATTTCTTGCTTTATTATAAGCTTATATTTCAGAAGCTCAGTTTCTCAGGCCAGTATTGACATGTTGTATATTTTGATTAATCTTTAATATGTTTTATACATGGTTAATTAAATGTTTATATATAAAACATTCCTTGAACTTTCCTCAAATAACATTATATGCCATTTTAGTCAGAGTAATATTGACTAAATTAATGAATTTGTTGCAGAATTGAATACATTTAAAGGACATTTTTATGAAAAGACAATAAAATGATTTTTGCAACTGTGTAAAAGTTAACATTGTTGGGGTGGTTGTGTAATTTCTGCGCCACTAGAATCAGCAAACGTAATTGTAAACATAATCACTATTTTCAATCAGATTCCAGAAAATTCACCTGGTCTGTCGTTGGTTGGACAAGAGACTAGAGAATCCCACCCCAAACTTCCACCATTTGTTGAGTCTTTTCAGCAGGGCCTCATCTTGTTCCTGTACCTGTGCATAATACTAATGGTTTTGTCATTTTGTCCCGACTCACCCGTCTTCATTCACCCCCTACCCTCGCATATTTCTGCTCACTGCAGCTGCCCTTGCCTTCTCTCTTGCAGCAAGCGCCCAGGTGCCCCGGATCCTCACTGGCCCAGCACCCGTTCTGCCGCCCACAGCCTTGCGTACGCCCACACCTGCTGGGCCTACCATCATGCCCCTCATCCGCCAGATCCAGACCATCATGCCCAATGGCTCGACCCATCCCACAGCCGCTACACTGATGCAGCCTGGTCCGGAGTCAGGCCTGATTTACGCGACACCCTACGAGTACCCCTACACACTGGCCCCTGCCACCTCCATTCTGGAGTATCCAATCGACTCCAGCGGGGTGTTAGGTAAGCATTGCTGCACCTACCAGCGTCCCTGTGGTCGAGCACACCACCTCCACCAGAACATCCTTCAGCATGGGCAGTGGACCCCCATGCCTACCCTGATCATACACCATTTCTTTTAAAGGTCACCTCAAAATGAAAATTCGTCATCATGTAGTCAAACTCATGCTGTTCCATGCCCTTTCTTCCTTGAAACACATAAGGAGAGGTTTAGCAAATGTTCATGCAGCTCTTTGCAATACAATGTGTGGGGCTGTCAACCTCCAAAAATGTGCACCAAGTGTCATGTAAGTGCTATTAGCGCTACATTCCAAGTCTTCTCAAGCCATTTGATAGCTTTGTGTGAGGAACAAACCAAAATTTAGTCCACATGCTCTTTCATTTTATGGAAAACTGCAAAGATTCTCCATTTTTGTTCCACAGAAGATTGAAAGTCATATGCAGCCTGATCTCATGAAAATAACGTCACTGTGGCAATATTTTTTGCAGAAATTATATTACGTGGCTCCTTACACATACCGCTGAAATTCTGAGATGGAATTTCCACTATGTGGCGCTAAAAGTGAGTTAATTTTCTCCCAAACAGATGCGGTTTTTAAGGTTAATGCTCTATCGAGTTTTAAATCAACAAAATTTACCTCACTACCCTAAACCTTGAACCTTAATTCCAAAGTATACTTCGGTGCGTTTCCTCGCACAGGACGCATGATGCAAATCTCGTCATGAGCAGAGTACTCGAGCACAGCCTGACTGCGCGCGCACGGGTCTGGAATTATTTACACAAATTAGTGGGTCCACAAGGTGGCAACACTCACATTTGAGATATTGCTGTCACGAAGAGCGCATGTGTTAGGAGGTCAGGAGATACCTGCATTTGTAAAACTCGAGTCTAAAGGAATATAAAGACATCTTTATGGGTCTAAACTCCTAAAGAGAAAAAGTCTGTTGTCTTAGCAGTCGTAGCGTGCATGCGGCAACCATCTGTGTATGCGCACACCGTCAAATCGAATTTACTTTGACAGGCTTGCATTCGATAGTATGCAGACGCTGAGGGTTCAAAATTGAAGTAAACTTTGGGCTTAAACCTAACTGGTATATATGACATAAAAAGTAAATGTAAGATGAAAAATGCAATTGCTGAAGCAACCATGTCTTTTTGTGGTGCTTTTATGATACTTTCGGCTCACGTGTCGACTCACAAGCTCATCTGGACTTATTTCCTGAACATTTGCATTGCATGTGCAACACAATAAGTTGAGCTACCGTGCAATTTGATTACACAATAGCAGGCTTGTAAATGTAGTTGGTTACATGTAGCAAATGTAGTGTTCATTTCATCATGAGACTTCCATAATACATACAATGAGCCACATAAAAATATTTTTTGCAAAAAGGTATTGTAACGTGATTCTATGAGGCCAGGTTGGTCATATGGATTTGGAATGACAGGAGGATAAATACATAACATTTTAGCGTCAGACTATTTCTTTAAATGGACCTATATACCCACACATATAGGCCTGATCCTGCCCTTCGACACCAGTGGAAAGCTTCTCCTTTCCCTTGTTTGGGTCACTGCCACCAGCCGCCTCAACTGCCATACAAGGAAACAAAAGGCAATTATATAAATATCAAATAGCCCTTTCCACTTAATCCATTTAGCGCCATAAAATCCACACACACAAAAAAAAAAACGGGACAAAAAAATTAAGAAATGTTTGGATTTTAAGGCTTTTAAATGCTCTTCTGGCTTTATGTGAGTAATGAGAGTGCTCTCTCGCTCTCAAAAGCCCTATCCTTTCCACTCCACACAAGCTGTATGGCTTCATTAAAGCACTTGAAAAAGCAGATTATGAATATCATGTTAGCAACAGCATTCTGCCAGTTTAACACTAGCTTCTCCCAAAGGCACGGTGTTAAGTTGAGCTGCGACAGAGGGGCCGTCCCAATGCCAAGAGCAGCGTGTCCAATTAGAGTCCATAAAGAAGGGCTTAGCTGCTGTCCAATAAGCACATTCATTGAGCTAGTCTCAAGCAAGCTGGTTCACAACAGGGTCCTTATAGGACTGCATCAGCGTGACATTTACTGTGGGTGGATGTTTCTGGGGTGGAGTGAAGCACCCTAGAGGGTCGTTCACACATACAGCGATTTGCACATACACATACAACTATTCACATGTTTATTCCCCCAAAATATGTAAACACGCAGTGCACACACTGCAGCTCAGTTATTATTGAGCTATGGTGGATTTTTCGCATTGTTGAACTACAGTATTCATCTGTCTATCCAAGTATGCACAACACAATGTGTAATCGAATATTTGAAGGAAGGATGTCAGTGGAAAAAGTGGCAGTAAAAGTGAGGGTAATACTTGTCACCTCTGTTTTTTGGAGCATGTGCACAACACCGGGGATAGCTGTAGACTGAGTAACCTGTATACATGCAGAACGAAACCAAGCTACAATTGCGTTTTCGCGGCCTGTTAGTCAGACATGGCAAAAAACTTACTGGTGCGATTTCAGTCGGACTAAAGTGTTTACATGACATTTTCAAAAGACGAATTGTTGTTTTACACCAACTGAATTGAAACTTTTAAAGCTCTGATAAACCACTGACTGTGGTTCTGTGGTGTTGCCTGACGTCATTGCTCTGTTTGTTTGAGCATCCAAGCCAGCCGGACACAGCCCCGTGGGCTCAACCAATGGCATTAGTTTGGGGCGAGACATCTGTTTTTACTGACCAATGGCAGATGGGGGGGGGGGGGGGGGGGGGCGTGTTCGTGGAATCAGTTTGCTGTTAGTGCTGCAGAAATTAGTGTAAGCGTGTTTACTGTTATATATGAATTTTATCAGACAGTCTTCATACTGTACATAGGAATATAACAAAAATTAATTATGCATGGAAAACCATGTCAAGAATTCACAATTCGCTAAGCCCCGCCTTAAAAGTGCTTCTGACCAATCCTGTCTTAGCAACCGTTGCCCTGATGCCATTACTCGGACACGTGTTTGCTATTTTCCAATGAGAGCCTATGGAAGTAATGTGTGTTTGACTACCTTTAAGTGCGATTTTTTTTTTTTTATTATTAATTATAAAGGACACAAGTTACCCAGAGAGGATACACGCAGTGTTTTTCTTTCTTTTTTTAAAAATAATCTTTAAATAAATCTGAAGAATAGCATGTTATGGATTAAACTGTGTCACCCCTCATTCCCAAATGAACGTATAACATCTGAAACGACACCTACATTTGCTCTAAGATCATATAAAGCTGAACGTTATTTAATTCATATATTGATTTAAGGCGTAATAAAAGTGATAGTAAATAAACGGTTCACAGCATCAAAAATGAGTGTGTTATGAGATGTTATAAACAGCTCAGTTACACTAATGTAATAGATGTGTAATTGCTATTAAATGACGTTTTTCTCTTTTCAAGTGTCTAATCATTTGCCTTGATTCCGATTCACAATTTGTAATTAAATTACTGTGTAATTTAACTATTTCTTTTACAAAAAACTTCAGATAAATATGCCTTGAATGTCACTCTTCATACCAACCCACATAAAAATATTATCCATTTCGTTATTTTGCCAAAAACCACGTCGTTCACGGCAATCTCCCATTCATTCCAATGGGGAGTTCTGCAGCGCTTGTCAGAGTGAGTAACGGTAACCAAGGGAGGTGGAGCTTAGTGAAGTGTCAATTGTCCTTATTCTGAGTTTGTTTGATTCATGTATTGATAATCATTATCTCGTTCATAATATGCTGCGATATGCATTGCTGAAATTGATATTCCAACAATTTCCCCTCCAGAATATTCATTTCTGTTACAAAATCTTCTGTTTTCTTTTTCAAAAGCTATGGTCGGTTATGCAGCCCACCAATAACATTTAGGCATACAGTAGTAGGAAGCCCACTATGACCAACAATGCAGCCACTCTTCATCCACCAACAATAAAATCGCTGTATGTGTGAACACCCCATTGAAGGAGGAAGGGTTTTTTGGGGTATGGAAAAGTTGAGGGGAGTTTTTCACCCTGTCTTCTCTCTTGTGTGACCTATACAGCATCCACAAAGGCCGAAGAGCTGCCCCTCTACCTGGGCTTTCAGACCTGTCACATTCCCATCACAGTCCAGCGTGGAGAGCCAACCGGTCGGCCTCCGTTTTAAAGTGTCCCCTCCTCTTTCCACAAGCCCCTCCCTCCCTCACATCACAGACACACCCTTTCCCATGTTCCCTTCTCTCTCATATCGGACTGGTTGGATGCCCCAGCCTCTTTCACTCTGTTTTTTCCCCCTCATATGATGTTTATTTTCTTTTTGGTTTTTGTACTTTGTTTTTATCAGTGTGTTGTTTTAGTTTGTTGTGTGTATAATGATGAGGGAGACAAAGCACTGAGCCCCAAAACTGCTGCACAAGCCTTTCTGAATGACCACATCCCTCAGTCTGAGCAGGCCGCATCAGGGCGAGGGGCATTAGGAGGGGCAACATGAGGATGGTGAGGGGACAGTGAGGGTCAAATGGAGGCTACTTAAATTTTGAGAGGGGACTATTGGAGAAGAGGTTATATATTGAAAGCCAGACTTTTCATCGAGCAATTTTAGGACAGTTTTAATGCACTATGATGTTGCATTATGGCTATAAATTCGAAAGGGATATAGTCACATTTACAGTCACACAGTGACTGGACCGTCAGCTTAAAGAAACCTTTCTATTTAAGAGTGAACCTCAGAAAGTCTGTTAAGAAGATGTTTAGGTCATGTTCATATTTTATCCTCAAAATTGAAAGAAAACTTATAAGGGAAATAAAATTAATGGCATTTTTGCATTGTAACATCATTTTATGACAGATACAAATATTTACCCCCAAAATTATCTTTACTGTAATTACAAAAATACATAGTAAAACATCATTTGATCTACACATCTTTAAATAATAGTAATTAAAAAAAGTTTTAACAATATATATTTTTTTCATTACAACAACAAAATTTGTTTTATTCTGCAGACACCCTTGAAACTGTTTTTAACAAAGTCCAGAATAAGTATTATTTTATCAAATAATAAAAACTCTAAAACTTGTTCAAACTGACTTTATTAAAAACATAAAATAAATAGTTAAAAAAAAACATTATTTTTATAATTATCTTAAAAATCGTATATAGGGTTTTAGTTGTTTTACCTATCTTTACATTTTGAACCTGGATTTTGTCATTAAAATAGCCATAGAAGCTGGCATGGTGTTTAAAACAACCTAAATGAAATCATAACAACATATTTGTTCCTGTTCATTTAACTTGTCTCAATAATTTGTGTTATTTCAAATAGACTTTCATCATCAGAAATTAAATTCAAAGTGGTTGAAAAAGCGTAATGGATTTAACACTGGATGTTGTAACTTGGGCTCCACTTTCATTTTACTTATTGCAGCAATTAAACTTATTTTAATGTGTGGACGTGTTTCACAGTGTCCAGTAATAAGAAAATAACAATCTAAATGATTGCAAAAATAGCCTTAATTTTCTTTTTGCAAAAACTATAATTTTTTCCTTTTTTTCATTAAATTTTGCAGTAAAACATGACCCAGACATGTTTCTGTGAGATTCACCCTTTTAGTGCCATACTGTCCTAGATCGTGCTTTGGCGAAACGTCTGATTTTGGTGTGTGTTGCTTCCTTGAGGACTGCCAGTCCCGGCACTAATGTCCCATTCCCTTCCTTTATCCTTCAGGTGTGGCTTTCCCCACGAAAGGCTAAATGCGGAGCCTCACTGCACCCCTCATCCCATCTGAGTGTTAACACGCACATGAGCTTTCATTTCACAGCTTCTTTGTTGGTTGAGAAGCATGAATCTGCGCCTAGCAGTCAGCCACACACACTCCTGTTTGTTTACACTGGCTATTTCCAGAGCCCAATGTGGCTGTACTTGTAATGCCATACATACTGTATGCCGCCATACTCATGCATTTCCCCTGGAATGTGCTGCTGACTGCTAGGTTTTAGGATGGAATAGAAAGATCAAACTTTGTCCTGCTTTACTAATCACTTAATTCATGTCGTACATTTCTATTCTCCATTTTGTGTTGTACTACAGCAAATGTGCCTAAATGTTTTCCTCTCTGTGCCCAAGCTTAGAGAGTGAGTTTAACAGTATTATATTTAAAGACTTTCTTCACTCGCTCCAGAGCAAGATTATGTGACTAGTAAAGCTCCCTAGTGAGGGTGTGTACTCCTGTGTGCTCATCACTAATGTATGTCATACTGTATACAAGCTTCGCAAAAACCCACAGATCCACTGGGGATAAATGAAACTATGTGAATTTTGTACTTGATAGATTTGCATATGGGGAAAAAAGTATTATTTGTGCCTTAAATTGTATCATTTGAATGAATTGCGCTTGTCAAACATATTTGGTCATACCGATCAATTATGTGAAACCTGTCTGATTCATCTGATGGAAACTGTGAGGTTTGATTGATCTGATGATCTGTGTTTTTCTGGTGATGTTATTGCAATCCAAGCAGGTGCAGTGGCAACTAAGATTCGAAGACACGAAATGCGCGTCCATCCTTACCAAAGGGTAGTGACCGCAGACAGAGGTTAGTTTAGTCCATGTGCTTCTATTCATTACCAGTAGCAACTCTCTGTCGGTTGTGATCTGTTGTGTAATGTGTACAGTATGAGCATGTGACTCAGCCGTCTGTGACATTTAAGGTGTAGAATGTGTTTGTTTTCAAATCTTCATTTTCTGTGCACACACACACACATGATCGTTTCTGCGCGGGTGGAGTGGTTGACATCATTTCATTGTTTTGACTTCAGCTTGATGTTAATGACAAATAATGGAAGTATTTATGCAAACATGGGCTTAATTTGAGTTCCAATTATACTATTCAGATCTGAGTCACTGTCAAATTTATATATATATATATATATTCCCTTTTAACTTAATTCAGCTCCAGCCTCTAACATACAGACTCTATTAAAATTAGATTTGTAGGTCATTTCAGCTTTTAGGCATGCTATCTATTTTGTAAACTTTATACTTGACTTACATTACAATAGAAAGTTCACCAGTCAGTCTATCCGACATCGATGAAGTCACTGTAATATTTACAGTCCTAATTCAGATTTTTTTATTCATCTCTTTGCATGGATCTTAATTGTGATTTCTTTCTATTACTATTACTTTTTTTTACATCAAAGCCTGAAACCTAAGCTAATTTATGTCTTTAACACTATTCTTTTGCTGCCCAATAACCTTTAAAAATGAGTTAGACATTATACAATTAAAAAAAGTATGTTTAAAAAAGGCCAATATTTTTATATTTGCAGATTATAGAAAATGTACATCATAATAACAACTAAACGTACACCAATATGATTACATGGTTTGCATAAATGATTAAAAGAGTTAATATAAGTTAATAATGGTGTGAGTAATGATTTGACAAACAAAATATGCATGTTACTCAACCTGCAATATTCATCACTATGAAACAAAATCGAAATCTGTAACTTTGTAATATTCCAAAGTACATTACAGACACTTCAATTTCTCAGTTCACATTCTGTGTGTGTGTGTGTGTGTGTGTGTGTGTGTGTGTGTGTGTGTGTGTGTGTGTGTGTTTGTGTGTGGTTAATGGGTTCTGGTTGGTGCCATCTTATATTTGGTTCACTTAAGCTGGCAAAAGACTACGGATATCAAGCAGATCAGATACTTCGATTATTGGCTTGCTCTTTCAATGTTGTATATTTTTATATCCTTTTTGTGCTATATACATGTTTTATGTAATACAATTACTGCTTTGTAGAAAATTGTGAAAATCCATTTGCACAGAGCTTCCAGAACTCCAGTCTGTGCATTTGTACTGGACCAGATGAATCACTTTTTTATTTAATCTGTTTACTTATTTTATTATTATAGTAATTATTATTTCCATCTGTCGATATTTGCCTAATTTGCCTAAAGATTATATGTGACACAAGTCTTTTATTTTGCACTGAATAATCCATCAGAAAAATCATCTCCTCGGCTGTGTTCGTGAGAGTAGACATGTTGAAAAATTGAAACCTCCATCAAACCTCAGACCATAAAACTGGAATGAATCTATCAAGTTCCTGTAGTCTTATGAGTATAAATGCATTTAAGAAGAATTCCACTTGATACATTTTTATGTTTTACTATAAGCTTCTTTTTTATTATTTTGTTGTTGAACAGAAAATAGTATTTACTTGTGGCTTTTGAAATATATATCAAAATGTATATCAAAAAATATATAAAGAAGGAATGTATATGAAATGTCACATTTGACTTGTATTTTGGAAGAGATAGCAATGGTATTAGAGGGCTATTTGCAGGAAAGAAAAATATGCATCATAGCAGCTTTATAGCACCATATTAGAGAATTTCCTATATTTTTGGATATATGTTAGGCCTTTATATATGGATGACAGGACTTTTTCAATGTTTTTATGCAAAGGCATTTTATATTATGTGTCCTGTGATTTGTCAGTAGTCTGCAATGCTGAGGGCAATGGCTACAGTTCCCACAGCTTGAATTTCCATGGCTGTTCTATGCTAGAAAATACCTTGTAGTGTCACTTTGTACAATAAGGCCAAGATTTATATGTTGTTGTAAATATAAAAAAAAGAATTTGAAAAGGCAATAAAAAATGTACAGATTAAAAAATGACCTGCAGTTGTTTTGGCCCTAAATTATTTCGCCTCTCGATGTGGACTAATTGCCTCAATTTTTAACAATACAGTTATCTTCCATCTTCATCATTGCTACCAGCTTGAAGCATGGTGTGGTCACACTACTCTTTGTGTTCCATTCACATCAATTCATACGCATAGGTGGTAGACAGTGTAAGCTTAAAGTTGCATCTTTATCTGAGTATCAAAGTTCAAATTTAATGAATTCTGACGAAAATATAAGAATATAATTTTTTAAAAGCAAAAGCCCTATAGAGCAGAGGTCACCAATTAGCAGTTTCGCTAATTTAAACCCAAAATTGGTGAATTGAATTATTTGCAATTCTGTACTGGACAAATCAGCTGTCTTGGAGAGACTATTTAGGATTCATCATTTCTTAGCTTTACAAGTATTATGGCTGCCAACTTGAAAGTTAATTTTCTGAACTGCACATGACTTATTTCATTTCACAGCCACTGGCTCCTGAAACCAATTATTTTGGCACATTTGATTGTTCTGACCTTTGCTTGGAAAATTTAGTGACTGGACCTCTTGGAACTTTAATTGCTGTTAAAGTGAATCAAAATTGCACATTTAAAGTGTCGTGTGACCGCACCTTCAGTCTGTCCATTTGCTGCTACTAACCACTGGACACATTTTCCACATTTGGATCCTTTGTAATTTCAGAGTGTTTTCTCTTTTTATTTCTTCCTTCTTAACATGTGACATGTCAGGATAGTCTTTCCGTAATGCTTTGTCAAAAATCATGCCTTGATCTCATGATTTTACTGAATTACATTCAGCCGACCCACAGCGAGTTTAAGGCCTGGAAAATACTCGATGTCAGACATCAACACTTCTAGCAGCGCAAGCTTAACTTTGTTGCGTTCCGAAATGTGTCAAACCGCAATTCATATAGCGATTCAAGTATGCGTTCAAAGGGTTGCCGCAAGGGGCGCTGTAGTGGTCGTTAGCGTAAGCTTTTCTTCTACTGCCAGATTCCACAACTACTATTATGGTGGAATAAGTTTGAAGAGAGTCCTGCTGAGCAGGGACTAAAAACAAAAAAAAAATCATTTCGCTTCGTTCAAAGAAGAAATATTAGCTTTTCTTAGCTTTTGAAAATAAAGTGTTCATTCCAGAACAAATAAAAAAATGTAAAATAAAATTCTTGAACAGTTTTTATTCGCGGTTGCTGAGCAAGTTACCTAATGCTGAAGTGTGTAATTTCAAATGAAACTGCAAAAATAATGCCTGTTTTCAAACAGGTTTCCCCACTTCTGCCATTGGCAATACAAAGAGATAGTTCGCCCCAAATGCAATCGGTCTATGTTGCCATGTCTTACTGGTTGGGATACTCATACAAACTGAACAATGTTTGATAGCACCACAGAGCCACAGAATATACCTGTTTTAGGGAAATTAACCTTCAAATGGCTTATTTATAGTTGCCTTTGCATTTTAAATTGGAATAAAAAAATAGGTGTATTTCAACATCAAAAGCAATTATGCACTTCAGCTTTAAAGTCCATATGTTGATAGGTAGCTACCTGAAATACAACTTATCCCATTTAATAGTGCAAAAATCTTAAGGTAACTCTACTACCCACAGCAATGCATGAGCACACCCAAGTATATTCAACCATGCAAGATCAACCGATTTTCAACTTTCGCATCTAGCAAAACATCACCGAAACTGTATTGTGCGCAATGGGTGCTTGTGGAGACTTGACTGAATCTAGAGCCTAATTGTGATCAGTTTATAAATACTTGTCATATTGTCATCATGCTTTCTCTAGCTGAAACTAATCTCCTCTCTATCTTGTTTTCCTTTCCTCCCTCTTTTGTTTCCCTCCTGTCCTTGTTTCCCTTTTCTTTTTCGTTTGTCTCTCTAACCCACCCAGCCACCACTGGCAACTAACCCCTGACCTTCTGACCTCTTCACCCAATGACACCCTGCTCATTACCTGCCTGCAGATCACACCTCTGCCCTAAACATGAATGAATGACAGAAAAAAAAGAGTATCTCAGAGCCTTCTCTTGTCAAAGGCAGTGGATTTACAGCTTCCCTAAACCTCACGTGTTGGACACATGCGGCAGATGGCCGCCACTAACTTCTCAGAGGGGGCCGATGGTCCTGCCACTGTAGATCTGCACTCTTTTTAAGCAATAAGCAATAATGATTCGCCCTGCACCCTCGAAATCAAAGCTAGACCTTCAACAACTCCTAGTTCACTGCATAAAAGCAACATCATAGACAACACAGGCCCTTCTTAAAGTGGAGGAACACGGACGTCAACATCCCTCCATCGCACTCCAACTCCACTGAAGTGATCCTCCTGTTACGGTAATGAATCTGTCTCTGAATGTAATGCATGATGGTGTGGATGGTGCATGCACCTCTGTATCGCATCATGGCAACCCTGTGAACCGGCAAATATGTCTGCAGTTCTATATCCTGTCCGATTATAGAAGTGATTCCAGTGTGGCAACGTGAGTTAATGCTGTTTCAATCCAATATGTAAGAAGAAGTGTATTTTCAGAATTCATACGAAAGCATTTCCCTTCCGGAACAATCTGACACTTTTCAGTGATCGAGCCTCTTTGAGGATGTATAAGCCATGCTTGCCTATCTGCTGTACAAATGTATGAAATTTGTAGATAAAATGGAAAAAGAAAACACATGTACAGAAACTTTTATTATTCTCCAGAGAACATATATTTTTACATCTCAAGATTTTATACTGACAAATGTTGTGACGAGAACAAAAAAAAGTCATATTGATCCCTTTATGAAGTGAAAACAATCCAGTTCTCTTTAATTGGATGTAGACATGGATGACCAAAACAACCCTCTCGTTGTATGGAAGGGGTTGATAGGGAAATATAAAAGTGCCTTATCATGGTTTCTCATGGTTCATTTTTATTTTGAATGTCATCTTTATTGGCGAATGAGCAGACCGGATCAGGACACACAGCTTTCCTTTGAAAAACACTACCAGTCAAAAGTATAGACGCACTTGACTGAATTTGTTTCTCGTGATCTCTTAACTGAAGACATATACTTAAATGCTTAAAATTGGTTTTGTAGACAAATATATTGTACATTGAACCAGAGCATGAATCTTTAAAACATTTTTCACACTCTAACTAGTTTTTTTATTCGACAGTCAGCCGGCCCACAGCGAGTTTAAGGCCTGGAAAATACTCGATGTCAGACATCAACACTTCTAGCAACGCAAGCTTAACTTTGTTGTGTTCCGAAATGTGTCAGACCGCAATTCATATAGCGATTCAAGTATGCGTTCAAAAGCAAATGTGACATGAAAAACCCATTTTCTGAAGCAACCGCGTCAGCTCGAGCCTCCGTCTTCCGAGTCCAAAGAACAACACTCAACTATCAGGTGAGCAACCTCGCAAGCTAATCACGTTTGAATAAGCATGTAAATGTAGGTGAGTGTATAATACAAGCGTTAAAATGTGTCATTTTTCAAACGAGTAAAAATGTTTTTGTATAATAACATAGCAGCGTGAGAGAAATAGTGCGAAAAATAAGTGTTTATAAAGTCATAATCAACTGTTGTAGTTGTGATTTGTGTGAATAAACAAACAGTTGTTGTCCCTCCTATAGTTTTAATTTCACTGTGAAACTGCGGCGAAACGTAGAATGCAGAATGTGAAAATCAGTTTACAAAACTTTTTATAACGTTCATTCTGTGAAACTAGGTTGTAAAATAGCAAACTCTGTTCTAGTCTTGCCAAGGCTAATTTCATAGCTAACATTTGATCTATCCTAAATACACACAGTTAAATAATATTTTAACACTTTTGTTTAATTTGACAATATTACAGAATTAAATGACAGACTGCATGATTGGAAATAATGCCCAATTAAAAATATTCTTCTAACAACTGATATTTACCTTTGGGTCTATCCTACAATTCAGAGACATTTTTGCCTTGAAACTTTGAAACATTTAACACACATTTGTATAAGTATCTTTATGTTTCATTATTAAAAAATATGTTAAAGATTTTATAACATACAGTACCAGTCAAGCTAAATGACTTTGAAAATTCTGATGTCAATCAAGTCAAGTCAAGTCAATTTTAGTTGTATAGCGCCTTTCACAACACACATCGTTACAAAGCAGCTTTACAGATGATAAAACTGTAATGTCTATAATGTCGATGAATCATCATTGTGTAATTAGATAAAATATGATTGTTTATAAGTAATGAAATAATAATTGTATTAATAACCTCAGTGAGCAAGCTGAAGGTTAATGGAGAAAAATAACCTTGGGAGAAACCAGACTCACTGTGGGGGCCAGTTCCCCTCTGGCTAACATCATGAATATAATGTAAATATTACTTATGTATAGTTATAGTCATGGTTTAAAATTATTAAACTAAGTAAGTGTTAAGGGACAGTGTTTATCCAGTTAAATGAGCAGTGTCAGGGTGGAAAATGACGGGGTGGAAGATAACGGGGTGGAAATTTAATGGAGAAATTTGCCACTAAATGGTCTGTGAATGATATCTTGCAAACATGCATGTAAACTTTATTGTTGATTTTATTTCTGTAAACATTCTGTAAATAAATATTTGGACATTTTAAAATTACATTAATTTTCCCTATATCGTCCCATAACGGGATGGATACGCTATGCTTGACCACATATGAATAACATCACAAAATAAAATAAAACATCAATAAAACAAAAGAATTATACTCTTAAAATAACTCAAAATGATCACCGGTGTGTGTGATGTCATTTCATAACATACTGTATATCTCCAATTAAATGTTACAGTATCGTGACATTACAGGGTGGACAATAAATCAAGGGACACACAAAAAACCTCCACTATCAGTGTTACAATAACACATTTACCACAAATGAGAAAATGTCACTAACCACTTAATTGGATGGAACAAATTGTAGAAATCTGATGATTTTGAAATCTTTAATGATTTATGTTTATTCCACTTTGTTTAGATTATAATATTTCTAAACATTTCTATTTTATCAGATATTTCCATAGTTTAACATTGAAAGTCTGGGTCTGGGACAAGGCTAAAACAGTAAGATTTCTACACACAAGGCATTTGAAAAGTACGAAAAATAAGCGATGAAGGCCTGGTTATAAAGTTCCCAATCTAGCCCTTCATATGGTAAAATCTCAATATTTTCTTTTTTCATTTTCACAGAAAAAATTTCAATTGCCCAAATTTGAATATGCAACCATTTATACCTTTTAAAATGGATGGATTAATGGGAGCTCAATACTGTTTAAAAAGCTTCTCAGGATGAAGATTGAAAAAATGGCCAGAGTGTTCACAGCTGGAATCTAGACAAAGGGTGCTTTAAAAAGATAAAATATAGTTTTACTTAACACTTTTCTGGTTACTTTATTCCTGTACTTCCTTTTGTGTTACTCGGTAGCTATAGTGACTTAACTGTTATTCTAATAGGTAAAATATGAGTGTTATTCTTATAGTAAAGCATAATTAGATGTGTCCAAATGTTTGACTGGTAGTGTAACCAACTCCACCACCATCTTATCCTGTAACATCCTTCCTGTTTCGGCTGCGACGAGTCAAAGCTTCATCCCAGATTTACATGATGATCCAATTCACGACCTTCCGTACCACACAATTGTTGACAGACTAGGGAAGTCAACGCTGATTTATTGCCTTCAACCTTGACTCGTCCTTCAGAATTGCTCACAGTATTTGAAGAATGAATATTACGATGAATTTTGCATTGAATTGTAATATCGGTGTGGGGAAATATAGAACTGTCCAAATTTCCAACAATAGATATTTGGTAACACAGAACTATGGTAATACAGGTACATTAGCATCACTATTAACAGAGGATAAGCTGTGTGTACTGCCTGAGCTGGGCTGCATTATATCATTGTAATGTGTGTGTCCCTCGATTCTCTTTCTTTACTATGAAACAGAATGGCCTCTGAAGTGTTATCGAACATGTCTACCAGTTGTGTTTGCATTTCCCGCCTTATTTTTCTGTTATGATTCTACAGTATCATAACAGTATCAAGATTCAAAGTGTTGAGGATGTTCTATACATTGGAAACAATGTTTTTGGCATTTAAGAGTACAGAAAATGGACTATTAAGAGAATAGATCTTAGGCATATGCTATGTATACATATCCACCTGGAGCCCCCATCTGCCATTAGTCGGACAAACAAACAAAATGTTGACATGCTCAAATTAACAGAGGTGTGTTTTAAGAGTGCTACAAAAACATCTTACTTATGAAACATTAAACTGGGATAGCAGAAAGTATTTGAACTTTAGTGAATAAAAATGACACACTTCGCCTTTACCTATAAGAATGAATTTTGATCATGTGAATGTTGTTTGTCATACATGTGGATATATGTCAAGACATGGCATCTTTCAGCCCCAAACACGTGAGTTCCCTGCCTAAGTATTGCCTATGAAAAGACATGTCTGTTTTAACAGCCATTGTTACAAGTTTATAATGTATTTTTCTATCTTATTTTATATGTAATAAACAACATTAAATGCCTTGTCTCTGTATCCTGACTCAGTATATGAAAAGAAGTTTTGTTTCTGACAGTTTCATATATTTTCGATGAATAATTGTGCTTTATCATAAAACGGTAATATTGCATGTCATTATCTGACACCGATAATTTGCTGATCTGAGTGAATAAGGTCCTTGGTGGAGTTTCTGTGACTGGAGACTGGTGCTATGAATCACCTGTGATCTGTGTCAAGAAAGCACTTTCGGAATTGGTAGAGCTCCATTTCATTTTGGCCTTAATAAGTCTTGCACAGGCTGGCAATGTCTTTAGTCTCAAAGCTACCTTAATGCAAGGGATATTTAACGCTTTTCCTAATAGACAATCAATCAATGAAGTGTACTCAGGAGATGATTCATGCTCTTTGTTTGTGACCTTGACAAGGGAAATCAATAAAGCATCAATACCACCTCAACAGAATAGACTACGACATTATTGGGTTTTGCAGTCAGTATTGCCAGATGAGCACTTTCATTGATTTTATAGATTCTGGCACTGTGAGGTATAATCATATTATTCATCACACTATAGGGAGCGTGATAGTAATTTTTAGTAAATTCAAAGGAATTGTTCAGTAACAACAATAAAAGATACAATCTAAATTCTGATTGGATGAACCACGTTCAAAGTCATTGTTAAATGCTGATAAATGCACACCTGTGACCACACATCTATACTAATTCTATATTAATGCAATAAGAGGGCAAAACCGCCTTCCGCAAGGTGAGGAATAATGTACAGTAAGCCATTCACTATGGCAAAAGAAATATTCTAAATTAAAAATACAAAATTCAAATAAAGCAAAATGTTATATACAAGTACAAATAAATGTATTTAGCAAATAAATAAATAAATGGGCATGAAATATTGATTTGAGTTGTAAGTATTCTATTAAATAAATAAGTAAAACAATAGACACTAAGGAAACTAGCACAGCTATGTAGGAAATTGTTTGCCTGGGACCAGGGGCATAGAATACTTGGGGGATGCAGGTGATGTGTCCCCCTCACTCTCAATAAAAGTGTTTGCGCTGTGTTTTTCATACAGCAAATGTCTAAATATTTAAATGCAAAAGTTAAAAATCACTGGACAATCATGTAACTAATTTGATAAATTAATTTAATTGATTGACAGCACTAAAAATATACAGGATATCACATGTATTTATGTTTGTCTTAAAAATGATTGCTACGCCCCTGCCAGGGACAACGGTCAATTACACAGTTTACGAGTCACTATATGAAAATATTTAATCACACAGTGATGCAATGGACCAATCAGAATCAAGTATTCAAGAGAGCTGTGTAATAATGGACTATATAGAGTTGTTTATAGAGATTATTATTTTAAACAAATGCATGGATTTACTAAACTTTGGTATCTTCTATACCAAAGAAGAAAAAAATCTAGTATTTGTACACAGCCCTGGTTCTGTAAATGGGACAAATCAAAGTGGCTCAGACAGATCCACACAGCACTACTCCAGCCAAACAGCAACAGGGGGTGGTTCTTGCACGTGCACCGGATGGGGGGGTGGGGATGCAGAGCGAGAGGGGAATTCATTACCAGCAAATCTGGTTGATACAAACTTTCTAAACTCCAAGGAGTACAAATGGCTGAGAAATAGACCAAGAGAAAAAGTTCAGACGAATCTAAACTATAAAATTATGATAAGTCGAGGGTTAGGAGCCATGTCAACATCGGCAAGGCTTTTCAGGGGTGGAGAGACCTCAGAGAGGTATAAGGCTTGAAGACGGATGGAGAACTTGCTCTTTTTCTTCTCGACAGGTGGGTAACATAAATTTTGCTATGTTTCACAGAACTCATATTTGCTGTTGTTGTG
This sequence comes from Moxostoma hubbsi, assembly GCA_032164185.1. Lineage (NCBI taxonomy): Eukaryota > Metazoa > Chordata > Actinopteri > Cypriniformes > Catostomidae > Moxostoma > Moxostoma hubbsi. Next base: position 33,549,494 of record JAVLUX010000021.1, read on the forward strand.
ATGTTAGATTTAGTAGCTGGAGAGTTGTGAATGTCTGGAGCTGGTGTGTGTAAAACCGTCTCGCGTGCATAAATTTGGGGGGGGTGGAGCTTCCAAAGGAGCACTGAAGGGAAGAGTGTGTTTGTTTTGGCATTTGAGTTCGAATATCAACAGAGTTTCTCAGGAATCGCTGAGTGCACATTTAAGTTTTTTTTAAAGTGATCGATTGATGACTAATAAGTCATTTATGAATGCATTATAAATCATTAATATGTTAAGAATAAGTCATTAAAAAACAAGACTTTCATGTATTACTTGCCAAATAGTGAGCCATTTGACCTTATACAGTATGTTATAAATGCTTAATAAACACACTTGATCATAATTATATTAATCAAAAACATAAAATGGCCTATTTCGTAATTATTATTATTATAGTGAGATTAAAAAGCGAGATGATGTTATTTTGCTTCAGTCCACTTTGTGGTTATATTAATTACTATAGTGACATACTTGTGTTGTCACATTGAACTTTCATTGTGTACATTTATGTCAGTCTGGGTGCTGTCCCAACTTAACTAGTCCTAGTTACCTGATGTCCTCTGCAAAAACACTTTTCAGCTCTTCATGCTCATTCACAGTATATATCATATGATAAAACCTGATGACCATTAAACCATAATGAACTTAATGTACATAGGTTTCTGACGTGGCAACACAGATCATGTGTGTAGACTAATGCTGATTATGTGTTATTAAGCAAGGTAAATTGGCTCACATTTTGGGGAGTATTGCATCAAAGTCATCCTCTCTATTTATACTGCTATAACCGCATTTCAGTGATTTCCGTATAATGTATTTATGCATGAATTGTTAGTCACCAATGAACCCCTTTATTAACCCTTAATCAAGCTAACTTAAACGTAAAGTGTTACTCAAATTGTATATGTAGTAAGGCACGAGAAGATGTGAGTTACAGAGATTTTACCACAGTTAAGAGGCTTTTGGTACTCCACGTCATGTTGTAACCATAGTAAAATCACTACAACCTCTAGTGTGTATATTTAGACGTCACTTTAATGGGGTATACAAACTGAGATGTTAGGCAGAATGTTAGCATATTCTCCCCATTCACCTTTATTCCATGGGAAAAAAGATGCAATCCAAGTGAATGATGAAAGTAGGATAGTAGCCTAGCATCTTCTTTTGTTTCACAGCAGAAAAGAAGTCATTCAGGATTCAAACCACGTGAAGGTGAGTTAATGATGACAAAATTACAAAATGTAGGTGAACTACCCCTTTAAGAAGAATTTTTAGGTTTGAGGGAGAACAAAAACAATTCAAGATCACCTCCTACACTAACAAAACAACTTTTCTTCACCCTTGTCTCTTCCTCCTCATCTGCTCAGACCAATCCAGGGCTGTGCCGTGGAATTGCCGTGTCTATCACAGGGCTCAAATTGCCTAGGCCTCTACAGCCCTCTGCTCTGTACTGATAAGACACGCTGGAGGCCCCGGCGGCTGTTTGGTCGTAGAAATCGCATCCTGAGTCGCCACCGGGTTTGAAGCCATGAAAGTGTTTGTTTGTGCTGGAAGAGAAAGAGACTCTTCCCGGATCGCGCGATTGGGCCGCAGGACACACTCTCACCCCATCTCCAGCTTTCCCCCATAAATTCTTTGCTCTCATACCTCCACTCGCTGCATCGCTAGTCTCTTTCTCAGCTCGAGGGCAGAGGGGGAGTCAATTATCCCATGGTTGGAGGAGAGGATATTCGGCATAGACGGTACTGCATCCCACAGTGCTGAGTTGTAAAGATGAGAAGTAAGAAATTGCTGGTATTAAAACAGCAACGGTGCATTAACGGAAGCAGGTTGGAGGGGGGCGAAGGATGTAATTATTAAGAACTGCAGTGGGTATGTGACTTTTATTAGCCACACCGCTGTGTACAACATAAACCAACCGACTCATAATTAAAGCGCTGTTTGCTCTCGTTATTCGTTTACAAAACAAGCTGTTATGTTGTTTCATTGCATAAAGATCAAAGTTAGTGCATGTACTCTGACGCAATGAGTTGTGGTGCTCATACAGGTAATGCGAGTTCAAATCTGGCTCACATCATTTCCCAAACCCATTCTCACTCACTACCCATCATTCCTTGTCCTCTATTTACTGTCCACCAGGGGCATAAATTAACCAGGGATCAGGGCAGAAACGCCACTGAAAATGACAAATATGCTCTAGATATTTCTAGATATATATCATGGTCTTCAACATTCAAAAGTTTGATTTCCTTTTTGGATGACATCACAAATCAGTTTTCAACCCTTCCCTCCTCCAACTCGCTTGATTCAATGTTGTAATGTAACACCCATTTATTCCAATCAATTCCCAAATTATAAAAATCAAGTCCCGCCTTACATTTATTCTTGCCCAAAACACCATTTCACTCTGATATACTCTCTCCGAGCAATTTATTAGGTACTCCTGTACCTGTGTTCAGCCAATCGTGTGGCAGCAGTGCAATGCTTAAAATCATGCAGATACAGGTCAGGAGCATCAGTTAATCTTCACGTCAACCATCAGAATGGGTAAAAAATGGTATCTAAGTGATTTGGACCATTGGTGCCAGACGGGCTGGTTTGAGAATTTCGGTAACTGCTGATCTTCTGGAATGTTCACGCACAGCAGTCTCTAGAGTGTATAGAAAAAAAAAAAAGCGAGTGTGGCAGGGAGGATGGTGGGGCCGGCTCGTGATGCTGTACACCTGGCCCCTAATCAGGCTAATCAAGCCCTCGAGAGGGATAAAGGTGACCGGAGGTGGCAGTTCGAGAGAGAGTTAAGGGCAGCTGCCCTGTATGTGTTTTATGTATTTGTTTTATTAAAAGATTATTTAGATTTTCAAGCCGGTTCTCACCTCCTCCTTTCCATTGAATTTTGTTACACTGTTACACTTTGTTACACTGCCGCCTCTGGTTGCCTTTATCCCTCTCGAGGGCTTGATTAGCCTGATGTGCAGCATCACAACCCGGCCCCGCCGTCCTCCCTGCCACAGTGAGCAGCAGTTTTGTGGCCGAAATACGGCTTGTTGATGAGAGAGGTCAACAGAGAATGGCCCGACTGGTTCAAACTGGCAGAAAGGCTACAGTAACTCAGATAAACACTCTGTGCAATTGTGGTGAGAAGAATAACACCTCAGAATGCAACACACATCAAATCTTGAGGCATATGGGCTACAACAGAAGACCACATCAAACACTTTATTAGGATCATAGTGTTTCTAATAAATTGCTCAGTGAGTGAATATCACATTATGCAAACGCTTTGACTTTAATAATTGGGTCCACTGTATGCCATTAACTTCAATCAATTAACGTCATACAAAGTCGAGTAAACAGAAAAAGTGCTAAATCAATATTTGAAAACCACCTTTGCCTTCAAAACAGCACCAATTCCCCTAGGGACACCTGGATACAGTTTTTCTTGGTTGCTGCAGATAAGATGTTCCAAGCTTCTTGGAGAATTTTCCACAGTTCTTCTATCTATTTAGGCTGTCTCAATTGCTTCTGTCAATTTATGTAATCTCAGACTGACACTATGTTCAGTGGGGGGGGGGGGGGGGGGCTCTGTGGGGAAAATTACATCTGTTGCAGGACTCCCTGTTCTCCTTTTCTATTGTATTCTTTTAGCAAAAGAAATGTTTAGGAGTATAAAATGTATATTTCCTATTGACACACAAAGGTAGTAGATATAAATAACCATCTTAAGACAAATGTTATTGTGAAACATCTTATGTGCTTCAGACTTTTGCACAGTACTGTATGTAACAGGAACCAGCTGGTCCGTCATAGCTGTGCGGTATGTGTGAACCTTACTCCCCTGGTCTCAAGAGGCGTACTAGTGACAGATGCTAGGGGCTGTAGCCTTTAGCCTCCTCGTTAGCATGCATCCCTCCCATTTATGCTGAAGCTTACAATGATAAAAAAAAATATTTTTTTTTTTTTACACTGAAATCTAGTCTAAGTCTAAAATTTGAAAAGCTCATGTAATAGAGGTGTGTAGCGAAGCCATTATCTGTATCTGTATCTGTATCTGTTACTATGACAAAATTATCTGTATCTATTTCTGTATTCGGATAGAACAGGATTTGGGCTCAAAACTCATTTTAAAATGTAATTCTCTTACATTTATAGTTTCTGTATATAAAATATGCCCCAGATAGGCCTATTTAAATATTATTATTATTATTATTATTATTATTGTTGTTGTTGTTGTTGATAATAATAATTATTATTACTATTATTATTTGTATTATTATTAATTGTACTTGTTATAGTTATTATTATTATTTAATTATATTATTGATATATCCTTTATTTTTTTTCACCAGATGAAGCTGGATATGTAGGCTACATTAACTGTTTTAACTTTGGTATCTCCTGGTATTTTGTACATTAATATCTGCCGAAACAGAATTTTCATTTATGTCTGTGCATTGTGGAAGTATAACAAAGTTATTTTGGGGGCACGAGGTGTCAAACAGTTGTGAAATGTCAAGCACACATTTTGTAGCGAATTCACTCATCATTGCTTTGTTATTTTCTATATGTTTATTTAAAATATTGCTTAATACCTGTGAACACTTATCAGAATAATTTTTCTATCATTAGGATGAATTTGTTATTCATTTTGAAGTCGTTATTTGTGCCTTTCCGAATGAGGTATTCAGCTTCGGGCACATGCCTACAAAGTAAGGACCAGCTTTATTATAACCCATGCTTAAAATGTCAACTCCACAACAGATTAAAAGATTGTTCAAAGCAAATTTGAGATTTCTTGCTGACTGCATTAGCATATGAGGGTGGAATCACATTCCGTACCAAATCGGCAAAACTGATTTCTTACTCTTAAAGAGCGAGGACGCGCAAACCTACCCTCCAAATGTGGAGTGTAACACAATGCAATGAGCCTGGGAGAAGGTGATGAGGTGGGGGATGAGGCTAATGAGACGGTAACTGTACTGGTGAGAGCAAAAAGAGTGCTATGATTTGCCAGAGGAGAGAAAGGTGAGCTGGTCTGGGTTAGAGAAAGAGCCCTGAGGGGTGTTTAGCAGAGGCAGAAAGGATCAGAGTGCTCTGCTGACCTTCATGTTCAAGCGGGGAGTTCCGGCTCAGTTTTCTGGTGACAGGGCGGCGTCAAGCGTGCTTCACTGCAGTACAGGACATGCGGTCGGGTGATGCTGACTCCAGACAGTTCAAATAGTTGTCACACAAGTAGGGTAACAAATGTGCAGTTGTGATGCAATGCAGCACCAAAAATTGTTTGAATACCTAAGATTCACATACGAAATGTATGAATGTCTTGCATCAGATATTAAAATATCAGTAACACTTTACATAAATTTTCCCCTTGTTGAGGGTTTATAAAAGGGTTCCTTATAAATGCATTATAAATCATTCATATGTGGTTATAACATTATGCATAAAAAGGATGACTTTTATGCAATACTTGCCAAATAATGAGCCAGTTATAAATGCTTTATAACACATATAAAACATTAATAACCTATGAAAATGTGACTATATAAAGTGAACACATATTAAACATGTTTGAAGGAGTTGCCAACATTAGCAACATATGTACATAAAGTTCAGTATGGTTTTATGATCATCTTTATTACATGATATTTAAGCATGAATAAATGTATTTATTAAGCATTTATAATGAGTTAAAATGCTTACTATTTGGCAAATATTGCATGAAAGTCACCTTTTTATTAATGTTGTTATAACTGCATATCATTGATTATTCATTCATTAACCCCTTTAAAACCCCTCAACAATGGGAACATTAATGTTAAATGTTACTAAAACATCAAACCAAATTACATTTATTTAGAAAGTACAAGTAACTACCACCCCTGGAGTTTGCTAGCATCCCAATCCCAGGGTGTGCTGATTGACTCCAGCCAGGTCTCCTAAGCAACCAAATTGGCCCGGTTGCTAGGGAGGGTAGAGTCACATGGGGTAACCTCCTCGTGGTCATGATAATGTGGTTCGTTCTTGGTGGGGCGCGTTGTGAGTTGAGCATGGATGGTGCGGTGGATGGCATGAAGCCTCCACATGCGCTATGTCTCCATGGCAACACGCTCAACAAGCCACGTGATAAGATGCGCAGGTTGACAGTTTCAGACAAGGAGGCAGCTGGGATTCATCCTCCGCCACCCGGACTAAGGCGAGTCACTACGCCACCACGAGGACTTAAAAGCACATTGGGAATTGGTCATGCCAAATTGGGTGAAAAGGGGAGGGGGGACTTTCTGGTTGTCTGTTGTCCATAGTTAATGTGATGAACTACACCTGGTTACTCTGCTCAGGGGCATAGGTTTGGTTTGAAAGTTGGTAGGGACATATTGCAAGGATAATATAAAAAGGATAATATAAAAGTCAGTTTGGTAATATATGAAAAATAACATTATTACCTCATATATACCATCACATTTCTCTACCACACCATACTAAATATTAGCCTAACTTTTTTTTCCTGACCACCTTAGTGGTCACCTTAAATCTGACCACTAGGGCTGCAAGGTTTGGGGGAAAAATGTGATAAGCAATAAACTTGGATAATTTGACAGCGATATGCGATACGATAAACCTAAGGTAAATGGGTCAAGATGAAATGTTATCTTTTTCAAGATTTACCTAAGAAAATAATATCCAATGGACATGAAGACATTCTGTAAAATGTATTTTCCAGCACTGAACAAATGGAAATCTAACAATGTGTAAATTAGCAATTTACATGTGCAAAATGACATCACAAAATAAACAAATTATGAGGAGAATGGAACAGACATTTTTCACCAATTTCTTGTGGAAAAATATAATAACTTGCTCCGCCTCTGAAGCGACTTTCCATTTTGATTGACGTCACAAATCCTTCTTACTTTTCAACCCTACTCTCCAACCACCTGCCTCCATTATGGTATGTGACACCCACTTCCTGTGATCCAATCAAATCCCAATGGATAAAATTCTGCCTTCAATTATTTTCTCATTGAATATCCTGTTTCACTCAGAAACATGTCATATTATGGAAGTAAAACTTAAAATGTTAACTTTTTAACTTTAATACTTTGGTCCACTGTATGCCATGAACTTCTAGTTATATTTGACAAAAGAAAAGTAGCAGATTCTATATTTTTTTCTAATGTCCTCATTGGAACCCGATGTTCCAATAATTAATTTTTTTGTAAATAGTCCACATTTCTTTGTTTTCAGCTGTAAAGAGCTGTGTTATCATTAAAAAGCCTGGTGGTAATGCAAAGTTTTGTACATTCACTGCTATTTTCATTGGCACTTCTTGTTAGTTTGTTGGTCTGAGGCGAGGTTTGTGCATTATAAACATCACTGAATGAACAGCTGTTAGCTCTATTGTAAAAGTGAAGTAATTAGCTTATGCTTATCTGCTTATTCTACACTTTGGCTCCTGCTGAATCTCACCCCCATTAAACCGCAGCCTTATCTGGAGCCAGCATGGTATAATGCCCATTTCTGATGAGTTTGGAAACGTGCATCTGTGTTTCTGCATCCTGTCCGATCAACAACACCCCATGATGTGGGAAAGCTAAAGGAAGGGATTATAGAAGAAAAGATCAACTACAAATGAAACAGCAAATAGGCCAATATAAAGGGATTGTTCACATAAACATACAGTACATATTCTATCGTCATTTACTCACCTTCATGTTTTAACTTTCTTCCAAGGAACACAGAAAGAGATGTTAGTCTGAATGTTAGGGACTGACATGAGTCACCATTCACTTTCAATGTGCAGAACAAAAATGTAATGAAAGTTGTGACTTTTATTGAATTTTTTGCTTTTAGAATTCAAAGGTACACCACATTGGCCTTCAATGGTACACCATATATTTCATTCTAGATGTGATAATACTCTGGTTTCCTGACGTCAATGACAAAATGAGAGACATTTCAGTGGATGTCGCACTTTCTTTTGGTTCTCTGATGATAACACAGATGCTTGCTTATTCGCATGTAAATTGCGATGAAATCAGGGATCGTGTGAAAGGAATTTCGAGTCGGAATGAGTCTTCATTCAGTTCAGATTTATGCAAATAGCTCCCACTACAAATCACTTCCACTGTAGGCTGCCGAAACATTGTTAAATACCTTACTGGTAAATCATGCAGTGAGTGTATTGTGGCAGGGACCTGAAAATGAAGACATTTATCCCTTGCTCATTCTTGAGAGGAAAGAATGTGTCAGAGTATCTTTATTTCATATGCTAATTCAGCCTGTGAGAACACAGTTGGTTTCTAAACAGTTATTTCAAACATTTAGCATTCAACAAAAAAGACCCATGGTGACAAGGAAAGTTCTTCTGAAGTGACCCAGGCAGGTAGCCAAACCAGCAAGACAAGAGTCTTTACAAAGCATCGTGAGAACTTTCTGTGCTCAGAGCGGTTTTTACCCCCTAAAACACCAGCACGTTTCCACTCATTGGAGATAAGTTTTATTCCAAAGAAAGAGAAGGCTTAAGAATTTTTATAATGAAATAATGTAAATTACGAATGTGTTTAAAAAATTCTGTATACTGTGTTACCATATATAAGGTGTAAATCCTAAAATATACAGAAATTGTACATCAGAATATATAGTTATAAATATATGGAACTTATTGTTATAAGTTTTTCAGCTTGTCAGCCTTCATCAGCCAATTAACAATGACAATTGGATCTATGTGAACTTCTGCAGTTAATACAGGATGGACTTCAAAGACATTAGACAATAATTTGTTTAAACACTAACTCTTAACACTTACTGAGTTTAATCATTTTAAACCATGACTTTAACTATACATAAGTAATATTGGCATTATATTCATGCTGTTAGCCAGAGGGGAACTGGCCCCCACAGTGAGTCAGGTTTCTCCCAAGGTTGTTTTTCTCCATTAACCAAAATCTTCTGGAGTTTTGTGTCCCTTGCCACAGTCGCCTTCGGCTTAAACACTGGGGTTATAAATACAATTATTATTTAATTACTTACTTTTAAACACGATTCTATTTTATCAAACAACACAATGATGACTCATCGACATTATAGACATTATAGACATCAGCCGTAGACCGAGTGCCGTAGGTAATCAGTGCTGATGTAGGGCCATATAACACAATTGCTTGTGTGATATTGCTTAAATACAATAGTTAATTGAACAAGTACATTTTAAAAAATTGCTGGGGCGGCTGTGGCTCAGTTGGTAGAGTGGGCTGTCTACTAATCACAGGATTGGTGGTTCGAATCCTGGCCCACACGACTCCACATGTGAGACTCCACATTGCCTCCATGGGCAAGACACTGCACCCCAAGTTGCTCCCAATGGCAGGTTAGGGCCTTGCAATACGCCATTGGTGTATGAATGTGTGTGTGAATGAGTCACAGTGTAAAGTGCTTTGAATACCGTTACGGTTAAAAAATGTGCTATGTAAGTGCAGACCATTTACCATTCAAACCAAATGATGCGTCCAAGGCTTCATTAGTAATTAAAAAAATGTCACTTCAGAAATTGCGTGCGTGCGTGTGTCAGAGAGAGACGAAGTGTGTGCGATCACCTGTTCCCACTCCCAAGCAGAGATATTGTTATCTTTCTCAGTGGTAAAATAGCATCCAAGCTGGGTGCACGGAGCGCAAGAGTCATTCACTGTAGAAAACGCAATTTTCTCCACCATTTTAAACAGTATGTATACAGTGTGGAAACTCCGGTAAGAGCTAAGCACCTTGAGTAGTGTAATAAATCAGTCTGTTGTGTCACTCAGCTGTGATGAGCCTTAACGCTGAAGTTGTTAGTTTAAAGACGTTTAATGCTATTTTCTAACTTTAGTAGTGTAGTAGTAATACGAGCGATCACGAAGCGCTGTTCTATTTAATCAATGACTAACAGATTCACTTCACATCACCAACTGGCTCATATTACACACAAAAAAGATATTTTGCCACCACCTGCTGACTAACATATGTAATTTCAAAAATAGACAGTAACTCTTAACACATATTCACTACTCTTACACTTTAGTTAAGGATGATGAACACAAGCGGAGTGATACACACACAGTGAAACTGTTTTGTGTGTGTGTGTGTATATGTATATATATATATATATATATATATATATATATATATATATATATACTGTATTTATAAATTTACATATAAAGTGATAAAATACTGAATAAATCGTTGTAAATCTGAATATAGATTTGCTAATCATAATATTTAGCTGTAAATCTGAATATTAAAAATCTATAAATCATGAATATATATATATATATGAATATATTGTTATAAATGCTGAATATATATATTTTTTAATCTGAATATATATTTGTAAGTCAGAAAATATGGGTTTAAATCTGAATATACTGTATATAGATATGCACCCTGAATATATTTTTACAAGTCTGAATATATAGTTGTATATCTGAATATAGCTATAAATACTGAATATAGAGTTAAATCCCTCAATATATAGTTAATAATCTTTAAAATATAGTTATAAGTATGAATATATTGTTATAAAAACTGACAATATTGTTACAAGTCTGAATAAAGATAATGTGCTGAGAATTGTAATGCCCTACAGATTTTTACTGGGATCAACAAAAGTTTCAATTAATAAATTGAGCACATTATAAAGTTCATTCAAAGAGGTTCTTGAAATACAGAACCTTAAAAATACTTTGCGATCACAAAACTCAATTGAACACCCAGACGCTTTGTCCCCCCCCCACCACATTCACTGTTCTGTTTCCATGTCTCCATAGTTACTGAACTTCGCTCTGTTTCTGACCCCTTTCTTGTGGAAGCATCCCATAATGGGGTCTAAATGGAAAAGGAAGGGAACACTAGCAAAGTCGGTGAAGGCTATGGGCAGAATCTGTGAAAAAACAACAAAAAGAGTAAGAGATGCATTGATAATGACATCACCAGCATTTCCCACAGTGGCCATTCATCGGCCTGGGGTTGGCTTTCCAAGAGCCTGGGGAGGCCAGTGCTCCCTTCATCTCAATGGGCTTTTTGTTGAGGAACAGAGGAGCTGTTTCTAGGCTTGCAGCTAATTCACTTTAGGGTTATCAGGAAGCCTGGGCCCGCAAGGCTGGCAACAATGGCAAACTTGATTGCCTCACTTCCGTGGCCCAAGAACTCCCCTCTGGAGCTGCAGAATTGTAATGGGAGCTAGTTTTCACTATTCTGTATGTTTATTATGTATATTTCAGGGAGGGAAAGCAAGGAGGAATATTTCTCATTTGTATGCACAGTCTCTAAGGAGGGAAGCAGGTCTGTGCCTGATGTTAGAGCGCCTTCTACAGGTCTTGGAGTGCAAGATCTGATCAAAAATGGATAGTTCTCCCAAAAATGAAAATTCTGTCATCATTTACACCCCCTCATGTTGTATCAAATCTGTTCAACTTTCTGTCTTCTAAAATACAAGTACTAAATACAATACTTATAAAATACAATGATATTATTTTTAACTGAAATTACAAGTGAGACCGGGACATCATCACATGGGGAAGTTGTCACAACATGATCACACATGAAGTCGGCATGCTGTATCCGAACGTTCCAGTACCCTAGGATCGGCGACAATATGCCAACTCATTGACATGCAGCATTTCCCAACAGTCATACTGATATCGATACCGACACCAATTTTTGCTAAAGAAAAAAATACTAAAAAAATAAATATATATATACACTACCGTTCAAAAGTTTGGGGTCAATTACTCATTCTTTATTTATTTATTTATTTCACATTTTAGAATAATAGTAGTCAGCAAAACTATGGAATAATAGAAATGGAAATATGGGAATTATTTTGTGACCAAAAAATCCAAAATAAATCCAAAACTATGTAATATTTTAGCATCTTCAAAGTAGTCACCCTTTGCCTAGATTTTGCAGACATGTACTCGTGACATTTTCTCAACCAACTTCTTGAGGAATCACCCCGGGATGCTTTTTAAACAGTATTGAAGGAGTTCCCATCTATGTTGGGCACTTATTGGCTTCTTTTCTTCATATTTTGATCCAAGTCATCCATTTCAAAAACTTTTTTTTTTTTTAGGAAATTTTAGATTTGTAATTAAATAAATGTATATGTTTTGGCAGAATAATATTTTGTCTACAAAGTTAATTTCAAACTTTTAAGCATACACCTTCAGATCAAAAGATTTTTAAGATCATGAGAAACATTTCAGACAAGTGACCCCAAACTTTTGAACGGTAGTGTATATGCAATATAACCTACGCTGTCCAGATTCACTGTGAGATCAGGCTGGTTGTCATTAGTGCTGTATCTAAGTGTGTGTGTTTTCTCTTACTTGTATGTCAGTTTCAAATTGTGAATTCTCTCCTCATCTACGGATATATTGAAGATTTATTTAAAATAACTGTGTTCTCAGGACAAAGGTAATCATAATCATTACATAAATGTAAGACTTGGGCAAACTGCTACATGTTTGAAATGTATACAATATTTACACAACAATATTTGTTGGCCAAAACAATGGTTTGATATTTTTAGACAATCATTTTACTTTTACTTTTTTTTTCTCATTAAATGTTTTGTGTTTCTAATTGTTTTATTTTATTTTTACATTTTTGGAATTATTTACAATTATTTCAAATATTTACAATATTTAATGGAATTATGATGTAATTCCATGGTGGGCCAGAGTTTTTATATAAGAACATTCATATTTTCAAAAAAAAAAATTTTTCTGTTCATAGTTTTATTACAGTATTAAAGTCAAATTCCCAAATCCCTTCTCCAGATGGCCAGTCCGCTTCTGATCGGCCCCTAAATGCATAAACCCACCGGGAAAATGCCCGGTATGCCAGATTACCAATCCAGCCCTGGTGGTATATTATAATTTTATATAGTGTTGAAAAAGAATGGCAAATTTACTTTGACAATCGGCAACACTCATCAAATCATGATGTTGTTAAAAAATGATGCTGCTGAACTTCAAATAAAGACTTCATGAACAGGTTGCTCTCAAATCCTTTGATGTACACTGGATTCAGAGTTGAATATGATTATTTCAAAACTGAACAATACCCAATTTAACTGAAACAGGATCTGATTAGTCACAGATCTCTGTCTGGATTCAGAGGGCTTCTTCACAAAGTGCAGAGCAAACTGAGGCAAAGATATACTATATTTAAAAGACTTGTGCTGCCATCTTTTGACTGATTGCAGAACCATAGTTGAAAAAAAAAAAAGGCACTACAGAGGCCTTATTTGTTTATACCAACCATACCAATCAATAAAACAATTAGATGGCCATCCAGCCAGCCAGTTAGATAAAAAAACATAACAGTTGCTAGACCAATGATTCTTGAACCAATGATTTATTACAAAAATGCAGGACAGAATTCTTCAACTTTAATCTAATGGCAAACACAATATAAAACATACATCTCGATTCAAGATGTAGGTCTGCTGCATTGAAAGATGAAAATCTACAGCAATTGGAAACAAAAATAAATGACAAACATGAATCAAAATATGAAGAGTGAGGATAGGAGAGGGGATGAAGCTTTTCCACACAAAGGAATTGAAAGATAATGATAACAATGGCAATAAAAGATCCACACGACTGGGGAATATTACTTTCATACTTCAAGAACAAAGGAAAAGGAAATAACCAATAACTCAAATATTATGTAGAGTCCGTGAGTCTTTTTTTTTTTTCATCAATCTGGGTATAACAGTAAAATCTGCGCTTTCTACGTGCAACTCACCACTCCATAAAGCCTCATATTTCAAACACCATAAATAGGTTAGTAATTTAGATTCAATCTCAATTCAAACAGTAAGCGTTAAGCAAACAACCCAGCATATACGAACATTGAACAGAAGACTGACTAAATACTTTTAGATGAACTGAACTGAAGATTAAGTAGTGCATGTGTGCATTCAAGAGCTTTGGTCTGACATACGTAAAGTGGCTGAGGGCACTTATGGAAGATATTTCCATGCCTCGTTCATCTAAGGTTTCGATTAGGAGATTCAAAGTTGTGAGGAGCATACCATTAGCATGTTCCAGTTTCCTAAACATAGTGCTTTTTTTTGTCAACAAATACAGTAGTGCAATGCTTGTTAAAATATGAAATCCCTTGGCTATTCCATAACTTACGATGAGAAAAATAAATCATTTAGCAGTTCAGATAGAACTTTGTTTCACAAGTGCAAGTTCACACATCTACACGGCATAAAAAGCATCCAATTTTGCAAGAATATCCACATATTTATCAAGTGCAAACACACACACACACACACACACACACACACACACACACAAATTTATACGAACATTTTAAATGCATTTGTGCATGTTGATGTCCAATAAGCATCAAATTATTATTAAAAAATAACCACTAGTGACACATTGGATTTCATATTTTGACAAATAACCAGATCAAAATGCAAAGAGGAAAGGAACAATGTGTTGCGCAAACTAATTGAATCACAACAAGATCCATCAAATCCAGAAACACAAACAAAGAACAAGCGAATCACCCCAGGGCATAGGTTCTCCGTTTACACTGATTGAACTGTATAAACTGTATAAAGACTCAAAGAGCAAACCCCACTCTTGTGTGAACAGAGACTTCGGATGAGAAAAGCCCTGCATTTTTCGTTCCAGGTAATTAAATCATGAACTATTCACTTTACAAAGGAAATAATGGATTCAAGCTGCACAATTAATGGAACATGGGTCAAGTAAACTGCATAAAACATTTCCTTGGTTGCATACAAAACTTTGATTTCCTACTTACTTTGTCTTTGCCTATCCCTCCCATACAAGTACTCGTGCAAGCACAAAAAATAAACAACACCAGCATTGCCGACACCATTTAATTTCTCTCTTCTCCTGGACACCTAAAAGTTAAGAGACATAAATACCACAAATTGTCTGGCATTTGATTACCCTGCCAGTAAACTGAATGAAAAAATAACAAAAGGAAATGACAACAGCAACAAAAATATACATATATTTTTATATTAACAAGGTTGCCACTGCACCCTCTAGCGAAGAAGGGACAATACCAAGAATATTAGATTGAAGACAACACAGCCAGGGACGCCAAACCCAAATGAATAACTCAAATTCTTTTGGAAAACAAGAATAAGGGGTAAAGAAAAAACATCAATAACACAACCATTTCTTCCCATCAGCTGGCCCTGGACAGTTCCAGAACATCCGTGTTAACTGTGCAAGGACAGATCCAGAACCTCAGGTGTCTCTCACTCGAACTCAAAATCCAGCGGTGCCGTCTCGTCAATGACCAGCTCCTCTTCGCACTCTTTCTGAGACAGCTTTACTCCAGCATGAACCTTCTTATGGCGCGAGAAACTGGAGGAATGAACGAAAGTTTTGCCGCACTCAAGGCATTCGTAGAGTTTTCCCGAAGCATGCGTTTGCTGGTGTTGCTTCAGGTTGGACAGCCGGATAAAGGTCTTCTTGCAAAAATTGCAGGCGTAACGCTTCTCACTGGCATGTGTGTGTTCGTGCCGAGCTAGGCTCTTGGTGTTGCTGAAGCGCTTTTCGCACATGCAGCAGGGGTACGGCTGCTCCACGTTGGGCAAGCACAACCTCTTCTTGCCCCCTTTCTTGCCCTTAATCTTCTTGCAGAGGGTGTAGAAGTTGGGCTTGTCGCGGGAGCACAGCTTCAAGCGGATCTTTAGGTCTGAAGACTTGTCAAGAACATCTTTGCCCTGCGTGTACGAGTTAAGCAGCTGTCGCACGTGTGCCACCTGGTGTTTGGAGAGGCTGGCGGGGTTGCCAAAGACCCTGTCGCACTGTACGCACTGGTACTGCTTCTCTCTCTCACCTAAGAGAGTTGCTGTTTTATTTGTCGCCCAGCTGGATGGGAAACTGTGCTGGGGAGCTGGGGTTGGAGCTGGGTACAACGGCTTAACTGTTTTATCCAGGCCTTTTTTATGGATCAATCTATGCCGTGACAAACTAGAGCTGTGATTGAAGGTTTTGCCACATGTGTTGCACGTATGCAGTCTCTTGGTTTTGTGGGATTTCTTGTGTATTGCCAAAAGCCGCTTACCGTTGCACCTCACTCCACACAGAGTGCATTGGAGAGACTTTTTGTTGTCGCCGAACTTGCTGAACACTTTTGATGAAAAATGGGTTGATCTGTCGGTGTGAACGTGCAGATGGCGGGCAAGACTGGAGGAATGGCTGTAGGTCTTGCCACAAATGTGGCAACGATAGGTCCTGGATCGAGACACCTCCTTATCCCAGGAAATTTCATAAACATCATTGCACAGCTGGCTACTCCCTGGCTTGGTGGTGTCCTCCAAATCTGACTCTCTCCCCACCTCCTCCTCATGCGTTGCAATCAAATCCGGATCTGCCTCATCACATTCTGGAAACACAGATTCATATGGGACAAAGAACGTCTCATCTGGATCCACTTTTATCATCTGATCAGAAGTGAAGCAAGCACCTTCATCCAAATCCTTTTTCACGCAGGATATAGTGAATTTAGAGCCCACCTCGGCCCACTTGACCACATATTCGATGGGCTGGGTGTCAAGTTCTACTGTGATGAAGTCCGCCCCTAAAGCGTCCTGCTCAGAGTAGGTCAGCTCTGTCTCAATCTCTTCCATTAGGGCTGATCTTCACGGCCCTTCTGTCACTGCTGAACAAGGGAGCCGTGCCAGGCTTAACTTTTCACCTCAGCAAATCCTACAATGAACACAAACAAAAGTGACTGAGTTTGATTAAACAGCTCCAGAGATAAATTAAACAAGAGATAAAGTGAAAAAGTTGTGATATCTGGCCATTCTGAGATTATTCATTGGAAAACTATTTTTGCTTGGCACATTGACAGATTGACACTAGTGTTGTACCTCCTCCTTGTGTCTGTTCAAGAATCAAATGATTTTCATCTTTTATATTTGTTGCATGAATTTTGTGTAAATATTATGTCAAAAAAGTGTTTTTAATTAGGTGTGGGAATCACAGGGACAAGGCAATACAGTATTTTATCGATGAAACTATTGTGATTCTTTAAGTTTAGAGTATTGTGATAAAAAAAGAAAGGATTTATTTGTATTGGACTTTGATGCCTTGTGCAATTTTGGTCAAACAAAAATAGAGTGTGCGTTGGCCTAATGCCACGGTTTAAAAGTGGTGATCAATCTCTTTTACCCTAAAAATAGATGAAGAAAAAACAGAGATTCAATATCAACTATGATGCAAGATATGCAACTTCCTCTAATAACTAATATATGCAGGAATGTTTTCTTAAGCCCATATTCAGGAATACAGTATAAATAACCCCAAATGCATCAGCACTATAAACAACATGTCACACACAATATTCCATGGTTGAAATTTTCTGGATCTAAAAGAGAAGGTTCAGAATCTGACACAAACCTTGTAAAGAATGTTCTTAAGAATAATTATAACATTTTGAGAATGTTATGAAGAGTAATTCTGACACAGACCTTATTAAGATTCATTGTGACATTTAAAACAACATTCTTTAGAATGTTTTGACATATAAAGAACATTCAGAAGAATCATTTTTAGATTTAAAGAACATTCTGAAGAATCATTCTGACATTTAATAAACATTTAGAAGAATCTTTCTTACATTTAAAGAACATTCTAAAGAATCATTCTTATATTCTGAGGACATTCTGACAAATCATTCTGACATTTAAAGAATGTTCAGTAGAATCATTTTTCCATTTTGAGGACATTCTGAAGAATCATCCTTGCACAAATCTTATGTAGAGAATCACTCTGACAACATTCTTATGTTCCTACATTTTTAAAACATTCTAAAGACTCATTTTTATATATAAAGAACATTCTGAAGAATCATTCTTATGTATTGAGAATGTTCTGACTTTGTGAAGAATCTTTCTAACATTACAGAACATTCAGAAGAATCATTCTTACACAAACATAATAAAGAGAATCCTTACATGTAAAGAACATTCTGAAGAATCATTCTAACATTGAGAACATTCAGAAGTATCCTTCATTCTGACACGGGCCTTTAGAATCATTCTAACAGTTAAAGAATGTTCAGTAGAATCATTTTTCCATTTTGAGAACATCCTGAAGAATCATTCCGACACAAACCTTATGAAGAATCGTTCTGACATTTTATGTATTTTCAGAAGAATCATTCTTACGTTGAGAACATTCTGAAGAATTATTCTGACAAAACCTTTAGAATCATTCTAACAGTTAAAGAACGTTCAGTAGAATCATTTTTCCATTTTGAGAACAGTCTAAAAAATCATTTGACATAAACCTTATGAAGAATCGTTCTGACATTTCATGGATTTCCAGAAGAATCATTCTTACATTGAGAACATTCTGAAGAATCATTCTGACACTAACTGTATGAAGAATCATTCTGAAATTTCATGTACGTTCAGAAGAATCATTCTTACATTTAAAGAATGTTCAAAATAATAATTCTTACGTTGAGAACATTCTGAAGAATCATTTTGACAGTTAAAGAACGTTCAGTAGAATAATTTTTTTTCCATTTTGAGAACTTCTGAAGAATCATTCCGACACTAACTGTATGAAGAATCATTCTGACATTTCATGTACGTTCAGAAGAATCATTCTTACATTGAGAACATTCGGAAGAATCATTCTGACACAACCTTTAGAATCATTCTGACAGTTAAAGAACGTTCAATAGAATATTTTTTTCCATTTTGTGAACGTCCTGAAGAATCACTCTGACACGAACCTTATGAAGAATCGTTCTGACATTTCATGAATGTTCAGAAGAATCATTCTTACATTTAAAGAATGTTCAGAAGAATCATTCTTACATTTAAAGAATGTTCAGAAGAATCATTCTTACATTTAAACAATGTTCAGTAGAATCATTCTTAAATTTAAAGAATGTTCAGTAGAATCATTCTTACATTTAAAGAATGTTCAGACGAATCATTCTTATGTTGAGTACATTCTGAAGAATCGTTCTGACATTTCATGTACGTTCAGTAGAATCATTTTTCCATTTTGAGAACGTTCTGAAGAATCAATTTGAAATTTCATGTACAGTCAGAAGAATCATTTTTATATTTAAATAAAGTTTAGAAGAATCATTCTTATGTTGAGAACATTCTGAAGAATCATTCTGACACAACCTTTTGAATCATTCTGACAGTTAAAGAACATTCAGTAGAATCGTTTTTCCATTTTGAGAACATTCTGAAGAATCATTCTGACATTTAAAGAACGTTCAGAAGAATCATTATTACGCCGAGAACATTCTGAAGAATCATTCTTTGACAATCATTTTGACAATTAAAAAACGTTATTTAAAACATTCTAACATTTAAAGCACACTGTCAATCATTTTGAAGTTTAAAGGACGTTTAAAGGGCGTTACATTGAGAGAATTGAAGGCTCATTCTGCGATTCCCGCGAATACAGTCGAATCCGTCGGAACGCTATACATGTCGAACTGTAAACTGAAAGTGACGCGTGGGGGGTATTTCCTCATAGGCAGGATGTTGCGACAGATCTCGACACATTTCCCCTGTTGACGATACGCAAATTGATTTATAAACTCGCCCTCTATGGAGTATAGTGTTAACAAAACAATGTACACAAAGCCTCGACGATGAAGGAAAAAAACAAACAAAATCATAACAACAGTAAACAGGAAACACAACTGTACAGAGGCATTGGCAGGGTGCATTATGGGAAGGGATTAAATGGCTGCTATTTCCTTTAAATTAAGAGCATTTAATGCCTCTTGTGCTAAATATTTTCACAGCCATTCCATGCAAGGAGAGTTAACACCAAAATTGTGCCGTTAAATCACTCTCATCTTGCACGGAAGAGGCATTCGCCATAACTCGACTGTACACATATTATTCATCATCATTATCACTAATTCAATTGGCCCGCCATAAAATTTGCACATATATTAAAAATCACGGACTGAAAGACGATCTAAGCGTCTCTTTCAAACCGAGGCCAAACGATACACACACACACACACACACACACACACTAAAGCTTTAGAAAATGTATACAAACTGTACTTTCTGTACTAAGTCAAGTGATGGTGAATCGCACTTATCGAAGAATATAATATAATTATAGACCATTCCCTGTATACATGACAGAAGACAATTCGTGAAACCATTCAGCACTTAAAATCTTCTTTGATTGATTATTGCAAACCAACGGATGCTTTAATTGGAGCAATAATAATAAAAACACATTTCAGATTCAATATAATCTACCGACCCAAATGTCTTATGGTGATCAAGAGGGAGGACTCAGATAGTGACATATGGTCGGTGTGTCTGAATGATCTCAGATACATTTAAATTCCACAATACAGCAGAAACTGAGTCAATCGCCCACTGTAATATTATCACTGGCATCTTCATTTCCTGATTCACCAAACGCGTCCGTTGTTCAGTCATATTGCCCTGCAGTAAATATGTTAGAAATACATTTAAAAGTGTTTACCAAACATATATTGTGCAGCTTAATCGTTGGAAATTGCTTCGGGGATCTGCCGCACCTCTGTCAAATTCAGATCATAGCCGATGGGGTTTTTTTCTCGCAGCCTTAGCGCGTCATCGTTAATTTCTATAACATGTGGATCGACATCCGCATTCCATACTGAATGTTTTATTTTATTTTACTGAAAACACATACCATTACAAACATTTCATATCCATGTAAATACACTAAATAAACAAAAAATATAAATAAAATAAATAATAATAAAATTAACCACTTTGTAGATTCAATAAAAGGTTTCCCACCATATAGAAGGAAAAAAAAAATATTTACACATTCCTTTTTTGAAAAAGAACAATTGTTCAGTAAATATTAAGTAATTAACGGGATTTGAGGACTATTTTAACCTTTATTTTTACATGAAAATTAAGAAATATTTTGCCAATAGTGAGAGAAAAAAAAACAAGGGAACAAACTAATGGATAATAATCTCCTTTTCGATTTTAAAACGTGAATAAAAATTATAATATATAAGTGTTTGTGTGTATTAATGACTGTTCTCATGTATGTTTACAATCTATATGCGTTTACATTTGGCCAGAAATCGTTTGCTGTCGCAAAATATGTCGTAAAGGTTTTTTTTTTTTTTTTTTAAAAAAAAGCTTTGCAAGTATAATAAATATTAACCGTTTATCATAATAACCACACCGTTTGTTCTGAAAATATACCGTAACAAAAACTGGACGATAAAAATAGGTTAAAGGAATTATACATTGTTAGGACGGATAGATCAATGACCCGAATACAGCTTACTTTACGGCAAACAAAAGAAACGAGAAACATTCGTGATGCAGTGGTGGAAATGGAACGAGACCGTTTAAAAACGGCTTCATTAAAATAATTAAGTTAATAGACAAAAAGCACACAATAGTGTTTTTAAGGTTTTGACTGATTTTCCAATGTAACCGTAATGAAAATAAGTGCTGTACAGGAGCCATGAATTGACCTAATTACTTACTTGCCAAGTTGAAGCTCATCGGGAATTAAATATTTAATCAGTGTTCGTTAGTTAACACTAGTCTCTTAGAGCTACTTACGTTAAGTAAGTTTCATTTTTGAGTTGTCAAATAAAAGACGGTCTGCGGAGAAATTAAACCCGATTCTTGATATGGTGAAGGAACCATCAGGAGCATCTAGTACAGACTCAGGAAGCACTGGAGGATTCGGTCTGTTTGGGTCAAATGGCCCACAGTATTCAAAGACAGAGCTCGCTGGAGTGCCATGTAAGTTTGGGCATATCGACATGCAAATGTCTTTCCATATACTCAATTGACTGCTTACAGTGGCAACGTCCCACTTGTTTCATTGCACAAAAATGTCCAATGATTTAACTAACAGTTTACTTTTCTTAACAGTGACAGGCATGAGTCGTCTGTCTCCATACCTTAATGTGGACCCCAGGTATCTCATACAGGTGCGATCTGAGATGGTTTTAGATCGACATGCAGTTGAAGTCATAAGTATACATACACCTTAGCCAAAACATTTAAACTCAGTTTTTTCAATTCCTCGCATTTATTCGTAGAAAACATACCCTGTCTTAGGTCAGTTAGGATCACTACTTTATTTTAAGAATGTGAAATGTCAGAATAATAGTAGAGAGAATGATTATGTCAGCTTTTATTTCTTTCATCAGATTTCCAGTGGGTCAGATGTTTACATACACTGTTAGTATTTGGTAGCATTGCCTTTAAATTGTTTAACTTGGGTCAAACAAATTGGGTAGCCTTCCAGAAGCTTCTCACTGCTGTAATTTTTTGGTGTAACTGAGTCAGGTTAGTTGGGCTCCTTGCTCACTCATGCCTTTTCAGTTCTGCCTCATCAGAATGAGGTCAGGGCTTTGTGATGGCCACTCCAGAACCTTGACTTTGTTGACTTCATGCTATTTTGCCACAACTTTGGAGGTATGCTTGGAGTCATTGTCCATTTAGAAGACCCATTTGTGACCAAACTCTAACTCTTCTGAAAATACATAAAATATCAGAACGATTCTTCATAATCACTCTTTAGTTTCACATCACTCTTTAGCGTCACATCACTCTTTAGCGTCACATCACTCTTTAGCTTCACATCACTCTTTAGCGTCACATCACTCTTTAGCTTCACATCACTCTTTAGTTTCACATCACTCTTTAGCTTCACATCACTCTTTAGCTTCACATCACTCTTTAGCGTCACATCACTCTTTAGCTTCACATCACTCTTTAGCTTCACATCACTCTTTAGCGTCACATCTCTCTTTAGTTTCACATCACTCTTTAGTTTCACATCACTCTTTAGCGTCACATCTCTCTTTAGCTTCACATCACTCTTTAGTTTCACATCACTCTTTAGCTTCACATCACTCTTTAGTTTCACATCACTCTTTAGCTTCACATCACTCTTTAGCTTCACATCACTCTTTAGCTTCACATCACTCTTTAGCGTCACATCACTCTTTAGCTTCACATCACTCTTTAGCTTCACATCACTCTTTAGTTTCACATCACTCTTTAGTTTCACATCACTCTTTAGCGTCACATCTCTCTTTAGCTTCACATCACTCTTTAGCTTCACATCACTCTTTAGCGTCACATCTCTCTTTAGCTTCACATCACTCTTTAGCTTCACATCACTCTTTAGCTTCACATCACTCTTTAGCTTCACATCACTCTTTAGCGTCACATCTCTCTTTAGCTTCACATCACTCTTTAGCTTCACATCACTCTTTAGCTTCACATCACTCTTTAGTTTCACATTACTCTCTATGTGATGTGAAGATAAGCACTCTTTAGCGTCACATCACTCTTTAGCGTCACATCACTCTTTAGCGTCACATCACTCTTTAGCGTCACATCACTCTTTAGCGTCACATCACTCTTTAGGGAAAGGAGGCGAGAACTGGCTTTGAAATATAAATAATAGTTTAATAATAAACTGAACCAAAAACACACAAACATAAACCCACAGAGCAGCCGGCCGTCTTTATCCCTCTTGTGCCCCCATCAGGCTGATTGGGGACCGGGTGTGCATTGTTCCAGCCTGCCCCCACACTCCTCCGCTCTACAACCTCCAATTCAGTACACCTCCTAACAGAAGCTAATTGTCTAAAGGCTTGATATAATTTTCTGGAAAAGCTGCTTAAAGTCACAGTTAACTTGGTGTATGTAAACTTCTGATCCACTGGATATATTCTATTAAAAGTGAAACAATCTGTCTGTAACAATTGTTACGAAATTTGCTTGTGTCATGCACAAAGTAGATTTACTAAACGACTTGCTAAAACTATATGTTAGTAATAAATCTGTGGAGTGGTTAAATTTGTTTTAATGACTTCAAAAGTGTATATAAACTTCTGACTTCAACTGTACCTCCTGTCTTTATTAATTCTCAGGAGTGTAAAAAGTGTGGATACTGAGTGAAAGTAAAAAAGTATTCACATTAATTTGTACTTGAGTATTAAAAAAGTAACTTTTTTCCTAGCTAGAATGAAATCAAGATAGATTTTAAATACGATTGGTTTAAGTCACCTTTTTACTGTCTCTGATGACTGTCCCCGCCCCCCCATATATATATATATATATATATATATATATATATATATATATATATATATATATATATATATATACACTACCGTTCAAAAGTTTGGGGTCACCCAAACAATTTTGTGTTTTCCTGAAAAGTCACACTTATTCACCACCATACGTTGTGAAATGAATAGAAAATAGAGTCAAGACATTGACAAGGTTAGAAATAATGATTTGTATTTGAAATAAGATTTTTTTTACATCAAACTTTGCTTTCGTCAAAGAATCCTCCATTTGCAGCAATTACAGCATTGCAGACCTTTGGCATTCTAGCTGTTAATTTGTTGAGGTAATCTGGAGAAATTGCACCCCACGCTTCCAGAAGCAGCTCCCACAAGTTGGATTGGTTGGATGGGCACTTCTTGCGTACCATACGGTCAAGCTGCTCCCACAACAGCTCAATGGGGTTCAGATCTGGTGACTGCGCTGGCCACTCCATTACCGATAGAATACCAGCTGCCTGCTTCTGCTCTAAATAGTTCTTGCACAATTTGGAGGTGTGTTTAGGGTCATTGCCCTGTTGTAGAATGAAATTGGCTCCAATCAAGCGCTGTCCACTGGGTATGGCATGGCGTTGCAAAATGGAGTGATAGCCTTCCTTATTCAGAATCCCTTTTCCCCTGTACAAATCTCCCACCTTACCAGCACCAAAGCAACCCCAGACCATTATATTACCTCCACCATGCTTAACAGATGGCGTCAGGCATTCTTCCAGCATCTTTTCATTTGTTCTGCGTCTCACAAACGTTCTTCTTTGTGATCCAAACACCTCAAACTTGGATTCATCTGTCCACAACACTTTTTTCCAGTCTTCCTCTGTCCAATGTCTGTGTTCTTTTGCCCATCTTAATCTTTTTCTTTTATTGGCCAGTCTCAGATATGGCTTTTTCTTTGCCACTCTGCCCTGAAGCCCAGAATCCCGCAGCCGCCTCTTCACTGTACATGTTGACACTGGTGTTTTGCGGGTACTATTTAATGAAGATGCCAGTTGGGGACCTGTGAGGCGTCTGTTTCTCAAACTAGAGACTCTAATGTACTTATCTTCTTGCTCAGTTGTGCAACGCGGCCTCCCACTTCTTTTTCTACTCTGGTTAGAGCCTGTTTGTGCTGTCCTCTGAAGGGAGTAGTACACACCGTTGTAGGAAATCTTCAATTTCTTAGCAATGTCTCGCATGGAATAGCCTTCATTTCTAAGGACAAGAATAGACTGTCGAGTTTCAGATGAAAGTTCTCTTTTTCTGGCCATTTTGAGCGTTTAATTGACCCCACAAATGTGATGCTCCAGAAACTCAATCTGCTCAAAGGAAGGTCAGTTTTGTAGCTTCTGTAAGGACCTAAACTGTTTTCAGATGTGTGAACATGATTGCACAAGGGTTTTCTAATCATCAATTAGCCTTCTGAGCCAATGAGCAAACACATTGTACCATTAGAACACTGGAGTGATAGTTGCTGGAAATGGGCCTCTATACACCTATGTACATATTGCACCAAAAACCAGACATTTGCAGCTAGAATAGTCATTTACCACATTAGCAATGTATAGAGTGTATTTCTTCAAAGTTAAGACTAGTTTAAAGTTGTCTTCATTGAAAAGTACAGTGCTTTTCCTTCAAAAATAAGGACATTTCAATGTGACCCCAAACTTTTGAACGGTAGTGTATACACACACACACACACACACACACACATACATTGCATCCAGAAAGTATTCACAGCGCTTCACTTTTTCCATATTTTGTTATGTTACAGCCTTATTCCAAAATTGATTAAATTCATTATTTTCCTAAAAATTCTACAAACAATACCCCATAATGACAACGTGAATTTTTTTTAAAAAAATCTTTGCAAATTTATCGCCATGCACTCCACACAGCCGCCGTGTGACACTCCGTTTGAAATGACTGACCACTGTTTGTTGGATGCAGTATAAAGGCGCATCAGTCCAGTAAGACAAAAGAATATGATCTGCAAAAACGTAGTTTATATTAAATTGTAAGGAGTATTTTCTTTGGAAATGTAATTAAGTAAAAGTACAAGTATTCTGTTTAAATTGCACTTGAGTAAAGTGCAAATCCCAAAAAATAATACTTAAGTATAATACTCAAGTATTTTTACTCAATTACTTTACACTCCTGTTCATTCTTCACATTTGAGATTTGTAAAATGTCCCTTACTAGAACTCATTTGTCTGTCTTTATCAATGTGCTTACAGGACACAGATGAATTCATTTTGCCCACTGGAGCAAATAAGACGAGAGGACGCTTTGAGCTGGCTTTCTTTACTATTGGTGGTTGCTGTATCACCGGTATCGTACCTGTTCTTCCACACAAAATTGTTTCCCTGAATTACATGAATTATACTTCAAATTCCACCTCCATATACAAATACATAAGGTGTATACACAGTTTATTCAAAGTTTAATTTAAAGATTTACATGAATTATAACATTTCTAAGCATTGGTGTGCCCCCTTTTGCTTTGATGTGAGCATGCACTCAAGCTGGCATGAACTTCATAAGTTTGTACAAAACCTGATGATCATGTGCTGATGATGTGATTGAATGTTCCAGAGGTCAGTGTTACATATTTGCTTACATTTGAGTGACCTAGGAACAGTACCGTATATTAAATGTTTTTTTTTACTTGGTTTTACATTTTTCGAAATACTGAAATGAATCAAATCCCAGTTTTTAAATGTGGTCCCACAATTTTAGGACCCCACTTTAAATGCAGGTAGGCTGAATTGCTTACAATGTTTTAAATATACATACGTATATCCATATTTTGTCATACAGGTGCTCTATTTGGAGCCATGAATGGACTTAGAATGGGTTTGTCTGAAACCAGAAACATGGCTTTGTCCAAACCTCGCAACGTACAGTGAGTACTGCAACAGCATTCTTTTCTGATCACAAACCGTCAAAGTACAAAACTGTGAATTTTCAGATAACAAAAAATATACTTGAAATATACAGTATAACAGTTCCACCTTTCTAATGAAATGTTGCTGGACAGGATCAACAGGTTATCCACAACTTCAATAGTTGTTTTATTTGTATAATTTTTATGTTTTACTGTATGTAGAAAAAAAGCTGCTACGATGGCGCCTCTGTGTGGACCACTCCAATTCTTTTGTTGTTTTTTTTTGTTTTTTCCTGTGTTTAGTAATCATTTCCCAATCAGTTTTACCAGGGACGAACTGCTGAACATTCGGCAGCACATACCTGATAATCTTTTCCCGGTTTTTGAATATTCTGACGTTTTACTGGACTTTTTAGTCGGAGGCGCAGCTATGTTGTTTAAAGGCGGTACGAGACGCAGGCGAGGGAAACAAGCCGGCACGCTGGTTAAACTCCGTCGGCGCAGCATTCGAACAGCACTGCCGAGCATTCATTTTGCGAATCTCCTCTTTCTTCCCAACAAAACTGACGGACTACATCTCACATGTACTAATAAGGACTTCTCAAACTCTACTGCACTGTGCTTCACTGAAACCTGGCTGAGTGAAGCCATTCCGGACAGCACGTTACATCTGCCGAACAGATGTTTAGAGCGGATCTCATCGTGGAGTTAATGGGGAAAACGAGAGGCAGTGGAACATGCTTTTACATCAACGAAAATGTATGTACAGATGTAACAATGTTAAAGAGGATGTGCTGTCCTAATCTGGAAGCGCTCTTTATTAACTGTAAGCCATCCTACTCGCCGTGGGAGTTTTCTTTGTTTATTCTGGTGAGTGTTTATATTCCTCCATCGCCTGGAAACATAGCGCTGCGACAGCTGGCTGATCAAATCACAGACACAGAAGAACAATACCCGGATTCAGTTATTATTATTCTTGGGGATTTTAACAAGGCAAATCTCACACGTGAACTGCCCAACATTACATACCCCAGCAGAGACAGGAATATACTGGATCACTGCTACACAACAATAAAGGATGCATATCGCTCTGTCCCACGTGCAGCTTTGGGACTCTCTGATCACTGTCTGGTTCAACATCTTCCGACCTACAAGCAGAAATTAAAATCAACAAAGCCAGTAGTAAGGACTGTTAAGAGTGGACCAATGAAGCAGAGCTGGCACTACAAGCCTGCTTTGATTGCACTGATTGGAGTGTTTTTGAAGCTGCAGCTACAGACCTGGACAAGCTCACAGATAGTGTTTCATCATACATCAGTTTCGGTGAGGACATGTGCATCCCTACTAAGTCATTTTTATCATTCAACAATGACAAACCATGGTTTACAGGAAAACTCAGACAGCTTTGTCATGCCAAAGAGGATGCTTACAGGGTTGGGGATAAAGTCTTGTACAATCAGGCCAGGAACACACTGAATAAGGAAATCAGAGTGGCTAAAAGAAGTTACTCTGAGAAGCTGAAAACAAGTTTTCAGCTAACGACCCCGCATCAGTGTGGAGTGGCCTAAAACAACTTACTAATTACAGGACTCCTACCCCCAACCCTGTGGTGGACCAACGACTGGCTGATGACCTGAATGTGTTCTACTGTATATTCGAAAGGCCCAATTTCACACCCCACACACACTCGGACCTTCACTTCACACAAACATGAACACCTCCTGCAACTCCCCTCCTCCCCTCTCTTGCTACTCAATCTGCACTCAAGATCTGTGAAGACGATGTGTGCCGTGTCTTTCGGAAGCAAATATCAAGGGAAGCTTCAGGCCCAGATGGCGTCTCACCAGCGTGCCTTCGATCCTGTGCTAACCAACTGGCCCCCATCTTCACTCAGATCTTCAATAGATCATTGGAGCAGTGTGAAGTCCCATGCTGCTTCAAACACTCAGTTATTATCCCTGTCCCTAAGAACCCACAAATCACAAGTCTTAAAGACTACAGACCTGTCGCCCTGACATCTGTGGTCATGAAGTCATTTGAGAGACTGGTGTTGGCCCACCTGAAGGACATCACTAGACCCTTTCTAGATCCCCTTCAATTTGCTTATCGTGCAAACAGGTCTGTGGATAATGCAGTCAACATGGGATTGCATCATATCCTGCAACATCTGGACAGACAGGGGACATACGCAAGGATCCTTTTTCAGGAATTCAGCTCTGCTTTCAACACAATCATCCCAGCCATTCTCCGGACTAAGCTAAACCAACTCCTTGTTCCCATGTCTATCTGTCAGTGGATTACCAGCTTTCTGACGGACGGGCAGCAGCTTGTGAGACAGGGAAAATTCACTACCAGCACCTGTACCATCAGTACTGGTGCCCCCCAGGGATGTGTGCTCTCCCCACTACGCTTCTCCCACTACACCAATGACTGCACCACCAAGGATCCCTCTGTCAAGCTCCTGAAGTTTGCAGATGACACCACTGTCATCTGCCTCATCCGAGATGATGAGTCTGCATACAGAAAGGAGGTTGATCGGCTGGCTGTCTGGTGCAGTCAAAACAACCTGGAGCTGAACACGCTCAAAATGGTGGAGATGATTGTGTGAACATCCCAACATTGCCCCCCCCCCCCTCACCGTTCTGAACAGCACTGTGGCAGCAGTGGAGTCATTCAGGTTCCTGTGCACTACCATCTCACAGGACCTGAAGTGGGAGATACACATCGGCTCCATTGTGAAAAAGGCCCAGCAGAGTTAATTCAGTTCAACCTGCCACAGGTGCTGCCTAAACAGTTCTACTCAGCAGTCATTGAATCTGTCCTCTGCACTTCAATAACTGACTGGTTTGGTGCAGCTACGAAATCAGACATTAGAAGACTACAGAGGACAGTCCGGACTGCTGAGAGGATTATTAGTTGCCACCTGCCCCCACTTCAAGAACTATACACATTCAGAGTTAGGAAAAAGGCTGTAAAAATCACTCTGGACCCCACTCACTCAACCCATTACCTTTTTGAACTGTTGCCTTCTGGCCGGCGCTTCAGAGCTCTGAGCACCAGAACCGTCAGGCACAGGAACAGTTTTTTTCCCCTCGGGCTATCCATCTCATGAACAGTTAAAGCCACCTCATTGAGCAATAATTACATGCAATACACAGTTTAAGTCTATTTATATTATCTAACATATCCACTTCTGCCATTACATACATTGCACTGTACATAATTTACTGTATTTTTGTTCTTTATATAACAGATTTTTATTATATTTGCACTACGTGTGTGTATGTAAGTATGTATGAAGGTGTGTGTCTGAGTGTATGTACGAATATGTATAATTATTTTTTTTCTTTTGTTTTTAATTACCTATGTCTTGCTGCTGTTTTTGTATTGTTGTGCACTGGAAGCTCCTGTCACCAAGACAAATTCCTTGTATGTGCAAGCATACTTGGCAATAAAGCCGATTCTGATCTTTTATCACAGTTCATAGTTTAATACATATTCAACCAGCAGATGGCAGTGTTCACCATAGTGTTTAACAGCAGAAGTAGGAAAGATGAGGTCAGGTCACTCACAGTAGAGGTACTCCATGATGTCAGAGACAGCACATTGTTGTGAATACACTGAAAAACCACACTGAGCCTTGTTTCCATTAATAGATAAACCACTTTCCAGTGTAACCAGACCAATTTTGAGCAGATGATTGTGACGTTCACTTTTCTTTTGAATTCAAGTTCTTCAAAAATCGAATGAGGGACAATTGTGTGATATAACAAATATTTTAAAAATGATTCAGTCTGATAAGTGTGTAAAAATATAAATCCTAAAACAGTTGAAAGATCACATTGGGTAAATGAGTTATTCAGAAACTATTAGAAACAAGGACATATAAATTGAGAAATTATTTACAAAAATGTTATACACTCAGTGACCAATTTATTAGGTACACCTTTACACTTATTCACACGGTTATCTAATCAGCCAATCATGTGGAAGCAGTGCAGTGCATAAAATCATGCAGATACGGGTCAGGAACATGAGGCGAATGGGCTACAACAGTTGAACCCTATGTCGTTTTCCACTTCTTTTAGCCAAGAACAGAAAACTGAAGCTGCAGTGGTCACACTGCTGTTGTAACCCATCCACTTCAAGTTTTGACATGTTGTGGATTCTGATATTATATTCTTCTCACCACAATTGTACAGAGCGGTTATCTGAGTTACCGTAGACTTTCTGTCAGTTCAAACCAGTCTGGCCATTCTCTGATGACCTCTCTCATCAACAATGGTTTTCCCACCACAGAACTGCCACTCACTGGATGTTTTTAGTTTTTGGCACCATTTGGAGTAAATTCTAGAGACTTTAGTGCATGGAAATCCCAGGAGATCAACAGTTACAGAAATACTCAAACCAGCCTGTCTTGCACCAAATATCATGCCACGGTCCAAATCACTGATATCACATTTTTTTCCCTGTTCTGGTGGTTGATGTGAACAGTAACGGAAACTCCTGACCTGTATCTGCATGGTTTTATGCATTGTACTGCTGCCACACGATTGGCAGACATGTGTACCTAATAAAGTGCTCGGTGAGTGTAAAGGAGGGTTGTGTAACTGTAGTATCGCTTCAGCTTCAAGCACTCTTGTGATTTAAAGCATACTTCCTCTAGTAGTGCATTGTTTTTTATTTCAGCTTTGCAGATAAAAAGCAAATCCCACAGTAAAAACTGATTCAGTACGCTGATTTCAAGACTATAGATTGAGACACAAATTTGATCCTGATCTTACAACACTCTGCATGTTCCACTTCTGTCAATGTTTGTGTTTTTGCAGCTGTTATCAGGGCTGGATAATGCTTTGAACAGCAGCTTTCAGCATTGATTCAAATTGACTATATATGAATATTTATCTTTCTTATTACTGAATTCAAACTTGCAGTGATGCACGACTAGACACTGACATTTTCTGTTATTTTGTACACTGCATCTTTTTGTACTTATGTTATGTATATCATTTGCAGATATTTTAGGTGGTCAATAAAGATTTGGTGTGATGGCATGCTCTCAAATCAATAGCTCAAATACATCTTTGTGTACACACCTGTGTGACCCACAGCATGATGTGCTCAAGGCTGCGTTGAGGGTGTTCACATGACATTTGTAGCTTGTTGCATGTGTACTGTGGGCCAAAGTCTGCCACTCTACTTCTGTCTTACGTGCAGGACGACTTCAGTTCTCAGCACATTTCTAGAATATTTGGGTGAAAGATTGTTATGATCCTGCTGTCATAATGGACTCTCCGAAAGATAGTGGCATGACTGTTTTATTCAGTGAGAGGTCAAGGAAATTGTTCATAAACTATCAACCTTGAAAGAACAGGTGATCATCCATGTGTTTGGAATCAAAAGTATTTTGATTTGTTGATCCGTACATATTTCTTATACTTCCATTTTGATGACTTTATTATTATTACAAATTGTGATAAAAAATAATAAAGAATAAATAGGTGTGTCCAAACCTTTGACTGGCAGGTGCGTATATTTATGTATGTTTTATTTTTCTACAGGAGAAAATCTGTATGAAAAAAATGTGTTTCCTATTTGTTAAGTGTAATATGAGGAAACCATGCTGCCGGTTTTCAATGCCTGCTTGTCTGTTTTAATGGCATTTGACACTATATTGTTCCTGTAGCTCAACTGGTAGAACATGGCAATGTACATTTTAGGCATACAAAATGTTCTCATTTCTGTAAATGTCGTGACCTTTTGTAGTAGTGTCATTCTTTGTTATTTACATCAATTGTGACTTTATATCCATCTCTAAATCTGAATTCTTTCCAATTCAGGATCCTGAATATGGTGACCCGCCAAGGTGCCACATGGGCAAATACTTTGGGCTCAGTAGGTAAGTGGCCCAATTTCAGTCTCCTTCCCCATCATATAATCTCATTGATTTCTAGTCAGCTCAATGCTCTCACTCATTTGAAATGAGCGCAGGTCATGCTTGTTATCTGAGCTTAAGAATACAACACTTCACAATAAGGTTCCATTTGTTAGCATTAGTTTACTACATTAGTTAACATGAACTAACAATGATCAATTGTATTTCTATAAACTAACATTAACAAAGATTAATTAATGCTGTAAACAAATGTACTGTCTGTTGTTAGTTCATGATACCTAATGCATTAACTAAGGGATAATGTCCAGTCAGCTGGTTGTTATCACAAAACAAACCCAGACAGGTCTTCTGTCAGCCTAAAGTGGTTTATCTTGCAATAACAACCAGCCTACTGGACATTATCCCCCTTATTACATTGCTACTAACCAACTAAGTAAATAAATAGCTATGACACATTGATATGCATTGAAATTATGTAATTATGTGAGAAGAAATAAATGGCTGAACTACTAAAATCCACCTCTGGTTTGCTTCTGAGTTCTGTTGGTGTTTATTTTGTAAATTATTAAATAAATGCACATGAAACATTGATTTGAGTTTGAATTATTTGATGAACTTACTTGGAGATCTCAACGTTATCCGAGAAACAGGAATGATAGGTCGCAATATCCGGATGACCATTCTGATGTGTCTTTATCCCTGGATGTGCGGTTGTTACTCAGAGATATCAGACCACTAGATGGTGCCATTGACCAATCAGAATCGAGTATCGAAGAGCATTGTGTAATTCCTAATGTTAACAAATGGAGCCTTGTTATAAAGTGCTACCAATGTATTTTCATTTACTAGTGTTCACTTACAATTGTTTTCATATATTTCATGCATACAACCAATCCCTGTGCTGAATGGACTGTATTATGTGTTTAGCTCTGCTCTACAGTGTATTTGGGGTGGTCATAGAGAAGGCCAGAGGGGCAGAGGATGACATCAACACGATTGTTGCGGGGACAATGACTGGTGTGCTCTACAAATCTCCAGGTAGAAGTAATAAATAGTTTCAATTGAAACTTTGATTAATATATTTTCATATATATGGCCCCAAAATGTATTTGGACTCCTAAGCCACATATGAATGCAATTGCATTAGATAACTAAAGACTACCTGGCACTTATTTAGAGCAAGCTCACTTTTCAATTAAAACATTTCACAACAAGAAGTTTGTTAGGTTTAGACAAAGTATTTGTTCACTTTGTGATTATGAAACAGTTGTGGAACATGTCTATGTTCACCTGTGAATACTAAGAAAACCAAAGTGTAGTGTAATTTCTTGGAGATGTCACTTGATTTGATATTTTGTTATCTAATACCATGATATACATACATTTTGTGTTTTAAAAAGTGTTTTTTATGTGTCCAAATACCTTTTTTATTTATAAGTATATAAATATTGATCTGGTAAGCATTATATAATGACTTGACAGTGGTGTATTACCATGGATGTTCTAGGCCCTATTCATTAAAATAATAATAAGAATAAGTTACACTGTAGTTCCGTGTTTAAAACAATGTTAAAAAAAAACAAAACAAACCAAAAAACAATATAGATCAGTTAATGCCATTCTCTGGTAATAAACACAAACTTTTAACAGTTCTTATAAGGAAAAACAGTTCAGAATTCCCCTGCAGGTGTTTTTACCTGTTTTTCTATAGCCCTGAAAAACCTCATTCATATGCCAGACAAGGATTGCTGGGCTTGTCTAAAGAATATTTGAACCATTTGGTTGCTTCCTTATTTTTGTTATGAAGAAAATAGGGGGAACTCCTATGCTAGAACAAACATCCAAAACATATTTTCCCATCCTGTTTTGCTGCAGAGTTCTTTGTAGGGAAGTTTCTGAAGAGATCAAAACCAGATATGAGTTTTTGCCATGAATGCAGGTTGTCATCTGTGTCTTCCAAAGCAATTCAGAATCTCCAAATCACAAGAGCACTCATAACTTTCTTTATCTCATGTTTCAAAGTCATGTTCCACACAGACAATATCGAAACAAATTTACATGCACAGGTGAAGTGTCCAATGAAAATTTGCCAAAATAGTATTTGGACATTTAAGTAAAATATATGACGTTATTGCAATAGATATTAAACCAAATGTATTTTATTTTAAAGAAAGATAGGATAAGCAAAATATTTTGCAAATATAAGTTTGTTTGGTTTTAAATGATGAAAAATGACTGTTTAAAATGTAGACAGTTTCTGGTTGTCAGAAGTTAGTGGAGCATGTCCTCGGTTAAAGGGATAGTTCAGCCCAAAAATGGAAATTCATTCATCATTTACTCACCCTCATGCCACCCCAGATGTGTGTGATGTACTTTCTTTTGCAGAACACAAATTAAGATTTTAAGAAGAATATTTCAGCTCTGTAGGTCCATAAAATGCAAGTGAATGGTGGCCAAAATATTTTAGCTCCAAAAACACGTAAAGGCAGCATAAAAGTAATCCATAATGGCCAGTAGACTCCAGTGGTTAAATCTAAATCTTCAGAAGTGATATAATAAGTGTGGATGAGAAATGGATTAATATTGAAGTCCTTTTTTTACTATCAATCTCCACTTTCACATTGCTTTAGGTGATTCACATTCTTTATGCAAATGTATGCCAATATCTGCAGGGAGAATTTATTGTAAAAAAGGACTTAAATATTGATCTGTTCCACACCCACAAATATTATATTTCTTTTGAAGCCGTGGATTAAACCACTGTGGTCTTGTGGATTACTTTTATGCTGTCTTTATGTGCTTTTAGGCGCTTCAAAGTTTTGGACACTATTCAGGTGCATTATGAGGCCAAATGAAGATATATTTTTTAGAAGAATATCTGAGCTCTTTTGGTCCTCACAATGCACCTGAACACTTTGAAGCTTCAAAAAGCACATAAATGCAGCATAAAAGTAATCCACAAAAAAGTCATACACATCTAGGATGGCATGAAGGAATTGGTGAGTAAATGATGAGAGCATTTTCAGAAACTGACTTCATACATCCATTAAAATTACATTGGGACCAGTTGGTTAAAAGTGAAAAGGACTAAGAAAAAGTTAGTTCTGAGAAATCATATGTATACAGATGTCACTGATATTTTATTATCTTATTCTAATGCAATGAAATTCAGACATTTAGTAAGTGTGACTTAAGTGCCCAAGGGGAGTCTCATTTCAACTCACGAGTTCATTGTGCGCTTATCAAGCCTCCACTTATGGTGGGTGTGGAGTCTTCACAGTTGTCAGAGCTCTATCGCTCTTCTCCACATTCTCTATCAGGGTGAGGAAGTTAAACTCTGTGAGACTGTCACTTGAGAATTTTTAAGTCAACAAGATTTAGGCTGTATTGTGTGCTTTGTTTTACACTGTAAGGGCTGCACAATAAATAATAACTCTCTTTGGATGCTAAATGTTTTGTTTGTTAATGCAGTGCCATCATAGAAACCCAAGTTCTATGCATATATATATATATATATTTTTGTTACTTGGTGTCAGGGTGCATTTGATTGCATTTATTTTGTGCTTTTACATAGAACATGAGAAGTGGAATCGGGTAACCAGTAATTACAGTGCATTCATAAAGTATTCAGTACCCTTTTTTTACATTATGTTGCAGCCTTATGCTAAAATGCTTTCTTGGTCACCCCCCGCCCCGATTGCTCAGTAGAGTCCCAGCTCTAGGAAGAGCCCTGGTTGTTCCAAACTTCTTCCATTTAAGAATTATGGTGGCCACTGTGCTCTTAGGACCTTCAATGCAGCTGAATTTTTTTGTAGCCTTCCCCAGATCTGTGCCTAGAAACAATCCTATCTCGGAGCTCTGCAGGCAGTTCCTTTGACCTCATGGCTTGGTTTTTGCTCTGATATACATTTTCAGATGTGAGACCTTATATAGACAGGTATGTGCCTTTCCAAATCATGTCCAGACAATTGAATATGCCACAGGTGGACTCCAATTAAAGTGGAATGAGGAATGGGATGCACCTGAGCTAAATTTCACGTGTCGTAGCAAAGGGAAAGAATCCTTGTCAATGTGATATCAGTTTTATCTTTTTAATTTGCAGTTTTAAAAAAAAATCTGTATTTTGCTTTGTCATTATGGGGTATGGAGTGTAGATTGATTTGACAGTATTTTGGCATAAGGCTGCAACATAACAAAATGTGAAAAATGAGTCTGAATACTTTGAGTACACTGTATAAATAGAGAGCTGCATGGAGAAAGGTACCTAATAGGACTGAAATCATTTTCAAAGAGAGTGAGAATTATATTTATTTAATTATAATAATAATAACTATTTAATAAATGAAAGCCACCTCAATTCTCTAAACCTGCCGTTGAGGAGTGAAGTTCATTAAGAGTTGAATTAATAGTTAAAATCTGGAGAAATTGATAATCCTGTTGTTTTTCTAATTTCTGAGATTGCACATGTACTGTGTTTTGTTGCAGGTGGTTTGCGGGGGGCAGCCCGGGGTGGGTTGGTTGGGCTAACCTTTTCTGGACTCTATGCCCTGTACAATAACTGGGACCATCTGAAGGGCTTCTGAGGCATCTGCTAAAATCCTGAACATAAGAAATGTATGGACATTTAAATGGCACAATGTCTTTGAGCTTTAGGTCTTGTCTCTAAAGTAGAAGGAACTGCAGTTCAAGCTCCAATTCCCTTTATATTTGAAGCATGATTTTAACAGTCTAAAATGATTTAACACTGTTTAATCTCACCATGATGTGCAATATTTGACTGATCTAATGACCAACAAAATGTAGTGCTGAACAGAGTCTGCAGTATGAAACCTGTCAAAGACCCAAATATCGGATGACCCATTTTTCTTGTTTTTACGTTGAGTCTCTTTACTATTGACATTTCATGGAAGTATAAACAAGTCATTTTGATTTAATACATTTGGTTCTATATTTCACTTGCTGTTCTCCATCATTGTAGACTATTTCATGAGCTTTTGTCAAATGCAGTTAAGCTTCTCCCCAAATTATTTGTATAAAACTTTTCTTTACTGGGTAAATTCTGCAATCATAAAACTTATTTTCTAACATTTGTATATTTTTTCATTTTCTAAACATTGTAAATGTTGTCAAGAACAAATTAAACATTTGTAGGCCCTATATAGTCAAATGACTAGAAATCAAATCTGGAAAAAATTGAATGAAATTACTAAACAAATCAACAAATGCCCCTTGTATAGAAATAGTTTGCATCCGTTTTCATTTTAAAATGATCTGTGGGCACGAGTTTTGTGTCTTTTCAGGGTTATGGTTATCGGGACGTCACTCAATGACAATGGGTGAAAATTATTTATATATATATATATATATATATATAAATATATATATATAAATATAGATATATAGATATATATATAAATATAGATATATAGATATATATGTACACACACACACACACACAACAATCAGCCACAGTATTAAAACCACCTGCTTAATATTGTGTAGGTCCCCCTCATCCCACCAAAACAGCGCCAATGTGTAACAAATATGGTTTTAATGGTGTGGCTGATTGATGTATATATATTTGGTGATTGTAAACGTGAATAAATGATACTTAAGCACATCTATCATTTTATCCTTCAATGCATGTGCTAAATGAATGGCTTATGGAATAATTGTCAGCAATGTTTTAAGACAACTGAAATTAAACGTACAGTCAATAACTGGATTTAAATATGTTTAATTTATCAATATGACTGTGAATTAAATAAACCTGTGATTAAAAATGCCTTTTTTTTTTTTTTACTGCTGTGCATTTTGTTTCACGCTGTACATTCTGGGTTGTACTAACTCCACGAAGTTACAAGTTTTATTTATATTATGTTAAGACTTCCGCATTGATATTCTTGGTGTTTTAGAACACTTAAATAAATTCAGTACATTTCTCCCTTCAACAAGTGTTTGAGAAATGTATTGAATCGTGTTGCTGGATTTGTCCTCTCCGTGCATCTTGTCTGTAGATGAAGTTGCACCAGACTGATTACCCAACCTATTCTTGGTATTATTAAAGCACTACAATAATGTATCTCAAAAACTTTCAAATGGTAAATACCTTAATTGTTTGATTTAAAGCTCATTGTTAATATTTTGCTATATTTCAACAAGCAACTGACAGACTGTGTTCATTTCCTTTTATGTAGACATTCCTCTTTCCATCTGCTTAAACTGGCAACTTTGTGTCAGGAAACAGAAAAGCAAACCCACTCACATTAAAACAGGAAACTGATTTTTTTCCCTTTTATATTGACAGTTTTATGACAGGGATCACAGCTTTAGTAAGAAATCATGCAAGTAATACTTTAGCCTACAATATGTGTACATGTGCACACTGCTGCTGGTCAGCACCATCATAGGCTTACAAAAAAAACATTTACTGTGCATATAATCCGGAGTCCATATTTGAGCATTTGTAATGTGTTATGTACCATGTCCTTGGTCCATTACTAAGGAATATATTGGTACAGGAGATTACACCATAATATGATATTCTCATCCTAATTTTAATCTTTAAACCAGCTTAAAATGTTCTTGCAGCCTTTGCTCAGTAAATGCAAAGTATAATTCATGTTATATGTTGACAGGGTGATTCACAGCAAAGACATATCAAAGCAAGTTGTTGTTATCATAGACTAAATTTATTAAGACCTATATACTGATTCTATAGTAAATATTTGCCACAAATTCAAGCCTAACACAGAAAGACCACACAATGAACATTTGTTGCTGTAGACGTAACATACAAAAGAGGAGAAAAGACCATAAGCATTGCTACACATTCAGTGTCAGGCACAAGTTATCTGAGATTGGTTTTAATTACAGAATTTTTTGAAATATTCCATGCTCAATGGAATTCTTTGCTGCACCATGTTAGGACAGAATAAATTGCATTTAGCTTATTCCACTGAAGTATAGAATGTCTTAAAATAAAAACTAAGTAAAATAAATGGCAAAGGAAGCACGTGTAATCTCGCTTGAGAGCAAATGTTCCTCCATATGTGCGAGAGAGAGTTTCACAACATGGAGGGGGAAAAAAGCTTTTATAACTGTGCGTGATTAACACTGATTCATTTTCAGTTCTTCCCAAGCCCCCCTCCCACCACACCCCATGGGATAAAAATAAGAAAATGCATTTGTTTTGTATGTAATAATCTGGTCCATTTTCTCATGATTTTTAAATCAAATTATTGAATTATGCTTATCAACACGTCACTGGAATTTAACTGTATGCCAATAATAAAAGGCAAAATCACAGAAATTCCTTTTCTCAAGTGATGGTTGTCCTAAAATTCTCTTGGCCAACACGAATGATTATGCCTTTTATTATTGGCATACAGTTAAAATCCAGTGATGTGTTGATAATTCAATAATTTGATTTAAAAATCTAGTCCATAATAACTCTTTCGATCTCCAGAATGAAAGATAACAGAGAGCAAATTCCTAAAAATCACGGAAGAAAAATATTGTGCAATAATCAGCGATTAAATAGTGCTAATAAAACTCTAAAAAACCAAAGAATGTTGTTCAAATCTGAAAGAGAAATGAGAAGAGAAAATGGTTTCAGTTCCTTTGTAAGTAAAATGTTTTAAGTTCAGTATTTCATTGTCTATGTTTACATGGACACCAGAAAGTGGGCTATTGTGAGAAAGCGGCGTTCTTGTAAACATGCACCGTATAAGCGGCGTACTCTTTACTCTTGCATACATGCGGTTTGGCCAATAAGCAGCTTTCTCCAGAGCAATGTAACTTCCCCATGTGTAACTTTTACACAAGCATCTTGAGTAAATAACAAATATCAGAGGAAGACTTCACTATTTTATTCTCTGTTGCTTGGCTTTATTTCCAAATATTCTAGAGTTGTTGCTCTGTTTGTTTCCTTAACTTTCTAATCGCAACCTGCAGTGGAATTGCGCTGCAATAGTGGGGTTTCCCTTTATGTTAAACTCCAGGATTCCCTCAATGTACGAGCGCATATACATGAATGTGAGGGACCGTCAATGTTTTGCATTTGGGTATAGTTTATAGTGTATATGTGGTTTTCCCAGTGAACTCCCAGAAATGTTTTGTTGACTTGTTGTTGGACGTTTTTATCTGGTCTGTTCCATGCACATGCGCACTCTTAAAAAACCTGTTAGAATGCAGCGTATGTGTTTACATGGCCACACAAGCAGCTATCTCCGGGAGAAACTTTGGTGTGTTAAACCGCTTTCTCTTAATCCCTTAAACGGCACAAGGAAATCAGTGTTTTCGTTTAATTGACGTTTCCGAAAGCCGCTTTCTGCAAAAACCATGGAATAGCCCGCTTTCTTAAGTGCATGTAAACATGGTCATTGTTTCTCACCTGTGTAGGTGCCTGGAGGAGCCACTTTTCTTTGTCTCCACTGAGCGTCATGCAGGAAAATAGGTCACATACTCTGGGGAAGCCAAGTCTTTCCTGCTAAAAACATTTAATAAATAAAATAAGGAATGCACCATATCTTGTTATCTGATATGAGTGTGATATATTCACCACACGATCATGGCATATTGCTAGAGATGGGAATCATAAGCAATTTAACGAATCTGGTTCTGACCTTAAGCACCATATTTGATTTTAATGAAATCGAGACTCGAAATACTTAAGGCCAAAGTATACTTTGATTGTCCGCATTGCTGATTTTGTCATCAGCAGTCTGTGTGGGCTGTCTGCGTACCCAGATTTGCTCAAAGTGCTGACAGTCCTTGTCTGTACGCATCATGAGCTCAGGTTAGCTCCTGCCGTTGACTGTACTAAAAGAGTATCACAAATCACTCGTTGTGCACATGCATCGAATGCATTTGTATTAGCTTGCGGTCAAGGGAGTATACTTTGAAAAACCAAATGCTTCACCACATGCAGAGGTGTTCCTGAACGTGGAAAAACGAAGTATACCTGAGCCTTTATAGTCTCGCCAATGGCAAGCACTGTATAAAGCTCCAAGATCTACATTTTTCACAATTGAGGTTCTGTAATTTTGGTCAACACTAATTTTTTGGAAATATGTTTTCTTCAATATTTTGTCAACAGAATCATCCAAAACAATTTAAACAACAGTTCAACCCATTGAAAAGATAAACCTGTTGTCATTCCCACCAAAAATACTGATTCATGAATCTTTTTTTAGTGATTAATTACAAAGATCCAGATCATTCGTTCTCAAATTGAAT
This sequence comes from Moxostoma hubbsi, assembly GCA_032164185.1. Lineage (NCBI taxonomy): Eukaryota > Metazoa > Chordata > Actinopteri > Cypriniformes > Catostomidae > Moxostoma > Moxostoma hubbsi. Next base: position 33,591,673 of record JAVLUX010000021.1, read on the forward strand.
TACACTGGCTGCGTATATATGTTTTGTGGCATATGACCAGTGATGACAACGCAACAGAAAGACGTGTAGAATGAGTGTTTTATCACTATGTTCTGTGCAGAATGCAGTTGTTCAAGAAAGAAACTAAATGTCATAAATCATTTGGCACCAATAACTTGTAAAAATTTAACTAAACATAGGAAACGGGTCAGATTGACAAAGTTCTTAGAATACATAAGGCTATAGACCTTGACAGTTTTAGAAAAAAGATGAGAACTTTAAGTCTGCTCGGGAATACAAAATATTATGAAATATTTTAAGTTAGAAAATAAGAAAATTGTAATCAAGAACAGTTTTATTCTTAAGAATGTTTCATGAATCTTGGCCACATTTGATTCCCAACCCTACTTAGTAGGGCTGGGAATTGAGAGATGAATTGATTCCGATGCACAAGCTCTCGATTTGAATTCTGATTCAATATTGAATCATATGGGTCATTTCAGTAATACTGCCCACTTTGCTTACATATGAAAGAAATTATTTTCCAGCTAATGTTGTTAATTATGCACAAGATCTTCTAACTAGGTACAATATGAAAATATTAATTTTACTAATTATATTTTAATTTGTCACATTTTAGCATTTTAAAAGTGAACAAATCCATTTATTCCATCAACAATATGACTACATACTGTATATCATACAGTATAGTTTGTTGTTTAATTTATTATATTTATAATTATTACATCGATTTGTTGAAGATGTTCTAAACCCTACTGTGTCTTTAAGAAAACTGCCATTTCTGTAAAGAGCGCCTGCAAATGAGAGCATGTTAATGAGAGATGGCTTTATCTCATCTGTGCTATGCATGATTGGTTTGTGTGGATCTCACCTTTGGACACAGAACGAGTCGAAACAAAATTTTGCTCTCAACACGCAGTGAAAGGATCTTGCTGCTGAATAATTCAATACTTCGCTGGTGAGTGAAATCTAAAAATATACCATCCAGTTGCCAGATATATATATCTTAGTCGCATAGCACAAAATTTGGTTGAGTGATTTCCTCTAAATATATTAGAGAGTTTTGCATAAAGTAAAACATAAATCGTTTAGAAATGCCCCTCACCTGTGCATTTTCCCGCTTGCGTAGAAGCCATTTGTCCTCCTCTAGGTCTTTGCGGTCTCGCTCTTTAGTGTTCTTGTTCTCTGGCTCTCTTGGTGTCTCAGTGGTACTGCTAATGTGCTTCAACGCAGGCAGAAGCCAGTTCTCAGTCTGGAGAGGATTCTGGGAGATGTCTGAAGTTTGTAAGAGTGAATTCTTCTCCTCGCTGACAACTAAGTGCGGGGTCAACCAGGTAGATAGGGACGACAGGACAGGAGTCTTGGGACTATTGCTTGGGTGTAGCCAGGCTTCTAGGATGGCCTGAACCTTCTGTTGGTGCTCCTGCTGCTGACTGGAAGCTTTGTTTGTTGCATTCTTACTGACAGGTACACCGTTCTTATCCCGCCCCTCTTTCTTGAGAAGCCAAGAACTTAGGGCCTCTTTTCCACAGTTATCATCACACACGCATTGAGCGTAGCTGGAGCAGGTCTCGTTGGCTTTGCAGTTGGTCTCCAGAGGTATGGTCTTCTGAAGCCACATCTCAATGGATTCTGGGTTGGTGATAGGGGTGCTAGCAGTGGATGAAGGGGGAGTCTTAAGGCACTTGAGCTTTCCGAGGTTCTCGATTTCAATGGCCTCGGAGCGTGTACCACAGCAAGAGTTGCAGTCAGACTTGGAGAGCCAATCACTGGGAGAAAAGCTCTCATAAAAGGGTTTGATAATCTGCTTGAAGCGGTCAGCATCTGAGACTGGGCTGCTCTTATCTTGCTTGCTTGGGCTGATGAGCCACTTGCTGAGTTCATCTTCCTCAGTAGTGTCACCCCCTTTTTTCTGCTCATCCAGATTTAAGTCGCCTTCCTCGATCATCTCAATAGAGAAGGCTGAGCTGCCACTGAGGGTTCGCTCACGAATAGGCAATTTCTCTTTCAAAAGCCACAACTCCAGGTCATCGAGTTGGCCCCAAGCCTTTTGGAAGTCAAAAGGTGGCAATTGTTGATCTTTCTATATAGGAGCAAAAACAAAGCTTAGTCTGCAATTTCCTAAACACCTCAATTGTATTACACAAATGATCCATGGAGGCACAGATCTGTTTTGATGGGGTTGTGGACAGCTAAGAATAAAACAACTAAGCAAACTAAATAAGAAAAACACATCCCATATACAGTCTCACAAAAGTGAGTAAACCCCTCACATTTTTTTTAAATTTGATTGTCTTTTCATTTGACAACACTGAAGAAATTACTCTTTGCTTTTTTTTCTTTTACAATGTAAAGTAGTGAGTGTACAGCTTGTATAACAGTGTAAATTTGCTGTCCCCTCAAAATAACTCAAAACACAGCCATTAATGTTTAAACCGCTGGCAACAAAAGGGAGTACACCCCTAAGTGAAAATGTCCAAATGTACCCTTCAGTACCAAAAGCATTCCTTTACATGTGCCTACAAGAGATAAAAATAACCTGAGACTCCTTGGATGGAAGCAGCCAGTCCTGGGTGTTTGAGCTTAACTGGTGTCCTACAGGAGCACTGGTTACTGGACGGTTTCCTAGAAGCCACTCAGCCAGAGGATCTATTTTCTAAGGAAACAAGACTGGGGATTTTACTCTGCATGCACATGAATGATTGAGCTGGATATTACAATCAAAGTACAATGAAAAAACCAAGGTATGACATCACAAACAAACCTGTTTCTTGGCAGAAACTGGACTGTCCTGGAGAAGCCATGATCTCCCAAGAGAGTCCTGAGACATCTCCATCTGCTGCAGGAGGGAAGAGTTATCAATGCATTAGCTTTGTAGAAGGGTAGGGAAGTGGGCATCATGTACAGTCTTTTTATAAGAGAGTTATGAGGACATACAAGTTTGAGATACACTGTGTTCCTGTCAAGTCAATGGACATTTTAGTCTTGAGTTGTGTTTTTATTAGATGTTTAATTACACATCTTAATTGTCTAACAGTAAAACACAATACTACAGAGATTGTTTAAGTTCTATAAAGGGTACTAAATGTAAATTCTGCAGTAATTCCAGTTTAAGCTATTCTGGCAAACAAAGTGGGCAAAATTAGAACTATGACTAAACAAGGAAACAGTGTAGGTACTTTTGAGTGGTAAATAGGAGTGGTTGAACCCGTTTATTTATATTTGATTTGATTTTATAATATTGAATATAACCTAAAAATCCTTCAGTCTTGGACATAACATAAGCAAATATACAAATATCAAGATACATATTGAATATTGTCAAAAGGCTGAAAATATTTGAAATATACACTACTGGACAAAAGAAACACTTGACTGAAATGTTTCTCGTGATCTTAAAAATCTTTTGATCTGAAGGCGTATGCTTAAATGCTTTAAATTAGTTTTGTAGACAAAAATATAATTGTGCCACCATATTAATTTCATTACAAACCTAAAATAAAAAATAAAAAAATACAACGATTTTGAATTTGATGGCTTGGACCAAATAATAAAGAAAAGCAGCCAATAAGTGCCCAACATAGATGGGAACTCCTTCAATACCGTTTAAAACACATCCCAGGGTGATTCCTGAAGAAGTCGGTTGAGAAAATGTCAAGAGTTCATGTCTGCAAATTCTATGCAAAGGGTTACTTACTTTGAAGATGCTAAAATATAACACAGTTTTGATTTATTTTGGATTTTTATAGTCACAACATAATTCCCATAGTTTTTATGACTTTACTATTTTTCTAAAATGTTTGACCGGTAGTGTAGTTGTTGTAGCTTTATAGACAAGCCCTAAATGGAAGTGCCACATGAAAAAAAGAGAAATTCTTTGTTCTCTCTCAATGTTGCTGCTTGGTTTTTTGGTATGTATGTCTATTAACATATTAGTCACAAGCCTTGCAAATAAGCATGCATTCCACAAACCTGGGTAGAAATGGTCCCAAAGGATGTGATAGCCTGGCGCAAGGTGCGAGCATCTGCTTGGAAACTCATTTCTGGGGTTTCTTCAGGAGTCAGATTCAGAGAAGACAACCTGGAAGAGGACAAAATAAGAGTCTCACATTTAACCTCCATATCTATTCCAAGTCATGCACTGAATTATCTGCAGTTCTGCAGCCTGAAAATGACTACATAGAGATGGACATGGATTATAAAAGTTTAAACCACAACAGTACCACTCTTAATAGCTTGGCATATAAACAAAAACAAATGCGGTGTAAGAAAGATGATCTGGTTCTTACTTCTCCAGGCAGTTGTTAAGCTGGGTGGCAGGATTGGCACTACTGGAATACTCCAGCTGATGAATAAGAATGTCGAACTGGCCACTGAGCTGTGCAAAACCACGAGAAAAAAGATTTAGTTTTAAAAATGGTATTCAACCAAAACAGCTTCCTGCAACAACCCAGCTTCCCTTCTTCTGTAAGTTTCAATATTCAGAGAGAAGATTCAGGTTTCATTTCTCAAGAAATGTTACCTTGTAATAAGAATGACAGAATTTGCATTTTTGAGTGAGTGAACTATTTTTTCAAGATCTCAATAACTTTGACAATAATATCCAGTAAAAGTTGGCCAAACTTACCAAATGGAGCTGCTGGAGCTGCTGTTGTAAAGTTTCTCCTTTCAGTTGCTCCACCAGATCAATCTGCTCGAGAAGACAGACCTCACGAGAGCGCAGGATCTCCAGATGTCTGCTGATACAGCTGTGCAACTGAGACTTCACCTGAGAGCAACAAGACAGAATTCAAATAGCTCTTTGCTATACAGACACAAGTCACACCTTGTCTGACTTTGATTTAAATGTGCTCCAATGGCAAGCAGCTTTTAATACTCCTGCTGTGGTGAATAAAGGGTATCTACCTCCTAAACACAGTCTGCTATGATCTGATGTCTTCAACAAAGGAAACAAAGTCCCTTTTCACTGGAGTCACAGAAACGCATTACACTCTCAGTAAGATGTTTTCAGAGATTAAATGGGAATTCTCATTAGGTTTCACAACAGAGATTAAGTAAATGAATGTAAAGTCCTAATTTTAGCCAACAACCTATTTAGGAGACAATAACTAAATTGTTAATACCTATCCTGGGTGTACGTGTTTAGCTGTGGTCTAGCAAATCCCCCTCTATATAGACTACCTGCATCTAGGTAGCAATTATGAACTGAGCACATGTCACCACAGTCCCATTCTATCCTACCAGCACACCGATTATGACAAAACATTATGTCATGTACATAGATGTTTCCTCATGTTCATAATCATAAACAGAATAATCTCTCTTTGTCCACAAATGAATAGGGTTGTCAGGATACAAACATTTTAGTAGTCAAAACAAATACCATTAAAATATCTTAATTCCCTAACCAATTTTGGAAGCAACTTAAAACTGACTTAGAAAAGGTTTACCATGCCTTTAATTATTTAAATAAATATCACAGACCCAAAATTTTGAGAAAAGATTTTTGCCCCAAATAAAGTTTTTTCAAAAGTTAGTGTACTTGTTAACAAAGTCAACATAACAAATACAAATGATGAGTCAGTGAGAAAATATAAATAATGGATAAATTTGGGACATAAGAATGTCCTTTACCTAAAGCTCAAAGTATACTTTGTTCAGATGCTAAGTGTACAGGACGTGTGATGAAAATTTCATTATCAGTAGAGTGCTCGAGTATTGAACGTGTGCAGCACGAATTTTCTAGCCGTGCATATTCTGAACATGCAGAATTGGAATTATGTACAGTAATTAGTGGGTCCACAAGGTAGCAACATTCACAGTTGAGCTGTTGCTGTCATAAAATATATTTTGTCTTATGTCTCAAGGACATAAATGGAACACTAAAAATAGGTCAGTGCTATGTCTGTGTTATAGATGAAAAATAGTCACAAAACTAAAAAAAAAAAAAAAAAAAAAAAAAAAAAGTAATATCTTGCACCTCTCTGGAGTTGCTCTTGAGTTGTACTTCAGCTTTGATGACCTCAGCAATGGCCTCCTCCAGCTGGGCTCGGGCCTGAATGCACTGCCTGAGAGCAGTCTTCTCTCTAGGCCCCAATGGTGACATCCTGTGAACAAACAAATCACATCAGCTTAAACATTGCTTATTTATATATACTGCTGAGGCCGATTAAAACTTCTGCACCTCATTAGATTTTGTATTTACAATGTTCTGTGAGAACACCGTCAAAATGCTGTTGTAACGAGAGGGAGAATTTCTCCCCCCCCCCCATTTCAAGCTACAAACTCGGCATAGACCTTCATAGGAATAGTGACTATATCTTTTATAACTGATCAGACTTTAATTTCGCGCAGCAGGTGATTAAAAGTCGGAAAAATGCCATAGACTAATATTGACGGAATGTTCAACCCTTGTGCTGTTGACATTTTTTACCTAATTTGGTATTCCCAGTCAAAAATGACCGGCCTATTAAAAATTGCTTATAAATCTCTCGTTATGATATATTTTCGCCAAATATTGCCGTAGGCACACACAAATGCTCACAAACTCTTTTTGAGTATTATATGCTTTTTTTTCCACAGAGATGTACTTCATCCTACCCTGAACAGCATCCAACATCTATTCATCCAACATTACCACGCACACACACCAGAACTGTCTTTGCCCCACAGTGACCCCTCCCAATAGAATCTTTCGTTGTTGATCTTTCTTTCATCAAGCATTGCGTTTCAAGTGCAGACAAAACATTTGCAAGGCACTTGTGAAAAACTATTGTCAGGCATGTGCATGAGGACACAATACCACCAGGTGTTCGTTGATTTGGTTTGTTGTTGATTAGAAAATATAACAGAAATATGAAATGTTCTTTATATGACAGTGTTAATGTGTAAATAGACTTAGTCCTGTTTTCTTTGTCACAATGGTCAGATTTGACAGGGAACACAACAAGTGTTACTTTATCAGAATATAAAAGCATTCTAAGTCTAGTGTTTGTGTGTATATGCACACAGATCAGAGTATAAAGTTTGGGAAGTTGTGATACTCTGTGTGAGCAAATCCAGTAAGTTTTAGTCCAATATGATTAACATTAACTAGCATTTTCAGGCAAAAGGATATCCTCTTCAGGTCAATATGACTGGAACACAACATGAGGGTGAAATGGGCCAACCCAATGCTCATTAATTCAAAATTTCAAATGTAAAAAACCCCACAAAAAGCAGTTCTCTCTTATCCATATGACCATAAATTTGCTTCAGTAACTAGCTAGCTGGTTGTTTCTCTTACTTTAATGTCTTTATATCAATCAAACTTAAAAATTAGGGGTGGGTAAAAATATTGACTTTCTGATGTATCACAATCTCGATTCTTACATCACAAGATCGATCTTTTACTCTATGCGCAACCCTGTACTACAATTCATTTACAGATGCTCTTTACAGAAATGCAAGAAGTGCTGCAAGATTGCTTCAAGCAGAATTTCCAAAAAAATGTTTTAAAAATAGTTGCTTTTTTCACCGCATATGATCACTTCAAAATGGAAAGCACCCTATACCTTTAAACGGAAAGATGGCACATGTATTTGCTCAGTAAATGCAAATATTTCTTCTTTTTTTTTCTTTATACTGGATTTTTACATGTAGAAACTGTTTTATAAAAACAAAAATGTGCTCAAGATGCTAGTATAGTGTAAATATAAGCATCCTTTAACCATGATCGTTTTACTCCTTCATTCAACACGTTTTCGCATGAATATCTTGTTCGCTTAAAACATCAGAAATCGCCTACTATCTCCAATATTGTAAAGTTTTGTTATTAGCACAATCCTTTAAGAGAACAATTTCAAGGGGGACCTGGGTAGCTCAGTGAGTATTGACGCTGACTACCACCACTGGAGTCGTGAGTTCGAGTCCAGGGTGTGCTGAGTGTCTCCAGCCAGGTCTCCTAAGGAACCAAATTGGCCCGGTTGCTAGGGAGGGTAGAGTCACATGAGGTAACCTCCTCATGATCACAATTAAAGGTTCTCGTTCTCAATGGGGTGCGTGGTACGTTGTGTGTGGATTGTGGAGTAGCATGAGCCTCCACATGCTGCGAGTCTCCATGGTGTCATGCACAACGAGCCACGTCATAAAACGCACAGTTTGAACGTCTCATAAGTGGAGACAACTGAGATTCATCCTCCGCCACCCGGATTGAGGTGAGTAACCGTGCCACCATGAGGATCTACTAAGTAGTGGGAATTGGGCATTCCAAATTTGGGATAAACTTTTTTTTTTTTAAGATTAGAATTCCAGTTTGTTTGATTTACATTAGAAAGCATTGTTGTTATATGCTTGCTTGTCATCTTTTTCATGTGAACTTTGACATCCTGCAAATATCCCAGCATGCCAGTAACGCTATGTGACTGAAAGATAGCACTTGCAGTATAATATGATCTACAGCTGAAGGGCAGGATGCTATGTTTCCTAGAGTGTCTCTGCAATAGAAATAGGCTAAAGTTGCCCCAAGAGTGTTGCTCTTGAACAATTCATTTGAGATGAACTGCATTTAAGATCATCAGCAACTGTTTTGACCTTAAACACCTGAACATTGATGGAGCAATAGCATAAACAGTTCAACAATGTAACGAAAACTAAAATAGGGAATTCATACTAATTTAACACGTGAAGAAATTCCCAGAAAACAAACATAGCAGCATCACAATCTGCAGAGAACATGCAATGGACAGAACAAAGATCAGCCTGTCCACAGTTCCAGAGCTTAGCCAGAGAAAAGGGGAAAAAAATCCATATTTGGCCATTACAATTAAAACCCTTTTATACATGCTGACATTTCTCAGTATTTCTCACTAAGTTTAAATTAATCACATTATTATCAGATTATTTTTTTTAATTATGATGTCCAAAAATATTACAATGCCCCTTTTGTCCACGGAGTACATCTTGGTATTTTTTTTTTATATATTTTTGATGTGTCAAATAAAGCTGCGAATATAGTAGCTTAAATAACGTAATGCCGTTTTCGATTTACTCGCAGACAAACCGGAAGCGACACGAAAACAACCATTAAACCCCGAGATTTCTGGCAAAACAAAAAGCTATTGCACGAGCATGAAAGACTTAATAACACTATAATGCGGGAGCTACGACTCCCAGATCAGTTATTTTACAAAACAAACTCGGTTCCTACCTCGTCTTGTCAATCACACGATACACAACAGCGATCAAGTTAATCAAAGAGAGAGGTTTCGATCGCGGATTTTCAATTAAAAGATTAAAGTGTATTGTTCTCACGATTTATCTGAAACCCCCCATCCCTCGTCCCACTGTCACGTCATTGCATACGCAGGCACTGCTGCCGCCCTCCACAAGACCCGGCTCGTTTCACACGTACACCACACGGAATGGGGCCCACTCTAGGGGGCCGCACCACCTACGACTCATTTTGACACGAATACAATCCACGACCTCAAGAAACGACCCAAAAACACGGACAGAATCAGAGCACAATACTGCCTTGAAGACCGAGAACTCTGTGCCTTTCGAGAAAGCAAAACAGACGGAGAAACTGAAACTGTAGATTTTGTTAATGGACCGTTTGAAAATATTTTATATTGTTTTTTGAGTTTGATCTTTGAAGTTCATCCCAGACCCCAACAGACTGACTGTGCTCAAAATTATTTGAGATTTTTGAGATCATGGGAATTACACCACATCTATATCAAATATTATACTAGTACTTTATTATGTCTAGCACTCTTTGTACACAAGTGCTACATGAATGTCAGTCCAAATTAAGATAGTGTAGAAAAAAGCAAATGCCATCTGTACACCAAGAAGCGAAATACATAAACAAAAATCTCCATTTGAGAAAGTGGAAACATCATTAACTTATCATATTTCAATGTGTTTAAAGAGTGACAGGTGAGGTGATGTTTGTCAAACCATTTCAGGGACACACATTTTACAAACTTTCATGAACTTAAACCATACTGAAGCAGGCAAACTTTTTAAAGTTTAAAAGTTTACAAATTCAGTCAATCAAATGTGGGTGAAAGTCATCAAATTAAATCTCTTATATATAACTCAAATACATGCAATTTGAGTTTGAATTCTGCAATTGCAAACAGAGCAAGGCTAAGTTACTTACTGGATCAGTGCAATGTAGACATAGAGAAAAAGTAACTAACTTCATATAACATAACTCAAAATTCAAAGAAACACATCGAGTGGAGAGTTAATCAAGACAATATTATCATCATTTAAACAGCATATAAAGAGGGCACTGAAAATATGTTTAAAATGTCGTCCGTCTGCAGCCCCCTTTTTTAAACAGAGGACACGCCAGTAAACTGGTTATCATGTAAAACAGTGTAGTTTCTAAGACCAAAGGCTAATTGTTAGGGTCTTAAACATACAATTCAACAACGAAAAATATATAAAAAGTCTGACTCTTAAAGTTAGTGCGTTCGTAAACCCACTTCATTACCCAGATTAACATTAACATTCCCGCGCCGCATTAGCAGCTGTGACATTATTCCTCTACACAAATCTGTCATTGCAGAGCTAAGTGTTCTACATACCTCAACTTCTGCCGCTTGTACTGAAAATAAGGAGAAGTGAATAGAATTAATAACTAGTAGCCTTCTGAGGGGAAATGTTGGCCTCGTCCTCTCGTGCGGTAGGTTACCAAAGGCTAATGTCAAGGAGGAGCGTCAAGTAGAGGTAACTGCAGGCTGGAGCAATGGGCGTGCTCTCGCGATACTTGCGTTCATCACTTTGTGCTTCCATCTAGTGGCCAATCCAAATCAGAAAGCATGTAGATGGATCTTATATTCATGCATTAATTAATGTATTTATTTAAATGCAAATAATACTCAGTAGAATACAAATAAGAACTGTAATAATATTGCAAAACATAAGAAAAAAAATAACTTCAAACATTAAACCAAAGAGATTGGACATGAAAAGAAAAAGGACAACATAGTAACACACTGCATATCATATCTTGAGACAGATCAGCTTGTGATTTTTGAAACACATCGTTGTCCTAATTTATGTGTAAAGTGCTTCTGTAGTTAAGGTCGGTGTGTTAATGTGTGTGTGTTTTTACACTTCTTGTTTCAGTGCAAGATTATATAAAAGTGATGTTAAAAAGTATTTTAATATTTTAAGGGTTTTTTCATGCATACTGAGAGATATGGTGCTAGATTAGATTACAGTATGTTTTCGTTTGTGTCGTTTTCATAAATATAACACACTTCAGAGATCCTGATCCCATGTGACTTTTATTTTGAAATGTAATATGTAGGCTTGCCTTGCCTTAATGTATTGTGTTCTTGCACATCGTTTATTAATGTCTATGCTGCTGGATACGTGTTACTATCAAAGTATTAGTTCATGTAATACTAATATAATACGTCTGCGTCCCTTTAAACCTCAAGTCAAACCCGGAAGTTTTTAACGTTCGCAAATACCGGAACTTGCGTCAGACAGTTTGTCGTCATCACGTCAAATTCCGTCCCTGCACCGTACAGCTGGCAAAACAATTAGCACAATTCGAGTATTTTACATCATAGTACAATGAGCACCAGAATCAAGGTTTAGACAACAACAGCGCGATATTTTAGCCGTTAAAGTTTCTGCTTAGTTCTGTCCGCTTCAGTGCAAAACAATGTCGGCGTCACAAGGAAGCAAAAACCCGAATACGGAACCATGGGGAGGATTTGATGACAACATTATTCAGGTAATTCACCTCAACTAGTTCTAACCGCATTAACGTGCACGTAATAGCTGGAATATACACGCTTATTTTGTTTAAAAGTAGTGTATGTGTTCTAACTCGCACAGTGTTGACATCAGATGGCAGTGCCAATGAATTCTCTCCAAATTCATCTGCCATGAAATTTACTTGATACTCCAAAAAATGTATTGCCACGGTACATGTACAAAAGCAAGCACAATCTTTAGAGATACACCGATGTTTTACTGATTAATCAGGTATCGGCAAAATCGATTGCGGTAGTTGCAGATAGTTTTATGACAATATCAATCCACATTTCAATCCTCACTTCAATGCACATTTGGTTATCTTTATTAGATTACTTATTCTAAATTAAGGCAATGACATGGAAAGAAAATGTGAATATGTAAACGTCCCCCATCTACCCATACATCATGTCTCCAACTTAATATCTTGTGAATAAATAATAAAAAAAACCTCATCTCTCTCTCTGTGTGTGTGTGTGTGTGTGTGTGTGTGTGTGTGTCTGGCAGCCAAAAGTTTGGAATAATGTACAGATTTTGCTCTTAAGGAAAGAAATTGGTACTTTTATTAACCAAAGTGGCATTCAACTGATCACAATATATAGTCAGGACATTAATAACGTGAAAAAAAATCCTCCACGTGCAGCAATAACAGCTTTGCAGATCCTTTGCATTCTAGCTGTCACTTTGTCCAGATACTCAGGTGACATTTCACCCCACACTTCCTGTAGCACTTGCCATAGATGTCTTTTCGGGCAATTCTCACGCACCTTACAGTCTATCTGATCCAACAAAGGTACAATGGGGTTAAGATCCATAACACTCTCTTTTTGACATTTTCTTTTTGCTTTTCTGTTTCAAAAGTGTCTTTTTCTTTGCTATTTTTCCCATAAGACCTGCACCCTTGAGTCTTCTCTTTACTGTTGTACATGAAACTGGTGTTGAGCGGGTAGAATTCAATGAAGCTGTCAGCTGAGGACATGTGAGGCGTCTATTTCTCAAACTAGAATCTCTGATGTACTTATCCTCTTGTTTAGTCGTACATCTGGACTTCCTCATCTCTTTCTGTCCTTGTTAGAGTAAGTTGTCCTTTGTCTTTGAAGACTGTAGTGTTCACATTTGTGTGAAATCTTCAGTTTTTTGGCAATTTCAAGCATTGTATAACATTTATTCCTCAAAACAATGATTGACCGATGAGTTTCTAGTGAAAGACATTTCTTTTTTGCCATTTTTGACCTAATATTGACCTTAAGACATGCCAGTCTATTGCATAATATGGCAACTCATAAACAAAGACAATGTTAAGCTTCATTTAACGAACCAGAATTGAAAATAGCTTTCAGATGTGTTTGATATAATGGCAAGTGATTTTCTTGTACCACATTATCAATTTAGCATGATTACTCAAGGATAAGTTGTTGGAGTGATGGCTGCTGGAAATGGGGTCTCTCTAGATTTGATCAAAAATGAATTGGGTCAAATAGTGATGGTGCTGTATTTTACATAAGTAATGTCCTGACTATACTTTTTGATCAGTTCAATGTCGCTTTGGTGAATTAAAGTACCAATTTCCTTCCGAAACAGCAAAATCTGTGCATTATTCGAAACGTTTGGCCACCAATGTATATACTATGTTTGTGTGTGTGTGTAATAAATATATATATATATATATATATATATATATATATATATATATACGTATATATATACGTATACTCTGTATGTACAAAATCCTTAATGTGAATAATATATAAAATAATGTATGTACATGCTTTGGAAAGCTTAATTTGGTAAATACCTAAATATAAGTCTTTATTATTTTAAAATAAGAGACCTGAAATTAGTGTATTTTGGGCTTGTTCATAGTCCTGCCTTATGTTACGCCAAAACTTCACTTTGACAATGACTGTGGAGTTGCCAATGTGTGACAATCTATCTAAACCCCTTGTATCCCCTCCTAGTTTATCATAGCATTTGACCAAACTGAGGTTGAAAGAAACGTTTATCTTAATTGTAACTCTCTGTGACCCCCCCCCCCCCCACCCCCAGGGCAGTGGCTCTGCAGTGATAGACATGGAGAATATGGATGACACCTCTGGATCAAGCTTTGAGGATATGGGTGACATGCATCAGCGTATGAAGGAGGAGGAGGAGGTGACAGCCGAGGCAGCAGCTACAGAGGACAATGGAGAAGATGGAGACTTTCTCGGCATGAAGGGCTTGAAGGGACAGTTGGGCAGACAGGTCGCAGATGAGGTAAGTTAATAGGGATTTTAAGAACTTGGTGATTCACATGTATCCAGAACAAAATCCATAATTTACTCACCCACATACACTTGTATCTACACAGGTATGGCAGGCAGGAAAGCGTCAAGCTTCTAAAGCCTTTAACCTTTATGCCAACATTGACATCCTCCGGCCGTACTTTGATGTGGAGCCTATTCAAGTGAGAGACAGGTACGATGCACGGCAGACTTTCTAGCAGAATTTTCCTAAAGTTTGTTGACGTGTCATCACTGATTCTGAGATATTGTTAATCCACAGGTTGATTGAATCCTTGATCCCAGTCCGAATGATCAACTTTCCACAGGTAAGTCTGCCAGTCCTTGCTGATTTGCAAACACTTCATTCACCATAATATACTGTAGTAACTTTATGCAGTAAACAAGATAAATCCCATTTGGGCTGCTTTTTGGCTGCCTTTTACTCTTAGATAATAATGCCTCTATAAATCAGATGTTTCCATAAGCAGCATTTTAAAATGTGAATCTCTGCAGATTAAAAAGATTAAATCTTGAGATGCGTTTTTAATAAAATTTAGTTTTTTCAACCAAGCATACACCATTCTTATAATTCTAAAACAAATTTGCAGGAAAGAGATGTACTCAAAGTCATCATCACCACATGACACATAATTCAACAACAAACACGACAAAATCAGTGCAAATAATGCTAGAAACATTAAAAGAAGTAAACGGTGAGGTGGTAATTTGCATAGTGCAGTGCTCTAATTCATACCAGAGACATTTTAACATCTGCTTTCATGACACTAGAATGAGTAGTGTATTTTAAGGTATAAAAGCATGTTTTGAGCTTATTTTGGCTCTTTTTTTTTCCTCCGTCTTCAGAAAGTTGCTGGGGAACTGTATGGACCAATGATGCTGGTGTTCACTCTGGTGGCCATTCTTCTGCATGGCATGAAGACATCGGGAACTGTCATTGTAAGCAAAATCATGTCTATTTTTCCACAGAATTGTTTATCACCTAGAAATTTCATCCACTGTTAGTGTAAAGCACCCTGCCTATGTTACATACAATGTTGGCTTGACAAAGTCATACTGTTATTCTACAGATTTGGTTTTTGGTGTTTTTCAAAAACCTTAAACCGAGACCAAAATGTCTTACTCTAGCTCCTAGGGCTGGGACTAGCCACAGACCTCCCGATTCGATATTACAACATTTCCTAGCTGATTCAATATGTATTGCGATTATTGCAATCCGGTAAGTATTGCGATTTGATGGTTCGATATGAAAACTTCATACATTTTCTCAAAAACTCATTTTTCTCAGAAATAAATGGCTTTTGAAGAACAGTTGTGTCTGAAATGAAAATTTTCACTCTGCAATACATAATTTGCAGGTAAAAGGAAGGGATGTGCAAAACTATCAATTTAAAACTAACAATGGACCAGTCAGAGCGTTGTCTGAGCTTGGCGACTAGTTCGTGCAAAGGAACCCATGTATAAGGCTGAATTTTGTCCATTTGTATTCAACAATTTTTACGTAAGCACAAAAAGGCTTTTTACATCGCATATAGTTAACGTCAACTATATTAGAATCATGCAATTCACGAAATACAGAAAATAAATGAACATCTGGCATATAAGATATAACAACTTAAAGTAAATATGAATAGAAGGAATAATGTAGCAATATCTACATACCGAAAGTACCTTCAAATCAACTTAAATTAAGGAGCAATATTAGCCACGACTGAATGCTCTTCCTGCTGCTGCTGAAACTAGGCTTACATTTATGATGTCATCATATAAAGACTTAAACAATATTACATGCAACAGCTAACTTTGAACAGAAGGGGTCATTATACTACAACTTGTTAATCGACTGAATGCAGCTTGTTCATAGAGAACAGCACACTCCCCATCTGGTATTTAGTGAATACCAAACATTGAGTTTAAACCTGAATAGTTTATTCAGAATCTTCATGGAGTACTATCTCGTTAATAGGTCTCAGAAACAGTTTGGGTCCATCTTTCCCGATTATTCTTACTTGTACTTTTCGGACTTGTCCATGTTGACTGGGGTAAGTTTCTGTTATAATGCCCAGGGGGCAATTATTCAGTTTAAACAGAGTCCTTGAGCAGAACTACGGATCTTTTGGAAATGTTGGGTTGTTGTTTCATGGTATACCACGGTTTGAAAATTGAGGGTTATCATACCATGTACATTTGCTTATCTACGGTATTGAGAAAAAAATGCAACCGGACGGAGAATCTCACATGCACGTGTGCATCTCCTTTCCTCCTTGTCTGCCTGTCAGACTCGTCAACTTGCGTCTCACACACACACACACACACACACACACACACAAATGCAGCGGAGAAAATGTCAGAGAGAAGCGAGGCGAGGGGGTCTGATATGAGTGCGTGGTAAAGCAGTGTTAACTGGTTTATTCGGACCGGGTCGTGGACAGCAGGGAAAGAATAATGCCATGGTTCTCCCATTGAAGATATTTCGGCGGCCGCCCAAGTGATCGACTATTTAGGACTGCCGACGTAGATTTAATGATAATCTCGCAAACAGTTTAAGAAGACATGGGCAATTTACGGCCCGCGGGTTGGATCAGACCCTCCACATGGTTTAATGTGGCCCACGGCTCATTTATCGTTAATCTGTTTTTCATTAGATATGTCAGTTAACTTGCATTGGGACCTAACACAAATTGGAAATATTCCGCCTAATGTAATACTTATTTTGTGCAATCTGGCAACCATGCACGCGTGTGCGATATTTCTATCTGGCTTTCCCCTTTGAGCAAATTTAGCGATATGTAGTGCAATATTCTGCTCAAGGAAAAGTGTTATACGACTACTCTGTGTCCATTCTTGAGGCTGCTTGTGATGTTTGGTGATACTAATTTTGCAGGTAAACCTTCTCAGCGATTAAATTAAATATAAAAGTAAATCTCGGCATCATTGACATGCGAGCAAAAGCAAGCCAGAGACAAATATGTATATGTATTTATTATTTGTGCAAAGTGAACTCGCACGCTTTGCGACAAACATTAAAAGTTCTATACATTTATTTTTTTTATTATTATTATTGAAACTGAATAATAAATTACTAGGGAAGTAGAGATGGCAAAATACATCTATAATCTCTACTTTTCTACCTTTTTTAATGCCTGATAGAAAAGTATCTACCTTTGTTGAGCAATACAATATTTTAGTACACAACTATTTCTGGGCTTAAAAGTTACAAAAACCAAATCAATGCAGAACATTGTATCCCCTATGCACTACTTAAAGCCCGATGTGGCCCCTTGACCAAAATAGTTACAAATATGAATAATTACACACCATCACCTTTACAGGTTTGTTTCAGGATTTTACATAAGTAAAAGTAACTGTTATATTTTGACAAAATGTTAGTTTCATATGAAATAATCTAAAAGGTAGAATCTATTAGACCTCATTTTATATCAACTGTGGCAGTTGTAGTTAAAGTTTCAAGATGTGTTTCGGCTAGTATTTATTTTTCATAAATACATTAATTTATTATTATTATTACTTTTATTAAAGAATTGCACACTGACCTAACCATAGTATTGATGAGCCCTTCCTTCTGTGTATTATGTGTATAAATATGTAATATTAGTTAACAAATGGGATAATAATGGGCTCATATAAGTAAAAGTACTTTAAAAAGGGGGGAGAGAAAACTTCCTGTAGATTTTGTTGTTGACATCAACAACAGAAATAATGTCCCTTGATGCATTTCCTTGTACTACAAAACTATGCAACATAAAAGGGAATGTGACCCAGGATACATTAAATACAGGTTATGTTTAATCTATGGCAGGTTGACACTTGATATCCAATGTAAAATCTGTTGAGAAGCACTGAGTTAAAGCTACAGACAGGAGCAGTCTGGCTGTGCTGTCACACATCTATAGTATATGTTAACTGTTAATAATCATAGGACATTACTTTAAATCCAGTTGAGAAGCACTGAGTTAAAGGGACAGACAGGAGCAGTCTGGCTGTGCTGTCTCACATCTATAGTATATGTTAACTGTTAATAATCATAGGACATTACTTTAAAACCAGTTGAGAAGCACTGAGTTAAAGCTACAGACAGGAGCAGTCTGGCTGTGCTGTCCCGCATCTACAGTACATGTTAACTGTTAATAATCATAGGACATTACTTTAAATCCAGTTGAGAAGCACTGAGTTAAAGCTACAGACAGGAGCAGTCTGGCTGTGCTGTCCCGCATCTACAGTATATGTTAACTGTTAATAATCATAGGACATTACTTTAAATCCAGTTGAGAAGCACTGAGTTAAAGGGACAGACAGGAGCAGTCTGGCTGTGCTGTCCCGCATCTACAGTACATGTTAACTGTTAATAATCATAGGACATTACTTTAAATCCAGTTGAGAAGCACTGAGTTAAATTTTTTTTTTTTTTTCCAAAAGGGAGACTTTTTTTACACATACTTCAATAAAATAAATGGTTTCAAGTTTCAATTATAATAAAGTGTTTGCTCAATAAATTAAATAACCCTTCTGTTTTCACTGATAATACTAATTGTGTAATACCTTATACCGTGAAACCGTGATATTTTCTGAGACGGTTATCATACCGTGAAAACCTCATTCCGTTGCAACCCTAGTTGTTGTTATTGTTGTCTATGCTGTAGGGTAGAAAGGTACCGTTTACACCATCTGTCTCAGAAAATATTTGCGAGGCTTTGCACCGTGCACAACTGTTTGTACAGGTCAGGTTTTCCAAAGTTCCCAGGTGGAATTGAACTAGGACCAGTCTTTTGGGTAAGTAAAGTGGCAGGTGTTTGGATGAAAGAATCTGTCGGATCGGTTAACACCGGTATCAGTGGTCTGTTGTTTATAATGGCAGTGACCTCAGCCATAAAGGTGGAGAGCACCTCGTGCTGGAGTTTTGAAGATGCCATTTGAAGAAGCATAGATTCTCAGATCCTGCAAGCAATGCCAATCATCCTTTCCCATGTGCAACGAATGTGGAGGGTTGAATGTCCACATGCAGCCGTGATTTGTCAGGAATTGTTTCACTGTCTTCTCATTCGCATTGGAAGGAATATGGTTCCTACCGGGTATGATGAGGGGTCTTTTCTCATCCAAATTTAGATTTGCTTTGACCAGACAATAGAAGGGATCTAGGGTTCGAAGGGTGCTAGTTTTGGGAAGTGGTTCATTCCGTTCGAGGCACTGCAACTCATCAGCATAAGTTTCCTGTTGTACTGCTCGTATGATAACTTCTGTGCTCTGAAGTGTGTGTCAGCACTTTGAGGTAGTTTGCAACAGTGCCATCCTTTGCATGACTGAGGGGTGTCATTATGGCACTGCTTATATGAGCGTGCAATATGAAACAGACTGATCAGGTGGTACCAGTCTGAAAAGCGTTCAAAGCGTTTTGAGACAGTGGTATGCAGCACTGTTACTTGTGGACAAAGTTCTGAATCTTGGTCAGGATTTAGAATTTCGAAACATTCTTTATGAAATGTCTCTGTTTTGGGATAATGCAAGAATGCTGGTCCACTGAACCAGATGGTGTCCTGCAATTTAGTTGGAGATATTGGTCGTGTTGCAATATCTGCCAGATTATGCTCTGAGCTCACATAATGCCATTGTTCTGGATTGGTGCTTTTCCAGATTCTCTGTATGTGGTTGCTTATGTAGACATGAAAGTACGTTTCTCGTTGTAGATATAACCAAGGACCACTCGACTATCTGTGAAGATAATCTCGTTGAATTTGACCGCAATCTCTGTAGTGATGATTTCCATCATGTTTACAGCTAAGATGGCAGCACAGAGTTCCAAGCGAGGTATAGTGGGCTCTGGTTGTGGTGCTAGTCTTGTTTTGCCTGTGATGAACCCCATATGACCGTTACCATCTGGATCTACTGTGGTAAGCAACTGCTGCGATTTACTCTCTCTGAAGCGTCGGAAAAAACACAGAGCTCTTTGAACTTGGCGTCTGACAACGAAGTGAGCCCATAGCTCCTTGGGACTTGTTGTACATGTTGCAGTTCTTGTAAAGAATCTCTCCATTCCTCCCACACATTTTGTTTGTTCACAGGTAAAGGTGCATCCCAGTCGGCAGCATTCTCAGTCAGCTCCCTCAGTAGAACTTTGCCTTGAATTGAGATAGGAGCAACAAATTCTCGTGGATGGTACAAATTGTTTTATTACCGATAACAGTCCACGTCTAGTATAAGGTCTTTTGTTATTTTGGACGTGAAAGTTGAAGCAGTGTGTGTCCAGATTCCAAAGCAAGCCGAGACTGAGATGATTTCTTCTGGAGCAGTTTTACAGCTTGTAATGGATATTTTTCTTATTTTTGAAAGTATCTCGGCTGTGTGTGATGCTCTCATGGTTTTTACCGCTTACCAGTATATCACAATGACCTATTCATAACTGTTTAAAAAATAATAAATGTTAATAATACAACATTTGTATGTAATTTTGGTTACACTTAATAAAAAGATTACATTTATTTTAAAATTAGTTCATGCATTAGGTATCATAAACAATATATTTTTACAGCCTTTATTAATTGAAATGTTAGTTAAGAAAATTACAATTGTTCATTATTAGTTAATGTCGTTCATAGTGCATTAACTAATGTTAATTAATACAACTTTTGATTTTAAAAATGTATAGTATATGTTGTAACTAACAATAAGTTCATTAGGCAGTCCCTCCAGGATTTGCAATTGCAAGAATTCTTGCAAATTTATCCAATCTCTGTCAGCTTGCAATTGTTTTTATAATTTCTGCACATTTTCCGCAAAAAACTTCAATCTGAGGGTATCCCATCACTTTCCTTCATGTCTGACAATGAGTCAAGCTTTTCAAGCATTTGTTTTGCCAGTCGCAACATACACAAATGCACAGCTGCCATTGTATCATCTCCATAGTAACAGTGTAAGCGTCTCAGTGAACTCAAAACGTGGAGGAGGGGAGACAATCAAAATCCTTGTCTAAACTTTCACGGGACCGCAGACAGCATACATACATCACAGCTTGTGTTTAATCGTCACCCTGCAAGCTACGAATGAGACCAAAAAACCCACATTTATACAAAGATTCCATAACATTCACTTAAAATCCCCATCAGTTGTGTAGTAAGATGTGAATAGAATAGAATTTGAAGTGCCTAATACAGTAGGCTATGAATCTAAAAATGGCATTATGCTGATAATAAATGTTCATAAAAGTTTTCCACTAAAATAAAAAGATCTATCATATATTTCAAAATATGACAAAAATTGCCATGTTCATAGTTTCGAAACATCCACAGGTTTCATCTAAATGTGTGGTATTTTTGTGTATTTCTGTTTGTTTTTTTGCTTGAAAACTGCATAGAAGGTTATTGTGCTCTAGAATTTCCTGTTCTGTGCACCACTAGTCTGTATAACCTTCATACTCTAAACTTTCAGACGAGGCTTTGTCAAGCCAACAGCAAAGTTATCTAGTTATTTATATGTTGTAAATGATGGCTTTGCTCATTAAAGATCTCTTCTCCATGACTGTTTTTGTTTGTTGAAACAGAGAGAGGGCACACTGATGGGCACTGCCATTGGAACCTGTTTCGGATACTGGATGGGAGTGTCCTCTTTTATCTACTTCCTTGCTTACCTGTGCAATGCTCAGATTACCATGCTGCAGATGTTGTCATTGCTAGTGAGTACCTCACATTTCCTCTAAACACTTCCAGCATGCCATGTGCCTCCTTTATTTGAAGATGTGCTGAGGTGTAATGAAATGTCTCATTTTATCATGATGTTTTCAGGGTTATGGTCTCTTTAGCCACTGTGTGGTCCTGTTCATCACCTACAACGTCCACTTTCACTCGCTCTTCTACATTCTCTGGCTGGTGATTGGAGGAATCTCTGCTCTCCGGATGGTAAAGAAATAAAATGAATCAGCACAGAAGCGATCTATGCATAAAGGTCAAATCATGAGGAATTACAATGGTTTTCTTGATCTTTTGAGATATAGAGTTCATTTTTCTAACATTTGGATTCTTCAGAAGGATTTTCATAGTACAGAATGTCTGAATTTTATTTTTAGGTCCTCTATTCATCTTAAGATTCAGATCTTAACAGTTTGTGTGGCATATTTCTGTGCGGATTGTTTTGTGAATGATCACTATGTAATGCAGACATATTATTTGAAGGGTGGGGCTTTTAAAAACAACATTAGACTCAACAGCAGCTCTGCCGCAGCTCACAAGTACTGCAAAGCGCTTTATCGCGTTTTACACGTGAAGAGAGTGTTTTCAAAAGTGTCTTAAAAGCACAGCAGCAAAAACATCTCTCTTAATTCTAAGGATCGGAGAGAGATGTTGAAAATGGTCATGAAAAGCTATATTTTTAGTCTTTTGGGCCTTTTGATATGTTTTTGGGAACATAAGATGACCTGTAATCAGTATATCATGCTTGGCCTTGATTTCCTGCGGTGTAATGCCATTATGAAATGTCTTCTCTCAGGTGGCTGTTCTGATCTCCCGTACTGTTGGTCAGACTCCTCGTCTCATCTTGTGTGGCACGCTGGCTGCTCTGCACATGCTGTTTCTGCTCTACCTGCACTTTGCGTACCATAAGATGGTTGAAGGTAAGACATCAGTGGCAAGTAGGATTGGGCAATATAGCTTTATTATCAGTATGTTTCACCCTTTTAATGATTTTCAAAATACCAATATGTATGTATTTAGTGAACATTTATAAAAAATAAAGAAATCGGAAAAAAAGGCATGTTTCCTACTTTTTCACTAAATTAACACAAAGAAAAAATCATTTAATTATTTTAAATAAACTTCAATGGCCAAGCCAGTTCAAGTTGGTAGGTTCAGTTGAGTCAGAGATGCTATTTATCTAGTTTCTCTATGTGTTATGCTTGGGAGCCACGAGACAAGGACAAATCATGAAACTAGCCTAATGACATGCTCTTTGGGAATCGCAATGGCCACAAGCTTTAAAAAACATGTAATATTCATGATGTTGCATTATATCGCCAGCAAAATCATCACCCATACAGTATATCATAAATATTTGATGTATCGCTTTGCCGAGTGGCAAGTGCTATTTTACCAAAATGTCAGCTTAGCGGAGCAGAGAAGTAACAGTTGGATTACCAAAATACATTACTGGAAATCTAACGGTTACATTGTAGCTTTGCTAGGCCTGTGCAGAAGTAATTGAATGAAATAAGTTAACTTCTAGTTAGTGGGGATACTTCACCCAAAAATGGAAATTCATCAGGGATGGCATGAGGGTGAGTGAATGTTGGAGACATTTTCTTTCTTCAAAAGATCTTCAATTGTGTTCTGCAGAAGAATATCTATGGTTGAAAAACTTTGAAGCTCTAAAAAGCACAATAAGGAGCATAAAAGCAGTCCATGTGACTCCAGTGGTTAAATGGTTGCCTTTTACTTTTAGATATGTACATATCTAAAAGTAAAATTTCAGAAGTTATTTGATAGGATTGGGTGAGAAACAGATCAATATTTAAGTACTTTTGTACTATAAACACTCCTCCCTGCCCAGAAGGTGGTGATATGAACCTAGAATGTGAATCACCTGAAACAAAAGAAGAATGTGAAAGTGGAGATTTATAGTAAAAAAGGACTTACATTTGTATCTATTTCTCTCCCAAGCTTATAACTCTTCTGAAGACATGGATTTAACCACTGGGGTCTTTATGGATTACTTGCAAAGCAAGTGATTGGTGTCCAGAACTTTTATGCTGCCTTTATTTGCTTTTTGGTATGGACCTAGAGAGCTGAGATATTCTTCTAAAAATCTTCATTTGTGTTCAGTAGAAGAAAGTAAGTCATACACATCTGGGATGGCATGAGGGTGTGTAAATGATGAAAGAATTTTCTTTTTTGGGTGAACTATTCCTTTAAGTGCACTGTCCATTTAGTACAACAGTATAATGGAACATATAGCACACACGAGTATCTTCAAGGCATTTCTGTGACCTTTAGTAATTGATTTCTAATTTTAGAGATAAATACTTCTGTTTTTGTTTCTACTTTCTTCAGTTCATCAGCTTTGGAATAAGGCCACTTTAAAAACTTTCAATTGTCTGAAACATGGTCCAAGTAAGGGATAATCCCTTAAATGTTACATGATTTTTATGCACTGTGTGAAGGCCAATAACTACACAAAGTGCATTGATTAATGCACACCTAGCCATGGACACGGTCACATGCCAGCATTGATTAGTTACAGCTGTCACAGATTTTGACTGAAAGAAAAACAATAACGGTTAACTTTATATACGGGTTAGGACTATAGTTCTGCCCTAAAGCAGACACTGAAATGAAGTAGTATGATAATATCTCACTTTTTTGGAGACCAAACACTCTTTGAAAACTGAATTTAAATACTTAAACCAGAAATAATTATAGCCACATAATGTTGAAGGGTTGTCACTCCTTGGAACATGTAATATTTAATAATCCTATTTTTTATTTGTCATTTTCACATTAATGTGGAAATAAATGTGTTGCTAACGGGACATCTGAGATTATGAACAGTAAGTGCTACTTTTATAAATGAGGAGAAAATCATCCAAAACTTTTAGACCTGCAGAATTTGACCTCTGTGACATCCATATGGTATCCATTAAAGCTGCATGATTGACTGAATTAAGAAAATAAAATTGCGATTGTGGCCTTGCACGATTACAAAACAGCAAATGGCGTTTATTTGTCTCCATCCATTCAGAGCTTCAGTCAACGATGTGTGATCGCTGAGCACCCTCTAGCTTTTACCTCTAGTGACACATCTTAAGCAGTGCAGCAATTTTAGATGATGTTTTATCATATCACAATTCAAAATGTCTTGCCGTACAGCAAAAGATGCAGTTAATAGGTCGCGGTTACCTTCTCTCCCCCTCCTTTCAAAACAGCAGAATGTCAAACCATTCTTTCCTCACAAGCCCCTTGGGTGAGAAATACGGTGCTGACAGCTTAACGCTGTTGTTTTTCTGTAGCGCTTCACCATTGATTTCAAAATGGCACTGCATGACTTGATGATTTTGATGTTGTTTTGTGATGCAACTATTCATTTGCATCCGGAGGACATTTAAACAGTCTCAGAGGCATAAAACTCTTGCTATGTCTCATTACGGGGACCAGCAGAGTAGGTCCATTAATATAGAACGGTGATTATAACTGGCTGGAACTACTTGTGCATTCAGTGGTTTTAATGCACACATTCCAACCAATCAGAATCAAGTATTCGAACAGACAATGGTATAAATGCAGTAATTTGTGTTTAGGGCTTGGCGGTATGACTTGTACTGTATGTGTCAGCCGGTAGAGATTTTTTGATATCGTGGTAAATGTTACAGTCCTGCCCACTTATATGTAAATAACATAACATATATTTGCATGGCTATAAGTGTAACAGAGAAACATGTAGTAAAACGAAAAATCAGAGCAGAGAATTTCATTGTGTTATATTCATCAGTTATACTATGATATAGTATTTTGGTTATACTGCCCATTTACTGACATTAGCTGATTTAGTTTACATTATTTCTGAATGCAAACAATGTAACCGAGGATTTTGTTGGCTCTAGTTGGCTTGTTCTCACCAATTATAATCTTTTAAATGTCGAATACCCCTTCAAAAAATAGCAAAAGTCTAAAAAGTCAATCAGGAATCTATCGAAACCCGTACTGCGATTTCGATTTTAATTTGCGCTCATTTAAAGGTGCTGTGTTTACAGAAATGCTTTTTTTGTTTTTTTAAAGAGACAGTACCGGTTTTAGCACGTGTTCAACAAATCAATGTAAATACTTGTATTATTTTTAAATAGTAAACATGTAAATAGCACAAATTGAACAATATATATGAAATATCACATATATTGATTGAATACATTTATTTGTTCATGTTTAAAAAGCCAAAATGTGATCAAATTGATTGAAAAGTAATCAAATATTATTAATAAACAAAACTGGCATTTTTGTTTTCCTATCTGCAGGTATTCTGGATACCTTGGAAGGACCCAACATTCCACCTATGCAGAGAGTGGCCAGAGATGTTCCCATTGTTGCAAATAATGTTATAAATGCCACCATCAAATCAATAGCTGCAGTTGTACAGACACAGTGATTATGTATTTGGTTTCTTGGTTGGTCACACAGGCCAGTGAGGCTAGTGTACATAAAGAGCAGGGCAAGACAAAATCATGGGGCTGTCTACATCGGGCACTTTAGGTGTGAACTCAGTATACGAGAATCAGTAATACAAGAATCAAACAGTCAAACTGAACTGAAGGGACGCTTTCATGTCAAGATGGCTTCACTTTAAGCTTTATGTCACAACAGTTATGACACACTATCCCATTCACTTTACAATTGTCTTAAACATTTTTTATATGAATGGTTACAATACCTATGGCCTGCTAATGTTGGAATGGTTTATTGATCTTATGAATCTGCTGAAAGTGAATGGTGACTGAGACTAGCATTTTGAGAAAAGAAGGTTAGACAGGTTTGGAACAACATAAGGGTGACCTGTCCCTTTAAATGCAGCTGTGGGATTGTGCTCAGTGAGAATACACTTACATTAACAGCTTCGATGCCTTCATTTAGCCTTTTTAACTGATTGTCCTCACAAAAGGTTTCATTACAGAGACGGTGAAAGTTTTCACACTTGTTCTGTTTTTAGATCTCTTTGGTAAAAACAAGTTTCAAGCCAAGGAAACAAATTAGTGTCAGGTAAATTATTAATGCATGCAGATTGAGACTATGTTAATCTTTTAACTCGTATTGTTTTCTCATATGATTAGAAAGATTCATGTCAACATTGAAATTCAAGGAATAGCTCACCCACAAATGTGAACTCATAATTTACTCCGCCGCATGTGATCCCAGATTTGTATGATTTTTTTTCTTTCTTCTGAACACAAATGAAATCTTTTAGAAGAAAATTTCAGCTCTGTTGTTCAATGCAAGTGAATGGTGACCAAAACTTTGAAGCTCCAAAAAGAACATAATGGCACAATAAATGTAATCCAAACGATTCCAGAGGTTAAATCCGTGTCTTTATTTAATATTAAAATGTTTTTCACACACACCTATCATATCACTTCTAGAGTTAAATATTGATTAAAATATCTGCCTGATATGTGCGAAGAATGCAAATTGACAAAAACAAAAGAAAGTGAAAGTGGAGATTTATAGTAAAAAAAGGACTTAAAAGGTCTCACCCACACCTGGGTTTGGAATAACATGAGGGTGAGTAAATAAACCTTTCACCTAAAAATGAAAGCTTGTCCTTCTTTAAATTCATGCTTGCTTTCAGTCCCTTATAGGTTTGTTTAGGGTGTTGGCAGTGATGAGGTTCATTTCAGGTGAATCCATTGAGCACTGCGTTGCATTAGGAATGAACTGCTTTTGTTTCCTTGAGGGCTCACATTTCCCTTCTCTCACTAAGCCTGGCACAAAGATACAGTTGTGCAACCAGACACGCACTGGGTACAACTGGTTATACTATCCAACTTCACATCCTCAGACTGACACTTGTCTTTCCTTCAGCAACAATCACATGGATATATTCAATATATTATTCACAAGTCCAGTGTTGCAAACATCTATAAAGTGCAAAATCTTTTGGGAGGATTTAAGTTCAATGCATGATTGCTGATTCATTTGCTCATTTTACTTCGTCAATAGGCCAAATATATATATAGAGGAGACCAGGTCGTTGTGTCACATGAATGTTGTCAAAAAAGGCTATAGTGTAAGGTTTTGAATCAAAAGTCCAATTACACATATGCTTGTTTTCTCTTGCATTGGTTTTGTATGTTGGTTTCAAACAGCTAGTTCAGAACTGTCTTCAATTAGAATGGAAATTTTAAGGATAGAATTCAGAAAAATCAATGACATGATGTTTTTGTAAGAGCATTCGAGTCAACACAATACATCTACAGTACACTTGAACACATTAATGCAAGGGTCAACTACTGTATACCATATTGAAGGTAGATTTTAAAAGAAATGTTGAACAGTGTTCTTTGGACAAAGGCATTTTTCTGTAAATGTCAGGTCAGGGCAAGTTGTCACACATGTTTAGGGGAGACTGGGGTTGATTGGCCCGCTTTTCATTCTCGATTGAATATCTCTGGTGGAGCAAACTTCAAGATACCCCCAACTAGGATCAAATGAAAGCTTATGTTCTCATGTTAACACATACACATGCACACATTCAGTGTGACCAAATATTTATTGACTTATTAATCAGTGTTATGTTGTGCATTTCTGACATGCAACCTCATATTGGGGTCGGGAAACTCAACACGTGTGTCTTTTATCAGTAATGATTATGATTAACTTATTAATTTAGAATTTATAAAATGTTTATATATATATATTTACTGATTGTGTAAATGTAATGGAAAAAAAAAATCTTGTTTTTTTTGTTTTTTGCTGAAAAGGTATACTTGCCTATTTAATGACAATTTCCCATTGTGGCAACTTATTCAGATTAGTTCATATTAAAGTAACTGTATCTTTTTTCCTTCTGGGCAACAGTGTTGTAAATATCTAAAAGCTTTTTTTGTAGCCAAGAACTCATGGTATGTGCCGACACAGAAAATAGGTTTTTGCTTTGCAAAATAAACCTACCCAAAGTAGTGGCCTGATAAAACGTGTGACAACTAGCCCCGGTGTGCCCTATATTTCATAACGCATTAGACACAACCTACTTCCAAGACCCAACTAATCATGCGTGATCATCCACGCGCTGCAATATATGGTCACTTGTTACCTCGCTAGCTCGTGGCTCGCCCATTTTGCCTTCCTACACACACTCAACCCAGAAGACACACTCTCTCCTTGTGGTCAACCGCACTCCATCAGCTGTCAAGCGGATTACCTAAAGCCTGTACAGACCAAGCGGCTGCTTTGGCAATGGTGCTGGTGGTAAAATGATCACCATTTAATGAGGGAGACATATAGACGGCGTCCATAGTAACCGACAGCACCTGCAAACAAGGGTAAACTCCACTGTCATCTTTACCTTAATGCCGCAAAGCATGAATCCCCGAGGAACCAAACAAGCATGTCGGGAATAGAAGCGCAAAGGACACCGAAAACGCTGAAGTAGGCGCACCACGCCTTTTTGCGTTTTCTGAGCCTATAGACTGCAAACTGGTGTGTACGCTGCCCCACAGTCGGATGTGTTTGAATACTGCGCACCCATGCGCTTATTTCAGCTGCGAAAGGACAGCCGATGGACAATGATGTCAGCGCTGTGGACATAGCGGAGGCTCTGAACGCTACAACTTTAAGGGGCCGTTCACACCGAACGCGTGTTTGAATCCGTCCGCGCTGTTTTGTAATAATGTTCCTAGGTAAACATGCGCTAGTCGGCCGTTTTTGAACGTTGCGTCTTTTCAAGCATCTCTCGCAGGAGCGCCGCGGTTTTTAAACGCAGTAGCCTACCAACTTCAGTTGTTACAAACGCGTCTCGAGACACCTGCGTTCTGTTATATTCGTTGCGCCGCGTCTGGCTGTTGTTGTTTTATTCAGAATCTCGCGCAGGAGAGCCACGTTTTTTAGACGCTGTGTCAAGTAAACAAATAACGTAAGCTGTTAACGTGTCTCGAGACATCCGCTTTTGGTTGAATTCGTTGCGCTGCGCCTCTCTCTCTCTCTTTTTCAGCATCTCGCGCAGGAGTGCCGCGTTTTTTAGACCCCGTGTCAAGTAAACAAATAACGTAAACTGTTAAAAACGTGTCTCGAATCGCTGTTTTTTTTTTTTCCCAGCATCTCGCGCAGCAGTGTCGCGTTTTTTGGACGCCGTGTCAAGTAAACAAATAACATAAACTGTTAAAACGTGTCTCGAATCGCTGTTTTTTTTTTTCACAGCATCTCGCGCAGCAGTGTCGCGTTTTTAGACGCAATATCAGGTACACAAATAACGTAAGCTGTTAACGTGTCTCGAGACACGAGCGTTCGGTTAAATTCGTTGCGCTGCGTCTCGCTGTTTCTTTATTTCAGCATCTCGCGCAGGAGAGACATTTATTTTAGACGCAGAGTGAAGTAAACAAATAACGTATACTGTTATAAACGCGTCTCGAGACACCTGCGTTCGGTTATATTCGTTGCGCAACGTTTCGCTGTTGTTGTTGTTGCTTTGTTGTTGTTTTCAGCGTCTTGCGCTGGAGCGCCGCGTTTTTAGACGCAGTGTTAAAAATAACTTTTAAAATGCTTTCGGGACCGTAGAACTGCTGTGGAGCTTTAATAGCAAACAAGCAAGCCATTTTGTTTCATTTGACGTTTAACTTAAACTGGTTACTCTGGAGAATACGTCGCTGTGTTAAAGCATATATGTACGCGTGTTGTGTTAAAGTTGGCACAGGCTTCTTAGAATATAGTTGCGGTCGGGCATCAGTTTAACTCCATGATCCATTATGCTGTCCACTTGGCACGCTAGTCAACCTTGACGCCACCGAAATGCTGCCGGGCTCGATTCAGATAACGGGAGAGGCGCTATCCGGTGCTGAAATCAAAGATATATGCGACAGTCTGAAAGAGAACAGTGTGCGGCTTCTGTCTGTACGCGGATGTCAGCTGTCTGATCGAGACTTTGGCCGTGTGTGTCGCGGCGTTTCAGAGTCGCATTCTCTCGCGCAACTGAACCTGAACCTCGGTGTGGTGTCCACCATCAACCGGACGAAGCAGCTGGCAGATGCGCTGAAGGCCAACAGATCTATCCAGACACTCTTGTAAGTGCTCGAGCAAAGGGTGCATGCACCGACCACTGTATGTTTCTCTGCAATTAATTCAGCTCGAATCACTTAACGTTTAGCCTATGACTCCATTCAAACTTTTGTAGATCATTCCAGCTTCAGGTGCTATAGGCTATTTTATGGCCTACTTTTTAAGAAATGTAAAAAATTGTTGGGTAATATCCGTGAAACTGAGCTTGAACCATGGCAGTGAGGATTTCTATGTAAAATAAATCCATATGAAAGTCTAGTCTGGAAGTTGAACACAATAGATATAGTACATGTGCTTCATCATTTTTATGATAAAGCTGTAAATTGTGAATGAAATGATCTACTGAAACTTGTTTATCATTTCCAAAACACACAACAATACCTTACAGGTTTACACAACCAGGAAGCTTTTAACAGTTATTAAACGCCAATTCTGATCAAACTGTTTGGGTTAATCTAATGGTTTGAAATAGATTTAGGTAATGAGATGGTTTATGGTTTATTTTTCAATCAAACTGAGTAATGATTATTTGTGTAAAGCCTCTATTGACCTGTTTCATGTGACGTCACCGTATGACCGCACCGCCATGTTTGTGGCCAATATTCCATATACCTTCAGTGTGTTGTAGGATGTAACAAAAAACTCCTTCATTCAAACAGACAGGATAATCACAGACGTTTTTAAATATGTTGTCTAAATTTGGCCAGAAATCAACATAAACAAATGTGTAACCCCTGTATGAGAGATGTTTACGGTGATGTGTGTGTACTTGCCCACTGGTGTATCCTTATGTTCAGGATGGGCTTTAGGGATTGGGACCAATGACTCCCTACTATGTTTATGGTTAGGGGTGGGTATAGGGATAGGCTTTAGGGATAAGGACCAATCCGGTAGTGGGGACCGTGGAGATGAATCATGGATAAAATACCTTTAAATGTCTACGAAAGTTCAATTTGCCAATGTGTGTGTTGACTTGACCTGTATGAAATTTTCCTGGGACTGGGTATGGCCCAAAATACATTTTTGATGTTTTTCTTGATATCGTTTCTCAGTTGTTTTTGCATTCACCGCCATTGTTTCGTTCCGCTGATGGTCACAAATATGGCGGCTGTGGAGAAAAGTGATGTCACTAAACAGGTCAATAAATGTGGCTGCCCATGTGCCCATTCATAAATCCGCCACTGCCTTCAGGGAACTCAAATCTAGCACAAAACATAATGTCTGCTTTTCCTGTGCCCCTTAAAGTCTCCATGGGAGTCCACTGTTAGATGCAGGACTGGTCACTCTGAATACAGCTCTCTCCACTCACCCCTCACTGGTGTCATTGGACTTGGGCGACTGCATGCTGGGTGATGAAGCTGTGCGTCTCATTTGTGGCATGCTACCTCCGGATGGAGCCAAATCAGGTAAAGCATCAGAACCAGTAAATAGTAGCCTGTTCATGGCGGTTTCCGTAAAGAACTCTCTTTAAAAGTAGTGTGCCGCATTCAGATTACATAAACAAACGACAATTCCACACGGCAGTAAAAAGATCTGTGAAATCCATTGGATGTCTAGTTTTAAAATTTTGTAAATTTGTATGAATTGAGATTTAGCAGCAGACTTAAAGCTATGGTGATTTAACTATGCTCTTTTATGTGATCAATACTACTGCACAGGACTTAAAGAGCTTACACTGAGTGCCAACCCGGCCATCAGCAGCCAGGGTTGGGCTCGACTGGCCATCGCCGTGGCTCACAGCTCACAGTTACGGGTCCTCAACCTTGACTACAATCCCTTAGGTGAGCAATTTTTACCTGCCGTTTAAAAACAATGCTACAGGTATGGATTTACACTGGCCAAGAAACACAGATTTGGTAAACTGACAGTAAGGACAAAGACATTTTAAACATCGCCCACCACTATCTACCCAGTTTACTCACATAAAACAAGACTTGTACACATAGATAACTAATAATGGCATTTTATTCATGCTGTATGGCTAGAAGGGAACTGGCTCCCCCAGGTGAGCCTGGTTTCCCCTAAGGTTAGTTTTCTCCATTAACTAACATCTTATGAAGTTTTGTGATCCTTTGGCATGCTCAGTGGGGGCCTAAAGACAATCATTTTTAAGTCATGATTTTCAATTGAATTATTCATTTAAACCACACAATGAGGACTTTAAGACATTACAGCTTTATATTTTTTTTAACATAAAACATGATTTTCTGTAAAGCTGCTTTGAAACGATGTGTGTTGTGAAATGTGCTATACAAATAATAATGACTTGACTTCACATGACATCGCAAACTAACAGTAACTTTGATTAGCCATTTTTTTTTTTTACAAAAAAATTGCAATTTTGTAAACACATTGGTTTATTTGAAACTCTTATTTTAAACTGTCAGCACACACAGGTTTAATACACATTTTGTTGACTTATAGAACAACAGCAAACTGTTTGCTGAAGTGAGCTGCAATACTGTCCAAAAGTCTGATGGAGCGCTCGAGTGCATGCAGCCATTTAAGCAAAAGTGGGACATACCAAATGCTAGAAAATTCTGAAATTCATATTTATTTTTCAGTAAAAATTTTCACTCAAATTGTTGCACTGTTTATATATCTTTCAATGAAAGATGCAACATTGAAGCTAGTGGTTTCACACTTTTGGACCCCACTCTATATCAAATAAGCTTGCCATGATAACATTTTTAATAAGTAATGAACTCAAGGGTTTGCTTTAAAAACACTTTAAGTTAATTGTGTTTTTTGGTTTGACACATAAATCTATTCAACAATTACCGCAAGGAATCAAGTCTTTCTCTGGAGTAAAGTGTATTTTGTAGCCTAGATTTTTTTTTTGTTAGACATTTATTTTGCTGACCGATGCTCCCCAGTGCATGAATTTGCCACCCTAGCACACAAAAATTGCTGCAGGAAAAATACAGGGTTTGCACACTTAAAACCATAAGGACTGCCTTGCACCTTGACCCCTCTCTCTCAGCTTTTCCCATTGGTTGTTCCAGGGGATCACATTGCTGGAATGTTGGCTGTCGCTGTTGCATCCAGTCGAACTCTGGAAGTTCTGGATTTGGAGGGAACTGGTCTCAGCAATCAGTCGGCACAGGTAGATCCAGAACTACTCCATGCAACATCTATATTTTTAATCATTTTTTTTGAATATTATTTAATATCTTCAAATGTCACATGCAAAATCATTGATGTCAAACCTGATGTGAAATGTCTGAAGGTGCCATATTTGAATTGGAAGATGTAAAGCTGGTGAGTGTAGTAGTGTTCACATTAGTGAACAAATTAATCTTATATAATTAGTCATAAGAATGAATGATTATTTGTTTTACTTGTACACAACTATGTGCTTATCTGTTTTTAGTAGTGAAATTGTTTTCCTACAAAGAAATATGAATTGAAATGATTTGATATCACATGAAAAAAGGACCACTGACTGCAGTAAAAGGCAGAAAAAAAATGATATATTTTTTATATAATTATGGGACAACTCATTAACTTGACCAGCATCTGAGAAGAGCATCAAAAACTAACACGGGTGAGTATTTAAATACATAAATATCTTCATGCCACAGGGGAAGGTAAACATGTCTGAGCTGATGCAAAAATGTCTAATAGGAAATGGTACTTGTCAGTGAGTCGAACCTAGGGTACTGAGACTCTCGGAAACAACATGCAGACTTCCCGTGTGTTCATGTTGTAATGACATGAGGGTGATTAGTAAAGTATGAACAATCTCTTTAAGGCATATGATCTTCAAATGCACTCTTAAACTTATGCCTAAATAAATCCAGTCCTTCTTAAATGCCCCATCTAATTGTCTTATTGCTTCTGCATTACATAAACAGATACTGAACAGTCAATTTATAAAATAACCTGCCAAAAGACCTACCTTGAATTCTGAGAGAAACCACTTGTTTCACTTTAACTAACTTTCTATTTATATCAGTGATAAATTATGGCCACATAAACTTGTGTGGCTAAGAAGTGCATTGTGATGCATGTAACATAATCTGTGCTGTAACTGCATTTATTTTGTCCTTGAAAGGAGATAGGGCATGTAGATCATATATGCACTTTATGAACCAGAGGAGTAATTCTAAAACCTTTCCTATTACAACCTGCACAATAAATATTGTGCTGTAGGGGAATAATGGATTAGGGACAACTTTAAGCCATAATTCCTCCCCATGCTCTTAAAGGAACAGTTCACCTCATAATTAACATTTTAGCCATCTTTTACTGACCTCCTTGCCATTCCAACCCTGTATTATTTTCTTCTGTGAAACAAAAAAGATATTACGCAGAATGTACAAGCTTCTGTTTTACATACAAGGTAAGTAGACGGCAGTTCATCCCAAAATGAAAGTTCTCTCATTATTTACTTATTTATTTAGTTAGCATAAACATCATGTCACTTTAAAAGCCTAATTTAATCGCTAAAGTCATATAGATGATGTTTATGCCGACTGACTGATTTTTGGAGCTTCAAAAGAGAAATCTCCATTCACTTGCATTTTAAGGACCTACTGAGCAAGATATTTTTCTTTTTTTCTTCAAATGTTTTCCTGGGATATCATGAGGGTGAGTAAATAATGGCAGAATTTTCATTACTTTCCTTTAAACTGCCAAGCTCCATATAATCTGTATATATATATATATATATATATATAAATTAAAAAAAAAATATTGTACAAGCAGTCCATATGATGTTATGCTTTGTGTAAAGAACAAACTGTAAAATATTCCCCACTGATTATATTTGGATAATATTTTGGGTGAATTATTCCTAAAAGCTGTTGAACATTCCCTTTTGTCCAGTAAAATGACAGAGGAGAGCTATTTTCTCTTCGTAATCTTCCGCTAGAGGGCCAAGATTCACAGTAAATTCCTTTTTCCATGCTCTCAGTGTTTAAAAACATTGTTTTCTGATATGTGCTTCCCTCATGATGGTTGTAATTTCTAAGTCTGGTCCTTTACATTAATTTACACACAAACAGTAATAGACTGAAGAGGCAGTAGAGTCAGCTTTGGGCTAACGCACTAAAGTCAAAGACAACAGGCTGGGAAATTACCAAAGTACACCATGACACCTCTGCCCCACCATCTGTTTATATCATCCTCAGTCACACAGTGTTCTATCCAGGCATGACACAACACGTTTCCAGCAAAATGTTGTCTGTCAATTTGTCTTTGATTGTCTGTCAAAAATGCTGTGTGACATGACACAGTCATAGCCAATAAACATGTTGGTTGGAACTAAGGCTGTACCAATGCAAGAGTACATCAATATATTGAGACTCTTTTCTCATAATATTGCATCAATATTTTAGAACCTTATATCAAATTTAGGTTAGTAGACCTTTCTACTGACTCAGAAAAACACCAAAAGAAAGATGCCCAGGGTCCCTGCTCATCATGGAGGCATGAGGACTGCAGATGTGGCCAGGGCAATAAATTGCATTGTCCGTTCTGTGAGATGCGTAAGACAACACTACAGGGAGACAAGAAGTACAGTTGATTGTCCTCGCAGTGGCAAACCACGTGTAACAACACCTGCTCAGGATCGTTACATCCAACTATCACACCTGGGGGACAGGTACAGGATGGCAACAACAACAACTGCCTGAGTTACACCATTAACGCACAATCCCTCCATCAGTGCTCAGACTGTCCACAATAGGCTGAGAGAGGCTGGACTGTGGGCTTGTAGGCCTGTTGTAAGACAGATCCTGACCAGACATCACCGGTAACATCGTCGCCTATGGGCATAAACCCACCTTCACTGGACCAGACAGGACTGGCAAAAAGTGCTCTTCACTGACGAGTGATGGTTTTTGTCTCACTAGGGGTAATGGTCAGACTTAAGTTTATCATCCAAGGAATGAGTGTTACACTGAGGCCTGTACTCTGGAGCAGGATCGATTTGGAGGTGGAGGGTCTGTCATGGTTTGGGGCAGTGTGTCACAGCATCATTGGACTGAGCTTGTTATCATTGCAGGCAATCTCAATGCTGTGTGTTACAGGGAAGGCATCCTCATCCCTCATGTGGTGCCCTTCCTGCAGGTTCACCCTGCCATGACCCTTCAGCATGACAATGCCACCAGTCATACTGTTCGTTCTCTGCATGATTTCCTGCAAGACAGGAATGTCAGTGTTCTGCCATGGCCAGCGAAGAGCCCAGACCTCAATCCCATTGAGCACGTCTGGGACCTGTTGGATCGGAGGGTGAGGGCTAGGGCCATTCCCCCCAGAAATGTCCAGGAACTTGCAGGTACCTTGGTGGAAGAGTGGGGTAACATCTCACAGCAAGAACTGGCAAATCTGGTGCAGTCCATGATGCACTGCAGTACTTAATGCAGCTGGTGGCCAGACTGTAACTGACTGTTACATTTGATTTTGACCCAAAATGTGTGTGTGTGTGTGTGGGTGGGTGGGTGTGTGTGTGTGTGTGTGTGTGTGTGTGTGTGTGTGTGTGTGTGTATGTCCATTTTCAAACTGTAATTTAACTACTTGCAAACAATGTTTTTTTTAATTATATAAAGTGCCACCAAATACATCAACGACTCTATAGAAATGGGAAGCTGCTATCTGAAATTGGCTTGAGGCATGTGAAAACATTCGTTTTCAAAGAGCCTCAGAGTGCCAGTTTAGAGAGAATCCAGAGAAACATTTGAATCTCATTATCTCTACAGGGAGCCAGAGGTGAGACTCATTCAGTTTAGTCGACATACAGTATATGATCTCAGCCCATCTAGAATCTGTTCTCCCAAAGATCTAATGCCATTATCATCCTAGACTACAATTCCTTTGTAACTCTACAGGTCATACACTACAGTACATGGCCAAAAGTATGTGGATATTCAGACACTACACTCGTATGTGCTTGTTGAACATTTCATTTCAAAACCATAGACATTAATCGGGAATTGGTCCTCCCTTTGCTGCTATTTACTATAATGACAGCTACCACTCTTCTGGTTCAGCTTTGTACTGTACAGTATATTGGAACAGGGATTTGCTCTCATGCAAACACAGGAGCATCAGTCAGTTCAGACGCTGATGTTGGGCGATAGGACCTAAGTCTGACTCACCATCTGTTTCAATTCATCCCAAAGGTATACACTGGGGTACAGGTCTGAGGCAATTCATAATGTGGTGAATTATTCAGAATAATACTCTGGTGCCAACATGATCACACTGGAATTTGACATGCTGCTTCTTAATGTTCATGTACCCTGAAATCAACCCGTTCCTCTGAATTACTGACAATCACCATCTCCCATCAGACATTTTTGCTTCAATTCAAATATGTTTACCTTTCCATGTGGTGCTACTGAGAGTGTGTTGTGCGAGAAACATTAGAGACATGCATCTGGGTCCCATGGAAACCAGGAATTAATCACATTCACATAAACAATGGTGCAAGATTTTGAGTTTGCATTTTCGCTCTAAAATAACGTTTTCAGTCCACTGATGGTTAGGTTTAGGTTTGGCATTTGGGTTAGGGTGTATTGTTACTAAAATATGCACTCCTGTTGACTGTATTTCATCATTCACAACTAAAAATACAACACATTCACCATCACCAGCAAAATGCGACAATGCTGAATCCAGTTCCTCGTCCAAATATTTCATGCGCTGGTCATTTTGCTCATCTACCTCTATCTGGGCAAACTGTAAGACGTCTCAGAGTGACACATGACAAGAAATGCTGTTAGTAACAAAGACACGAGCTTGAAGAAACACACTTTATTATATTTTGAAGAATAGACAAAAAAAGCAGTCAGTGCTCATGTCTGATTCGCTGTTTGTTCAGAGGCGTGCAGCGTGAGGCTGTAATGTGGAACAAGCACATGTAAACAGTTTTCTCTATTTTTTTCTGTTTCATACATCTGAAAACTGTTTGCAAGAATAATGTTATCTATGGGAATGCTGTAAATGATCTCTGATCATCTCAGGAGGTGCTGTGAGTTTAGTATGCTTTATTTCCACAGAGCAGTTCACTTTTACACATTGTGAACGCAACTCTACAGGTCCTGAAATATACAGTATTAAATAACCAAAGACAAAAGTGATTAAATCATAAAGTAATGCAAGAAACGTTCACCTTGAACCTAAAATTTTGATTTCTTTTCTTTTCTTTAAGCAGCATTAACTGCATTAACAAAACGCAATACAAACACAAATTCAATAAGAATTT
Source organism: Moxostoma hubbsi (assembly GCA_032164185.1). Classification (NCBI taxonomy): domain Eukaryota; kingdom Metazoa; phylum Chordata; class Actinopteri; order Cypriniformes; family Catostomidae; genus Moxostoma; species Moxostoma hubbsi. Next base: position 33,630,681 of record JAVLUX010000021.1, read on the forward strand.
AAGAAGTTCTAAATTTGTAGGCTATTAGTAATTTTCCGCCTGTTGATGGATGATGGATGTTTGCGTGATGGCAAATGGTGCCGTTGGAGACAGTAAATGTTCAAATAAGGTGGTTAAATAACATTTTTGTTTTATCACTTTGTTATTTTAATAGCTTTTTTTCATTTTGTTTAAAGTGCAGTTTGACTTTAGAAATGTTTTTTTTTTGTTTATGTATTTCATGTTTCAATAAATTAATTACATTTTTTAAAGCAAAATCAATAAAGCAAAAAAATTCACCGAACTTCGACAGGGGGGTTGACGAAATAATCGTAGATCGCAATATTTTTTAAGGTGATTATCAATAAAATATTTTTGCACATACAGTATTGCCTGGCCCTATCCTGAACCCAATCATCTCCAGAACGTCACATTTTTGTGACTCCTGCACTAAAAACAAGCTAGAAGAAGTGCAATGAATGAAACAGATCGCAGGTGTCTCGACACGCGTTTTTTCTTTGCGTCAAAGATGTCCGTCCAGAACTTGTTTATAAAGGAAAACAACTGGAAAACAGAGCAGATGCACATAAAAACAAATCCGCTGTTAACGGCCCCTAACTCTGAGTGTGCAATGTGAGTGTGAGTGTGTGTGACAAGGTGGGCCTGTTTATTTTTTAATGAATTAAGTTTCTTGGGTCCTGTCAGCCCTGGGTCAATTTTAGACATCTACCAAGAAAGTTAATCTTTGTGGTTAAATTGTACTTATTTAAAGGGACAGTTCATCCAAAACTGAACATTCTGTCATAATTGTTCATGTTCAAATCCATATGACCCATATGGCTTTTCTTGCTGATGCAGAACACAAAAGGAAATGTTTTAATAAAATTGCCAGTTTTTCTTTTCAATACAATGTCAGTGGATAGTGCCTCACGTTAATTAATATATATATATATTACAGTTTACAATTTTGAACATTCTCTGGAATTTGGATGATCTATGTTTGTCTCAGAAGATTGAATCTCCTTATGCTTTATTTTATACAGGCTAAAATTCTATGCATACGAAGAAGCCAAACTCATTACATAATAAAAAAGGGTGTCCACATACTTTTGGTCATGTACTGCATATCTTTATTGATAATCAAGTTGAAGAAACTCCTTTTCAACATTCTTTACATGCAGTCTTTTAAGCTGTGGGCATGTGTTCCTCATGCGTTCCCTTGTTCCTCTGTGTTCAGGTCTTCCTTGACATGGTGGAGAACTACCCCACCAGCCTGCGTGTGCTGGTTCTGGCAGAGAATGACATCAGCCCTGAGCTGCAGCAGCAGATCTCAGATCTGCTCTCTGAAGGAGAAGAGGAGGAAGATAAAGACGGAGAGGCCCGCGGAAGCTCGGTGGCCCCCAGAGAGAAACCGGCCTGGGTTCCCCACAGCAGTAAGGGTTGACCCAATCTCACTCTCTCAGCCTGTTCCCTTTGCTTCAAGACTGTTTCATTTAGAATTCCTGCTTTCTCTCTCCCTCTTTGTGTGTGGATGACTTTCCTGGAGTAACTGCTTCTAAGAGGCTGGGGAACAAGGGAAGTACAGAAACTCACATTTCTTATGCAATATTTAGGAGAGATCCGATACTGTTTATGAAATAGAGATTTCTAATAATGGCCAGGTTGCAAGTTGTTCTCTGTGCTGTATAACCTGAAGTCATTAGATTTAAGTAAAGCTACAATTTTAATGGAACAGTTCTCCCAAAAATAAACTTTCTGTCATTATTTACTCACCCTTATGTCGTTCCAAACCTCTGTTGAACACAAAAGATATTTTTTAAGGGAAATAAATTTCAAATAATATCTTGGTTGGTTGATTGCCACATAATGAAAGTAAATGGAGACTAGGGGAGTGTCAAGCTCCAAAATGACAAAAAGGAGGACTATAAAAGCATAATTAAAGAGGTCAGATGATCTCTGAGCTCAGTGGCGGCCATGTATTTTCAACAGTGTTTTAGCAGTCTTTTTTGTCCTTTTCAGAGCAGAAGGTAAGATGACCAGTGCATATCAGCTTAAATTATCATCTTAAATTTATTTGAGTCACATAAAGCTTTCTAATGGCTTCATAAGACTTGGAATGTAGCACTAAAGTCATATGGACTACTTTTATGGTGCTTTTTTATCATTTTGGAGCTTGATAATCCCAGTCCCCATTCACTTCCATTGAATGGAAAATAACAGCAAGCAAAATCTTTAAATAATGATCCTGTGTTTCACAGAACAGAGAAAGTCATACATGTTTGGAACAACATGAGGGTGGATACATGGTGACAGAGTTTTCATTTTTGGGTGAACTATCCCTGTAAGGAAGAATCTTTAGTGGACAAAGACTAGCAGTTCAGAAGTGGTTTAGCCTTTTTCCTGGCCTCTTTAGAATTATTTCAAACATTTACCAAATTGTCTCTGAACCTACAGACTCATCCAGCTCCCAGATGGTCCTGATGACATCAGGACTGGGTGAGAGCTTTTTGGCAGAGACAGAGATGTGATACTGGAGCTGCCTATGTTTTGTGTTTGCACTGTCCGACTGCTGCAAGACCTCCAGTTAGCGTGCAACCTCTAACACCGCATGACATGTAGCACTTAGAAGAAGATAGTTTGAAGCTGGAGCAACAACCTTAAACACCAAGTGACTTATAATACGCAATAGTGAATGATTTATTTTACAGATATACAGTCTATTTATAAATAAGTGTTTAACCAATAAGTATACTCAGTTAGATCAGCTGTATATGGTTGATGTGATGGCCTGATGTCTGAATAAATATGTTTACACCTTTTTAAATGCTTGTTGTTTCTCGTTGTGTCCAACACCTGACTGATAAAAATGATAAGAACTATATTAGTGATGCAAATAAAAGGAGCACGAGTCCTGAAGAGTTAACGTGATCCGAAAATATCACAGAACCGCAACCAAATTATGTGAATCCTTCAGCATTTTTATTTTTGATCTCACATTTGCTTTTCATGACACTACAGTTAAGTTTAGGTTTAAGATTTATGGTAGGGGGGTAGGTTTTGTTGATTTAAAACTTGACAGAGCATTAAAAATTAAAATTCTCTCATGGTTTACTAAATTTTATGACATCCCAGATGTGTATGACTTTCTTTCTTCTGCTGAACTCAAATTATGAGTTTTAGAAGAATATCTCAGCTCTGTAGGGCCATACAATGTAAGAGAATGGTGACCAGAACTTTGAAGATCCAAAAAGCACATGAAGGCAGCATGAAAATAATCCATACAACACCAGTGGTTTAATCCATGTCTTCAGAAGTGATATGTGAATATTTTTAAACTATAAATTCTCCTCCCTGCCCAGTAGGAGAAAGTGGAGATTTCTAGTCACCATCCACTTGCATTGTATGGACCCACAGAGCTGAAATATTCTTCTAATAATCTTAATTTGTGTTCTGCAGATGAAAGAAAGTCATACACATCTGGGATGGCATGACGGTGTTTAAATTAGGAGTACATTTTCAGATTTTCCTTTAACCTTAAACACCATCTGTTTGGGGGGGACAATTTAATTTGCTTTTAGGGCCACACAATAGATATTTTGAAACTGTTGTGGTCAATATGAACCACATAATATCATTTAGTCATTTTAATTTTCATTAAATGAGATCAAACTGAAAATGGTTTGACCAAGACAAAATGATCTCCTGTGTTTATACGCTGTATCTCCTTTTAAAATCAGGAAGTTGGGGTGAGATGTCTTGAAGGGCATACAGAAATAGGTTTTTGTGATAAGCTTTTCAAGTCTTCAAACTGTGAAAATTCAAACATTCTCAAGGCACAATTTGGGGTTCTTTACATGCCGCACCAACAGAACCCTTTGAAGATCCTCCAGACACCCTGGAAAGGATATCCAAATATCCAATTTATGTCCTGAAGGAAGTTGAAATATATTTCAAGTGTCTTGAAACATTTCCCTGTGATGAATTTTCTGAAGGAACCATTAATGTTGAAATGTTTCAGTATCTGTTTGAATTCAGACAGGTTTCAGCTGAATATATGATTATCAAAACACATGCAAATTTTTGACATTGCACAATAAAAAAAGGCTCAACGTTGCCATTACGGTTACAGCAGAGTTTCGCCTTTCGTTCCACACACTTTCATGCTTCATGCATTTTTAACTTGCCCGGTCTATTTTCTGCAGCTTTCAGAGATCTGTTTTTCTTAACAAACGAACTTCAGAGCAAATGTGCTTTTTTGTTTTGTTCTTGGAGTAGGGGACACGGGGGAGTATTGTGAAATGAAATGATTTGCAACAACTTTGAAAGGTATAGTGCAATCAAAAATGAAAATAATGTCATCATTAACTCATCCTCATGTTGCTCCATCCCCATGTGACTTACTTTCTTCTGTGAAAGTGAATGTTTTTGCCTGACACATTCCAAGACATAGGATGGGGGGCATAAAAATGCTGTCCTGGTCACAGATGCCAAGGATTTTCTAAGGATCTGATTGAATATTATTAAGCTTTTTCATTACTCTAAATAGCAACTGATTTCTTTTCTAGGCCTAAGAATTTGGACTTGCATCCCAAGCCAAGAATGTATTAATAGTAGAGGCCCTTGGCCGAAAAAGCTATAAAAATGCATTAGCCTACTGGCAGAGAAAGTTTGAATACACTTATTTAGGCCATATAATATGTGCCTGAGCCCAGTTAAGGGTATGATATCTATTGTTTTCTTTCATGACTTTGACTACACAGCTATCTATTCACAGTCAGGGATCAAATGTGGAAATGGACACCCAGTATCGGCTTCCTTATGTCTGTCTCCGCTCTCATCCAACAGCTGCCAGGAAAGGCAAATAATAAGGAAGGAGATCATTGTCTATAATTAATGAAAGCTCTCTGATCAATCTCCCGAGCTGCTAAAGGACTGAGACAAATGAAAAGGCAATTTTCCAGTGGGTAATGCTGTAATGAATCCTCTGCGCTCCTGACGGGAGTACACTAAAAGATTCAACATGATGAAATGCTCATTAGTGTAAAGTCTACGTGAAGAATCTGGTCTGAACTCAAATGAGATCTGAGCTGGACATACAAGGCACAACCTGCAAATGCAACATCACTGGCATGGGAAAGAACATGCATATGAAGAGTACAGTAACAAACGGCAATGCTGCAGTACATGGAACTTGAATTACTTTAGTAGAACTTCAGTGTTTTTTAAGGGGGTTGTATCAGAAATACAAATTCCAATTGATCTTTTGAAATAAAACCTTTGATGTACTATTACACAGGGACGTGAACAGACATTTTGAGGGGCAGTAGCTTCAAAATTGTCTGTCAGTGGGGGTGGGACAGGTTAGGGGGAGTCTGATCTCTGTTGGACTTGGTGGGTGCACGTGTGTGACCATTTCTTTTTCGCTATAATTCTATATATAGTATATTCTTCTCAACACAATTGTACAGAGCAGTTATCTGAGTTACTGTAGACTTCAAACCAGTCTGAGCATTCTCTGTTGACCTCTTCTGTTGACTTATCAATGGAGTAACATACAGTAAGTGTCTGTTAATGTATCTACATTTTCGGCTTAATAATTAGTAATGAAATTCGATTTAATTATTCTGTATTCATAATTATTTTCCAAAATATGCTTAAGACGAAAATATAAATGGTGGCATAATTTACAGTATACAGATAAATAAATAAAAAAATAATAATAAAAAGAAAAAAAGAAAAAAAAAGGGGAAACAAAAACAAAACACCTGGGTTTAGGTTACATTCACTGGTTCAAAAACGTAATTGTGGACAAAAATAGAGTACATATGCAATGTATTGTATCAGAGGAATGCAAACTGTAAGAAGGTTCAAAAATTGTTCTGAACATTCTTTGTATTTATGGAGTACAGGGAAGTTTGGTTCATTAAAACAAATGAAAGAAAAAATAACACTGTTATGTTAATTATTGAGCAAATATGAATAAAGAATAATATCATGTTTGACTTTATGCAAACTAACACACACACACACACACACACAGACGGTAAGTAGATGGCTGATCATGTGTAATAGATTTGCATATCATCACGGGAACATTCACTGAACCAGTAATTAAAATATAAATCAAATCTGTAATTTATCCAGGCAGACAGTCTGATCTTTAAACCAAGCAGGCTCACAGAATTAAAAAGCTAATAGCATGTAGCACGTTAAGGACACATAATGATGTCGAGTAAAGGTGCAGTACAGTATCACCTTTCCAAGAGTATTCTCCAAATAATCCACAATATGCATAATATATTGTAACTTTGAAGAAAAGAACAATGAACTAGTGCGTATGTAATGTGAGACAGCATCTGTAACACATTGGGTTTTATTATAGTTATTAACCTGATGCATTTTTACACTCCTATATACTATTATTTATCGTAAAAAACATAATTTCATTTTGGGTGGCATTTGCACACCCTGGAACACCCATGGCTACACCTCAGCAAATAGACAGGAGCTCGTGCCACTAGAGCCACCCCTTCTGTATGTGCCAGCTATAACAGCATACTGTAATTGATAGAATCTCAATAACGTTGTCAGTACAAAATTGTGTCCATTCACATTAGTGCTCATACCGTTTAACCACCAGTGGGCACTCTTACATAAGCACTGCTGTTCTCTGGCAAGAGTGACGTCATTTTACACTAAAAGAACACAATACATCCCTGGTGGCATTACCCAAAGTGTTCCGCTCAAGCTTTTAAAACAGTTATTTTTTTTATTTTTTTTAAATATACATTAGTTGACACATTCAAAAAATAAAATTAGACCAGTTTAAGTCTTTCTATTTTTATTTTTTTAAGGGGAAAATTAAAATGTGAATGATACATCTACACAACCACGGAAACCATGGTGGAATCAACACAGCATGAAAAACAAAAAACGAAAAAAGAATCCCAAGGAACATAAAACAAGGTAAAAAGCACCATATTGCTAAAGTACATATGTAAGACTGGTAGACAAGGTATATAGAGTATGCACCAAAAATCTGGCCAAAGACTTACAGAAAAACTTTATAATAATAATAATAACACCACAAAATGAAATTATACACATCTGAACTGCGACTGAGTAAAATGTTACCATCAACATAAAAGTGGATGAGCTTCACTCTGCCGTCTTTTCACCCTTGAAATATCCCTTTTAATAAATTGAAATGTTATCAGCATAATAATCAAGATAAACAAGGGTTTCAAAACTTGATCAAAGCAACAAATAGCCAAATTTCTAATTCAAGTGTTAAATTGCGAAAGAACTTTAAATGCATTTTTAAAGTAAACATAATACGAAAATTGCTACCCATTTTATTTCCGTAATTTGATGTATTTCCAAGTGCAACAGGACATTTGAGATTAAAATGTAAGTTTTATCTATCAGGAACTGATTGAAGAATGCCAGACCTGAATTATTGGTTCAAAACATTATTCAATTGCCCACAGACCCTAGCTGACATTAAGTGGAAAAAGAGAGTTAGTTATTACATTTTGATGAAAGATTATTCAAATGTTTTTGTTTTTTAGGAATAATGTGCACTACAACCAGGAACATGTGTTAGAAATTAAACGGGGTCAATTTTGATTCAATATTAGTAACTTTTCATTATTAATCTTGTTAATGTATATATGAAAGCTGGCCTAATGATAAATAAAAAAAGTGAAATGATCAGATCAAAAGGAAAAGGTGCAGATTGCACATCGTCTTGAAGGTTAAAAAGAAGATAAAGTAATGTTTTTCTAACTTTGGGCAGGTTCAGGATTAGCATATTCGGTAGGAGGACAACCATGACATTTTTTTTGATTTTCTTAAGATTTCTCAGAGAACGTTTTGAAGGATTTGCATTCAGCACCTCCGGAGGGTCACCTTGGATTAAATAGATGTGCGAGTCTCTGATGTGCGCAATTAAATATCTGAGTGATTGAAGTTGCAGGATGCTCATGTTTATACACAGTGTATTAGAGACTTGCACTTCCTAGCCATTATTTATTTTCTTTATGTGCACTGGAGTCTTGAGTGTATGCAACATCTGATGAAACAGAAATATTTAAGGATATCAATTTCCACATGCAATACCCTGACGGGCAGTAATCGGTCTCTTTAAAACATCACAGAGCTATTTTAGAACATAATAAAATATTAATTATTCATCATGGTGGGCCGTTGCACTTCAATTAATCATGGGCTATTAGTGGTACCCTCATATACTGCAAAGAAAGATTGATATTACGTACTAAGACCAAAGTGTAAGACAAGAAAAGAGTAAGTGTGGACTCGGGAAGCTTTGGATCGCACATTCTGCCCTTCAATGACGAACGTACAACTGAATTATTCAAAGCAAGGAGTGCTGTGGCAAACAAATTTTGAGGTGAATACATACAGCAGACATTTTACAGCAGTCTGCTTTTCCAGGAATACTGCTAAATAAAATAAATGCTGTTGTACCTTATTTTAAACTGGTTGATATGTCCATAAATAAAAGACTTACATAAGAATCTAAAATACATAAGATACTCTTACACATTACCTGAAGAATACGGTTTTGCATATCACCAGTATGGCAGAAGACTCGAAGGGTTATTTTTGGGTGAACTGTTCCTTTAAGTTAGTAAAGGTGGAGGGTATTGTGTGTCCAAGTCCCGAAAAATACACAAAGATTTGTTTTGTTTTTTAATTCTTATACACAAAGTACATTATTGCATGAATTACTTGACACGAGTATGTCGTGGGACATCTGGCTAGTGAAGAGCAGACCTCTAAAGACTAAAATGCATTGCAAATAAAGAGCACAAAGCAAGCAGCACTTCAAAAGGCAAAACAGAGTTTAATTATCTCTCAAATATATAATCAAAACAAAAGTGTGAGGATGCTTGTATTGGTTACATCGAACTCTCATTACTTGCCCGATGTAAATACATTACAGAACAGCTGATTAATGTCATCAAATGTTAAAACACTTTTTGAAATGAAATGACTGAAATATACGACAGGAATAATCAGTATAGAAAAAAAAAATATTTCTGTATAAAGTATCGATTGGACAGACTGATCATTTAAAATCAAGAGAATTCAGATTTCCACAAAACAATACACACAAAAGCACACCAAATAACAGCGGGATGCACATTCCCCTTAAATACATACAGCAGGTATGATCAGTTAATGAATAATGAGGAACCAATGAAAATGGATGCTACATAAAGATGATTACATTCGTTAAGATCAAAACATGGCTTTCCTTCAAACCAGGATTTGAAAAAACAAATAACAATAAACAGAAAAATTATCAAAATAATGTGTGTCAGTGCACTCTAACAAAGCATGTTATTTTATTTTTTATCTAATGTATGCGACTTTATTCATTTAAAAGTCAGTAATGTTACAATAACGTACATAAAGCTCAGCTGTGATTCAAGTTTTTGTTGTGTTTTTAAACATTATTAGATGCATAGTTTTTGAAATGTTAAGCCCTCTGAATGCCAATCTCTCGTCAGCAGCAAGGGGACACAATGCACCCCACATTTAGAGGACACAAAATATCAATGACACATCTAAATATTTCAGCCTTACTCAAATACTGATCTCCATTTTTTTATGGACTACTGTATAAAATCAGTTTTCTGTAATCAGTTTTTTTTTTATTTAGTACTGCAAGTGCTTAACTGCTTTGAGTAACAGGACACACACGCACGCACGCACAAAATCCTAAATATTTACTTGAAATCATAAGTTTTGAATATCATTAGTCAAATAAAACAAGTGAAAATGAAAATCAGGAAGTATATCCAAGTATTTGATCATTAAACCAATATATCAACAGTCAAATCAAAATCCTTTTATAGTTTATTTTATTGAATGAAAGAAAAAAAGCTGTCTTTAGGTTGGGTTGTAAAATACAGTGGTAGATCAACGAAGAGAGGTAACTGTCTGAAAATTAGAGGTGAATGATCCTCTCAGTTTATGACGACTAAAAGCCGACTGAAGGAAAAAAAAATTCATTTAAAGGGTGATGGAGAGCCCCCTCTGTCAGAGCAAGGGTTAGGCACTGAAAATTGAGAGTCCCATAGACTTCATTAAACCTGCTTCAACCAGCAGAATACCTCTGGCAAATGCTAAGTTGTGGCCATTTGATGCCATTTCCAGCAACAAAGGGCTTGTACTGGGATACTGACCGTTAATCATTATCTTGGTAGAAAATGCTCACACTTGGCCAAAAGTAATTGGTAAAACATCCATTTTGTAAGGTGTTCCATGTCCATACCATGCCACAGCGATCAGTTCTTGCACTGCTTTTTCTTGACTCAAATGAAGAACTCTTTCTTTTTCAGAGGTGTGATTGTTTGGCTATGTCTTGTTGTAAACCACTCAAAAACCTCTGAAACCACATCTTGGAGTGGTGAAAATCACTTTAAGTCAGACTAAAATATTATTGTTCGATCCCTGAAGCACTGTCCTCTTGATGTCGCATGTCACTCACTAGTTTGAATTACTGAAGCTGCAACCAGACTTACGGTACTTCGCAGATTCCACCAAAACCATAGGTTCCACAGATAAGAGAGTTTCATGTCTCATAGAGAGGTCAGAAGAGTGACAAAGATGCCTCAGCAACAGCGGAATGGTCAGGGATGACTGCAGCAATGCTGGTCTGATCCCCTTCATTTGTTGTGTGCTGCAATGACTAGTGATTGCTAGTAAGATGAAGAGCACTCAAGGTAAAGAAAGAGAGAAAAGTGAACCTGGAAGTCTCAGTCCAGCAAGTTTCCATGCTCTTGGGCTCTGCTAAGGCTGTCTTTGCGGTGTAAATGATGAACCCCCATTCTCTTGGGGTTCTTTAGAGGCCGTGAGGAGCCAGTCCGAGGGGGCTTGTCTGCATAATCCTCAAGGGCAGCTACAACTTTTGAGCCAATCACTGGAAAGTCCTGGGGTAGTATATCTCGTTCCTCGGTTGAACTTCCAGCAGAGCCGGCATCTTCTACAAACTCCTGAAGCTTTGCAGAGGCTGGACTGATCTCTATGGTGGTATCACCACTAGCACCATCATTCTCAAGTGGATCAAGTGCCATCAGAAGGTTTTCGCCCTCCTCCTGGGAAAAGCCACCAACGTATTGAGTCTTCTTTGCTTGGAGGTCTGCCAAACTGCTTGTGTCTGTATCCAAACTGGACTCTCTACTTGCTGTCCAGCTCTGGGCTGAGGATCCATCCTCGCCATCAGAGTAAGCGCCTCTTAGGACACCAACCCCTGATTTATCATTGTGGCTTTGTTGGAGATCCTTTACTGTCTCGCAGCTTAAGGATGTGCGGTTGACAAGGGAGCCTTCTGTGGATGGCGCCATTCTTTCTACAAACATGCGCTGCCAGTTGACCAGTAGGTCCTCCTCGGAGCTACCTGAGCTGGCGAAGGCGCTGGGGGGCTGAGGAGGACTGCTAAAGGGGCTTGAATGACTAGAGAGTGTGTCCACGGCATCCATCAGTGGAGGTGTTTGTTGGTGAGAAGCATGGCCTCCACCGGAAGATGAGGAGGTCCCTGACCGCCAACCCCCATCAGATACAGCAGGGCTATTCGGAATGGTACGCTGACGCTCGGCTGCTTCCTCTTCATTCAGCACAAGACTGAGTGAAATGGCCTGACGAGTCGCATAGGTGCAATTGGGCAGTGGGCTGTTCTTGGGGATCTTCACTTTGTCATCTGAAGAGAACTCGATCACTTTGCGGCCAGGGTAAAGTGGGTGTGGTGGTGGAGGGGCTGGGTAAGGGTTCAGCTTCTCAAAGGAGGGGGCTGCCCCATCTTCAACAGCTAGAACTTCTAGGCTTCCCTGGCTTCGACACATACCGTTCACATGCTGCTGATCAGAACCAGCTCCTACTGGAGACCTGCCATGTATAGGTCCCCCATTCTCACGCCCTCTATTGTCATCTTGGGGTCCCGTCATGTCCACGTGTACAAACACATCCTCAGCCACTGGCCGACCTGAATTACTGCTAGACTGGGCTGAGTTGAGCACCAGGGGCTCCGGCTTCTCGAGAACACGGGCAATGACCGAAGTGGGCACAACATCTGCGGGGGTCAGGCTTAGAGTGTCAGGCTCCTGGGCTTGAGCTCCTGGAGAGGCCAGAGTCTTGTTAGGCAAGTTACTCTTCATGTGCTTGTTCACCATGTCCTGCAGCTCATATGGCAACTGAAAAACATTAGAAAAAGAAACACTCACAGACAAACGTAAAAAGGTTTTCTTTTCCTTCAACAAGAAAACATTTTCTATCTATTGGTCAGTTGTTCAAGTTAATACCTAACCAAGCACTTTGACCATGCGAGCATTTGACAGTTCATTACAGTAGCAGGTACCAAATTGAGTCAATTCTCAGTCCTATCGGTACTGTGCAAATACTGTTATTGTTACATCTTTTTTAATTTCAGGATCCACTTGATAACGAAGTACTACAGCACTTTTTACATCCCAACGGCAAAGTATATATAGCTAAGAAGACAGGCTAGAAACAGAAGCAGAAAATAAGTAGTGGCTGAAGAGCAACAGGTGGTTGCACTAAAATAGGGACTCTCAGGTAGGGTTGGCAAGTGTGCTTGCAAACGATCTAACAAGGTGCAGTTCCACTAACATTTATATGTTATTTAAATGGAAGTGAATAGGGTGTTCAATGAAGCCCATCTACCATGCTGCCCGAATGAAGGTTATCTTTTTCATGATCGAAAACAGCAGAAAATAGCATCTTTTCATTTAACACCTTCCACTCCTCTATCTGACACAAAACAGAAGAATAGAGGAAAGTGCTCACCTCAAATTAGATTAATAATGAATAGAGGCAAGACAGACAGAGAAAGAGAGAAAGAGACTAAAAGAAAAAAGGCAGGTGACGAGGACCTTTATTCTACAGCTTTCCATGTTTTGACAAAGCCAGGGCAGGTTATTGATTTGTGGAAAAAAGACAGGGAAAATTACTGATCACACTGCCCCGCTCAGCTTTATGTTTGCAACGATTCCTGTGGTGCAGCAATTATCCACAAAGGCCTCACTTCCTCTGGGCGTGATGGCATGGGAGAATCAATGTGTCGAGGCAACACTTTCAAGCATGACCCCTTCATGGCCTTTTAGCTCAGACACCTACATGACGTTCCCTACATTCATTGTCCCATGAGGCAGAATGCATGTGTATCCCATGTCCCATTTGTATAACATGCTAGTGGGTGAAGAGAACACAACTAAAGATGCCTTTCAGGTAGCAGAGAAAACTAGGGCTGGCTATCGTCAACTACCTCACAATGCGATACACATTGCGATATATTTGTTGTGATTTACTATGCGATTCATCACAATATAATCATTGGCTTGCGAATGTTACTGCTCAAATGATTAATTAGTCACTTTTCAACTAATAAATGGACAAATACAATTAAGTAGTAGACCCAGGGTTCTCACTCATTTTGAATGACTTTTCCAGTTGTTCATAATTCCTGGAAATGTATAGAGATTTTATAAAATGAAATAAGAGCAACTGCTAGATGCTGAAATATATTAGAGCCTAGCATAGCGAGAAAAATAACATTCACTACAGAAATTGACATCACTTTTAGAGGTTTTCCATGACTGGAATTTACAACTTAGAATTACTTGCAATTGAATGATGCATAGACAGCATCTCATTTTTGTATTTAATTTGCATTGTCTGAACCGACGCCTAGCACTGAACTCGAACCCTAACCTTAACGTGTATTTAAAAGTCAACATCTTGAAGCTTTAAAATGTAAACCGTAAGAAACATAAAACTGTTTGTTTAACCTTTTGTTTAGGAACAAGACAAATGTATACTTCAGCAAACTTCTCACTGCCATTAAGAACATGGTTCAGCTGATATATTCTCTATGTAATGGCACCTGTTGTTTTGGACAATAGTGCAAAATAGACCACATCAAGAATAAACGCCTCTATAGTGGATGCTTTAAGCTCTAACAGGGCTTAAAAATCAACTGCAGCTGACGAACCATGAGAATATTTGTCGGTCTATGCTTGCAGGGTAATGGATTACAAAATCATGAGGGCAGGGCAAGATGATAATTCAGAATTAAATCTCTTCTAAAAATACCCATGGCACCTGTCAAATTCTGTCTCACTCCACTACAGTTCTCCTGCAGAGATCACAATACTAGAGATTAGCCACTGCTGTCAGTTACCTCACAGATAAATGAATAGAGGATGTGGAAAGATCCACTGGGAATTAATTGCTGCAAAGAAGGAATAATCTGCAACCACACACACTCAAATACATTCGTGAGCATTATGTGAGTCAACACTGCAGGTGAATCTCTGCCATCTCTACCTGAAAAGACGACGATAATTTCCTAATTGCAGTCAGTCCACCAAATGTCTGGACACACTTCACTGAATTTATGTTTCTCATGATCTTAAACTTGATTTAGTGGCATATGCATAAATGCTTGTAATGAGTTTTGTAGACAAATATATATTGTACCTCCATTTAAAGTTTCTTTACAAAACTATATTTAAATGGATTAGTTGAACAGATCATAAAAGAAGCCAAATAATGCATAGGTTCCTAAAGACAATGCATTTGAAACACGACTTGTTGAATAAGCTAGCATTTCAAAAGACAGTTGTGTGTGGTGTCCTCACTTCAGACAGGATCTGATGCTGTTCGCAGGGTAAGACAACACAGACAGACAGAAAGATAGATGAGTTTAATGGAGAGAGCAGGCCACAGGTGCTAATGTCCTGATGTGTTCAATCCTCATATGCCCATGAGGTTAAGCTGTTTGATCACACCTCTTTGTTCCTGGATACACAGAGCTGTCCATCAGCCTGAGATCTGTCATGTTTTTCCCCACAGACAGACACAAAGGCCAAACAGACGGATGTGTCTGGAGTTTGGCACCTTGTCAATACAGTGCATTTCACTGCCAGCAAGACCGCGCACATCCAAAGACCAGCAGTGTCTCACGGCACGACTGCTCTAACAGACACTTTTCACCCTAAACACTGTCATATAGCAGAACCTTGAACCTGTTCCTTTCCCTAAATTCTCTCCATCTCTCTATTCTCTTGGTCTCTTTCTCTTCATCTCTCTGACTATTCCTCTCTGATGTCGGCCGGTAAACTCAGACGTCCATGTCCATTACAAAAAAGTCACTGGGAAATCAAGCGCACTCTCTCTCACCAACGTCCACGGGTGTCACTGCGGAGTGCAAAACACATTCAGGCTCCAACAAGTCCTCTAAGCAGGGAATAATTCACCCAAAAATGCAAACTGCCATCATTATATTTTCTTTCTTCTGTGAAATACAAAATATGATGCAAGGCAAAAAGTGGACACTGATTTTTGTGGTCAAGCTCCAAAAAGGCGGAAAAAGCAGCATTAGAGTATAATTAATGTAGATTGAGATTGACTTTTAAATGAGCACATGTACTTCACCCAGACGTCTATTTAATGTGTGTTTACATCTGGAAGACGTATTTGTTTTTTAGGTCGTATGCTCATCATCTATAAGACGTTTCCTCTCGGATGTCAATAAGACATTTAGTAAATGTCTGTGAGTCCTTTATAATTTTGAATGTTTGTTAATTTCTGATGTTTTTAAGATGTTTTGCAGATGTTTTATGCACACGTCAGATTGTGTTTTAAACAACAAATTAATAGTTTGGAATTTTTACTTTTGTGAAAATTTATTTTTCTGCTTTAATTACTTTATTTTTTAGGTTTTTATCATTTTATAAATGTCTTAATTTTGGTTGACTGTACAGTACAGTTAATCATTTTAATTGGACAGATTAGATAGTTTGCATTAAATTTCTTTAGTACCCTGTGGCATGGTGGAGGGCAGGGCCGGTTCGTGACTCAACACGCCCGGTCCCGTATTAGGCTAATCAAGCCTCCGAGAGGGTTAAAGGCCGACCACGGAAAACGGGCGTGGGAGAGAGATCGTTCATGGACTCATGGTTGTCTTATCTGTTTGTATTTTGAGTTTTACATTAAACCTTTAGTTTGTATGTCAAACCGGTTTCTCGCCTCTTCCTTGCCCGTGAACTTGATCTGTTTTACATTCGATCTCTCTCTCATGCCCGTTTTCCGCGGTCAGCATTTAACCCTCTCGGAGGCTTGATTAGCCTAATACGGGACCGGGCATGTTGAGTCACGAACCGGCCCCGCCCTCCACCGTGCCACATACCCATACTTAAAAAATTAGGTAGAGCAGGTTGGCCACTAATCTCAGGGTTGGCGATTGCCGGCCCACACGACTCCACATGCCGAAGTGTCCTTGGGCAAGACACTGAACCCCAAGTTGCTCCCAATGGCAGGCTAGTGCCTTGCATGACAGCTCTGCCACCATTGGTGTACGAATTTGTGTGTGAATGGGTGATTGGGACACATTGTAAAACACTTTGGTAACCTCTATGGTTAAATATATAAGTGCAGACCATTTACCATTTAAGGCAGTTGTTATGAATAATCCATTAACCATTTAAATGAACTTATGTCAGCACATGGTAACAGTGCAGGTGTTGAAAATGTACATAATTAAAAAATAAATAAATACAGATAAATCTGTAAATAATGTTTATCAAAAATATCAAGACAGACAAAATTGAGTTATTATTGCATTAAATATCACCAGTGATTGAAATGTTTTTTACATTGAGGGTGTTTATTTCAGCATGTTTGTCTGTACAGTTATGTAGTTCATTGTAGCCTACAATAAGACAAAACTTTCAGTTATTTGCCTACAGCAAATCAACCGAATTTTAATCGCAAATTTCCAGCAAACTTCACAGTTTCCCATACATGTCCGCTGAGTTGAGGTATGTGGCTTTTTGTGGCCGTTTATGGTTTCATGTTACTTGGGTCAGTTGTTTCCCTTATACATCTGCCAAACTTTAAGTTAAGCGGTGTTTACTATTCCCACATTATTCCAGATTTGACTCTTTTCATGCAATGATTGTGATGTTTTCCAGATGAAAAGATCTAAACAGACATCTGAGATGTACGTGTGCTCTCCGGGTCCTTTATGACTCGTGCACTATATTCAGAATCTTCTGAAGACATCAATAGCTTTGAGGAATAGACCAAAATTTTAGTCTGTATTAACATAAAATCTCGCTCTCCGCTGGTAATGCTCAAATCTCATCTGTGAATGCACAATTGCGTATATTTAACTCGAAGCCTCATTGCAACAGGTTTGACATCAGTGACACCAACCCACACTGGTTTTCGCATGTCACGTGACCGATTACAAAGTAGCAAGTTGAATATGTACAACTGCAAGTCAGACTTGAAAGCCACAGCATATGGGAATATTACCAGGGAAAATGACTTGAGTTTCTCTCAAAAAGCTGCCATGTGGCTTTAGAAGATTTGGAATATAGCGAGTCAGATGGATTACTTGTTTTTTAATATGCTAATAATGCCATTTGTTCTTTTTTCTAGCCTGGCAGTAAAAATCACCATCATTTCATCATTGCACGCAAAAGAGCTGCTTGGACATTTAGTCAGTGAGCTCCTTTTGTGATTCATGAAAGTCACACGGGTTGGGAATGACATGAGGGTAAGTGATGACGAAATTTGTTTTTGGGTGAACTATCCATTTAAATGTGGGAGAAGATGTGCCTTAAAACTTTTGACAGGGTACCTTAGAAAAACAGAAGTCATACTTACATCAGCAAACTTGTGGTTTCTGAAATGAGACTTGTTGCACTTCAACAGCTGCACGGCCAAATTGCAGTCTTGCCGATAGCGCTCCTACATGCGAAAACACATTATATCAGAGTAAATGGCTGGGGGAAAGACATCATCAATAAGGGAACTTTTTTTAAATAACATTTCCCTTAAAATTCCATATTCATTTATGAAAGAAGATAAAGCACCAATTAGTTTGGACACACCTAGATGAATGTATGTTTTTCATGATTTTAATGCTATAATGCTTTAGCATCAATTTCTATAGAAAACTAAACATTTTAAGAAAATAATTGCTGAAATGGAGTTGGAGAGCATAGTCAAGGATAGGCACTTAACAAGTGTCAAGCATACATGGGAACTCCTTCAATACTTTCAAAAAGAATTTGTTTGAAAGTTGCTTGAGAATGATCAGTATGTGCAGAACCTGAACCAAGACAAAAAAGTTTGATTTGGTTACAACACTATTACTGTTATTCAGTTTGTGTTATTCCATAGCTTTGGTTACTACTATTTACTATTATGGACCCTTTTCACAGACTATGATGATACCTTTCCATCTTATTTGTAACATTAAACTTTTTATTATATTACTCTGGAATTAAATTTAAAAACAAGTTACTAAAGATGCAATAAGGTTTCTAATATAGCTGCTGAAATTCCTCATACTTCCCTACTATATAGTATGCCAAAAACAGTATGCAAGTGGAGTAGTATGTCCAAATCCATAGTATTCATAAGGCAGTAAGCCAGAAATACCCGGATGACCTACTACTTCTGGTGGGAATCTGAAGTGTGGATCGGTATCCCACAATGCATCGAGGGATTTAAAACAAATGGTGGAGAACCGCGGGGAAGGCAGGCAGTTTTCAACAGTAAGTTGAACAAGAACGTTGCCCTTTGTGCTTAAATGGCACTTGTTAAACCGAACTTGAGTAGAT
Source organism: Moxostoma hubbsi (assembly GCA_032164185.1). Taxonomy (NCBI): domain Eukaryota; kingdom Metazoa; phylum Chordata; class Actinopteri; order Cypriniformes; family Catostomidae; genus Moxostoma; species Moxostoma hubbsi. The sequence continues at coordinate 33,649,343 of JAVLUX010000021.1, forward strand.
TATTTTCACGTCATATATTCTGGTCACAGGACCATGCGTACCTTCCCGCATATTAACATGCCAGAATTCTATTCATACTGCCTCTCGCATACCTAAAGAGCGTACTGTTTTACCAGCCGAGAAGTGCGTTTCTCATCAAATACAGTACATACTGTGACTATGCGGTTTTTGGACGAAGCGATTGACCGTAAATTTGGCATATTCTCTCTTCTGATTGCCATAATCGATCGCTCTCCATTTTTTCATTAATTTGGAAAGTTGTGAAATCAAAATAGTGGCATTTTTCTGATGTTGGAGCAAATGGGAAGGAAAAATTATATTTCCCATTCACTGCTGTTGAAGTTTACCATGCAATCGTTTAATTCCGCATTCTAAACCCTGTTAGTGTGAAAAGGATCCATTTTACAACATTTTAAAACAAACAACTTTTGACTAGGACTATATATATGAAAAAAATAACAAAAAAAACAAGGAAAATGGAAATCCAGGGTTGTTATATAGCTAAAACGCCCCCAAAGCAAGAAAAATATCCAGACACCCCCCTCTGAGGAAGGTGCTATGATTGATGTGTGGTCTATCTGTCCAAGGAGATGAAGCACCCCATTTAAACACAGTGAACAGATGGCTATCAGTTTCTCAGATGCTATAATTAGTTCCCTGCGGCACTTTTTCATCCATACGGTGTAATAAAGTCACATTTTAGAGCTACCTGCATTCTGTAGCTTCTTTATTCCTCATGGAGTTACTCAAAATCTTGAAAACCAATCGCCAGAATACCAATCTGTCTGCTAATTTACAGTCCTGTGTTAAATCCTTGACTGCTAAGAGAAGTGATTTTTCACGCAACCAGAGCTGCTGAAGATTTTTCAAGGAGGTATGTTTAATTTTTCAAATGTTAAACACTGTCTCCTAGCAATACCAGGGAAACCAATCTGAAAACAAGTCACTATTTTACATATATTTGAGTTTGGTGCCACTTCTGGCTTGGAAATTGAACATTTCAACTTTAAAGAAAAACTAGAGACAAACAACTAAGGAGACTTTGCTGTACTCCCCTGTAAAGCTCCAAAAGACCATTTTCATTTCTTGGACAAAGACAGATCTGATAATAGACCGTTGAAAGCTAAGTAATGCAACTTCCAATTTTCAGCTCCATTAGTTATCATTCCCAGTGACATTACAGCACTGACAACATCGGTGCAAAGCATGTCTATCACACATAAAGCTCTGACACAGTACGTACGTTCAGTTCCTCCAGCTTGTCGACAGTGTTTTTGGCATCAACTAATTTATTTGTGAGCTCCACTATCTCTTGATCCATGGTCTTCTTGTCTCTCTCCACCTTACGGAGCTGTGAAAGGGAAACGAGAGGAAATAAATATACATACATAGAAAGTCTCTTAGATGAGGCTAAGCTTATTCTTTGATAATCCAAAGGCAGCAATAGCCATTTACACACTAATTTGTAACAAAACAGTTGACTTTTCCTTGAATCCTCATTTCATTGTTGATATGGCACCATTGACCTCAAATAAAAACAAAACAGCCATCCATAGAGCTTGGAAATGTGGCTGAAGCAGGGCAGATTTACTGCATATTTTATAAAACCAAGCGACTGACGGACTTAAAGAGTCAGATTCACTTTGCTGAATCCCGGTGTAAGAATGACAGTATCTTGGCCTCCAATCTTTCTGTCCTCAGATGAACTAGCTTTAACAGCATTGTAAGAAAACAGGGGGCTTGAAGGGTTATTTCACCACAAAATGTAAATTCTCTCATCATTTACTCTCCCTCATGCCATCCCAGATGTGTATGACTTTTTCTTCTGCAGAACACAAATTACGATTTTTAGAAGAATATCTCAACTCTGTAGGTCCTCACAATGCAAGTGAATGGTGACCAAAATTTTGCAGCTACAAAAATCACATAAAGGAAACATCGAATAATCCATATGAATCCAGCGGTTAAATCCATGTCTTCAGAAGCGATATGATAGGTTTGGGTGAGAAACAGATATATTTTTAAGTCATTTTTAACTATAAATGTCCATTGTAACTTCCACATTCTTCTTTTGTTTTTGGCAATTCGCATTTTAAATGCATATTGTCACCTACTGGTCAGAAAATATCATTTTATCTGTTTCACACACACACACACACACCTATCATGTCACTTTTGAAGACATGGATTAAACCACTAGAGTCTTATTGATTACTTTTATGCTGCCTTTATGTTCTTTTTGGCAAACAATTGTGGCACCCATTCACTTTCACTGTATGGACCCACAGGGCTGAAACATTCTTCTAAAAATCTTCATTTGTGTTCTGCAGCAGACAGAATACACATTTGGGATGGCATGAGGGTAAATAAATGATAAAAATTTCAGTTTTTGGGTGAACCATCCCTTTAAAGCAGACGTGGGGAACCTATTAAGGGCCATTTGAGTATTTATAACATTATTTGGGGGCCATGCAATTAATTGCTTGCAATTTGCTATTGTGGGATGAAATTAATGTACACATTCCGTTACGTGCTCACGCGGCAAGAATTAATACATGATTTATTTTTAAAGGTCTTTCTATTGTACACTATTTTGTGTTGTCATTAAAAAATATTTTTACTCATTATATAATTTATTTACAGTGAAATGTAATCAATGCCATTTTTTTAAAATATTTTTTTGCTTTAAAAAAAAATTAAATGTTTTGGCCAATCTGTTTTCTTCTTGCATGCACTTATAGGGACAAGTTCTTCTGAAACAGTTAAAATAAACAAATAAAATATAGGGACAGTATGAAAAAAACAAACAAACCATAAACCATTTGCTTTTTCGCAAACAGCAGAAAATATGTGTAGACTGATTTGAATTTCTTTCCGTCCAAAAGTTAAGTACTGTTCTTACAAGATCAAGAAAGATCTTGCTAGTTTTGAGTGATATGCATCCGACGGTCAGTAAACAGTCAAATGCCTTCTGTCTAACTTCCTGAATCCCATGTTTATTCTATTTGAAAAGTGAGAAAACTGAAGGAGGACACTACACTACTGCTGTGATGACAATGTCCGAAATGTCTTTGTACTGACATGAACGAACAAAAGCTCTTCAAAGAACTTTAAAGAGGACATACTTAGCTGAAGCGTTGCATCTTATCACCTACTTCAGCTCTGTTGGATCTTAGTTTAAGTGGAGACTGAGAGATACAGAAAGAGACACTGAGAAAGCTCGAGACCAACTGTGACTGGTACTTGCCATGTCCAAAACAAAGCAATCATCTTTATGGTCACTGTTTGACTAAAGTGGACAATGAGGACAAATAAAAGAGTTAAAGAGGGGACAGCCTTTCAGTGCGATGCAGAGTCCACATAAAAGTAAGGCAATGCAACAGCTAGTACAATGCTCAGCACATCTGACAGACTTTCAGGCGATCAGGGAACATGGATAGAAAGGGGTAGGGAATGTGTTTCGATAGGCTCAACAGTTCTTATCAGTAATGCAGAGCATTCAACTCATCCAAAGTTGTAGTTAAGTGGTCAAAATGCCAACAGACACTTCTTTAAACAAAATTCATCCTTTCTTTTTTGGACATATTAAGAGTGAATTCTATTTGAATGTGTGCATTACTATGTGGATGTGGGAGCTTTTTTTTTTTTAACATTCACATCAATCTCAATGGCAGTTGCTCGGCTGGCACATGCCTGTTTACTTTAGTAATTAAAGTTCCTGATCCTACTGTTCATTGGTCTACATTATTTCAAATAATAATAATAAAAATGTTCTTGTCTTGGCAATATTTTACTAAAATGCAACAATTTATGTAAAAAATCATTACATAATATAGTGTATATAAAATCAAATCAAATAAAATCATTTTTGGCCTATATAACCATCAACCATCTGGCTCCATTCTGGTATGCTACAGCAATTGTTTATGGCCCAAAACAACTACCGTTCAAGTCCTTAATTTATTTCATGTTAAACATCCAGTTTCTTCAGGAAATACATCAGATTACAGAAGAAAAAGGGGTTACAAACAGATTTTCAGTGTCTGCGTTTACATGCACATCAATATTACTATAGGAATATTCTGGGTTCAATACAAGTTATGTTCAATTGACAGCATTTGTGGCATAATATTGACAAAATTATATTTCGACTCTTCCCTCCTTTTCTTTAATAAAAGCAAAAATCAGGGCTCCAGTGAGGCACTTATAATGGAAGTGAACGGGGTAAAATTTTGAACGTTAAAATACTCCGTTTCAAAAGTTTAGCCACAAGTCATAAACAATATGTGTGTTAACATGATTTTAGTGTGATACAATCACTTACTAACCTTATCTGTGTAAAGTTATAGCCAATTTTACAACCTAAAACGTCTATAAAAATTACGATTTAATCAACTTTACATCTCAAATAATACATGAGTTTGAACAGAAGAATTAATGTAACTGTTTTAATAAAATTATAAGATTCACATTTCTGCCTTTAAACCCTCCAAATCACTTTCATTGTAAATGCCTCACTTTAATCTTGAGTTGTTGTTTTTTTGTTTTTTTACAAAAAAAGGAGGGACGAGTCAAAAATAATTTTTGTGGTGATCAATATTATGCCACAAATGCTGTCAATTGAGCTGAAATAGTTTTGAACCCGGAATATTCCTTTAATCAGAATGTGCCGATATTAATTTGGAATATGTGTCAAATCGACTGCCTGATTTCTTTTAAGCAAATTTTCTGGTTCCCAAAAATCCTGATTCCACAGCTGGGCTATGCCTGTTTTAATTCAAATTTTAGGTCAGGGTCTGTGTATCTCAGTGAGTATTGACGCTGACTACCACCCCTTGAGTCACAAGTTTGAATCCAGGGTGTGCTGAGTGACTCCAGCCAGGTTTGCTGAGCAACCAAATTGGCCCGGTTGCAAGGGAGGGTAGAGTCACATGGGGTAACCTCCTTGTGTTCGTGATTAGTGGTTCTCACTCTCAATGGGGTGTGTGGTAAGTTGTGCGTGGATCACGGAGAGTAGCATGAGCCTCCACATGCTGTGAGTCTCCGCGGTTTCATGCACAATGAGCCACGTGATAAGATGTGTGGATTGACGGTCTCAGAAGTGGAGGCAACTGAGACTTGTCCTCCACCACCCGGACTGAGATGAGTAACCGCGCCACCATGAGGACCTACTATGTAGTAGGAATTGGGCATTCCAAATTGGGAGAAAAAGGGGATACATTTGTTTTCTAATTTTAGGTAAAGTAAAAACTTTTGGAATTCGGAATATCCGTCACAACTGAACATTCATTTATATCGGCACATGTCCAAACAACATTCACATATTGTAGAATGAGGAGACAATTTAGTTTTGATAACATTTTGCAAACATTAAAAGAAACGTCATGGTCTATATATTTTTTAAGAATCTTCCATTTCCAAAGTGCCCTCAAATGGTGTAACAATTTGGAAATCGCTTGTGTATATTTTACACGGTAGGCATTATTACAGTATTGTAAAGGTTGTGCTGTGCATTTTAACCACTGTAATAAACATTTGGACTGTAATCTACTGTGTAGATATGATATCTATCCCATAATCCCCATCCACATGCACATACACTGGCACGATCACAGCTTTTTACTGCAGGAAGAGAGGAGACAGGAGACAGAAAGAGAGATACGAGACATGGGAATGGTATCCACGGTGATACATATCAGGAGGGCAAAGAGAGAAAGAGTGAAAGGGATGAATTGAAATAGAATGAGAACGCAACTGCATAGACCCAAGTTTGACTGATGGCAGCCTGATGAGGACGAAGATGATGATGATGGTGGTGGTGGTGAAATACCCAAATCACAAGGCAGCGTGAGGGAAGAGGAAGAGAAAGAGGAGGAGAAAGAAAGATTTCATTTACATCTTTAAAATTCTTGCATTTTTAACCTTTGAACTGTAATTGTCCAGATATAAGGAGGAGTGCAAATGAAAGAAGACAATAAGAGAATGGAAAAGAAAGATAGATCCAGGCATGGGAAAGACACAGAATATTTGTAACTTACTAATTAACACAAATCTTAGGAACACAAATATATATTTATTGAGCAGATTTATTTAAGGGATAGTTCCCCCTGAAAATGAAATTGAAATGAAAATTCTCTCATCATTACACTCCCACATGTCATCCCAGATGTGTGACTTGCTTTCTTCTGCAGAACACAAACAAAGATTTTTAGAAGAGTATTTCAGCTCTGTAGGTCCTCACAATGCAAGCGAATGGTGACCAAAACTTTGAATCTCAAAAAGCACATAAAGGCAAAATAAAAGTAATCAGTAGGACTCCAGTAGTTAAATCTATAACTTCTGAAGTGATATGATATGTGTGGCTGAGAAACAGATATTTAAGTTTATATTTTTTAATATAAATTCTTCTCCCCATCCAGTAGGTAGCGATATGCATGATGAATGCAAATTGCCAAAAACACAAGAATGTGAATGAGTAAATTTATAGCAACAAAAGACTTAAATATTGATCTGCTTCTCACCAACACCTATTATATAAAATCAGAAGACATGGATTAAACCTCTGGAGTCAAATATATTACTTTTATGCTGCCTTTGTGCTTTTTTGACCTTTAAAGTTCTGGCACCCATTCATTTCAACTGTATGGACCTACAGAGCTGAGATTTTCCCTTAAAAATCTTTTGGGTGAAAGATCTGTTTGAGGCATTCTTCCACTAGAAGATATAGTCTTTTGTATGAAAACAAACATTGTTATTGTAACAAAAACAAAAAAAAATCTATTACAAATATGAAAACTTGCAGTAAAAATAAAAAATAAAAATAAAAATATATATATATATTTTTTTTTTTTGCTAAATAAATAAAACTGCATTTAAACTATAAATGTGCACATATAAATAAGAGTGAAAATGCATTTAGTTCTAATTAAAAAAAAAATGTTGTATGGTTAAATTTAATTAATTGTTAAAACCGAGTTTAGACTATCAGTGTACTAAAGAACCAACCAATTAAAAAAAGAAGTGGTCATGTGACTGACATGTAAAACAACCAATCACAGTTTGTTTGTTGTATTTGATGATAGTGTTATGGGTGTTGTCTTAGGCAGACAGAACAATTTATTGTACCGTGTTATTACATAGAATGAAAACATCTATCAAAATGAATAATATATATACACACACACACCACCTGCCTAATATTGTGTAGGTCCCCCTCATTCTGCCAAAACAGCTCTGACCTGCATCTCAGAATATATATCTGAAATAAAATGTAATGTGTATATATATATATCCAAAAAATGAGATTGAAATTCGAATATAAAAATTAAAATAAAAAATGTAATTTAAAAACTATAGTAACCTTGACATAAACAAAAACAAATGTGCTCTCTAGGGTGTTAAGTGTTTAATTTACATTAAAGCCCAAAGTTGACTTCGATTTTGACGCAAACGATCTGCGTCTGTATACAGTCAAAAGCGAGTCTGTCAAAGTATCCTCCGTTTGATGGTGCACGCATAAACAGATGGTTGCCGCATGCTCGCTACGACTGAACAAGATACCGAACTATTTCTCTTCAGGAGTTTAGACCCATAAAGATGTCTTTATATTCCTACAGACTCGAGTTTTACAAATGCAGGTATCTCCTGACATCCTCACACGCGCTCTTGACGTGCTCTTGGCGTTGTTATTTTAACCTTCGTCTCGTGTTATTTACAGGTGATTACATCATCTTCTAGCGTTTCTTCATGACAGCTACAGCTCAAATGTGAGTGTTGCCACCTTGTGGACACATTTGTGCAAATAATTCCAGGCGCATGCGCATTCTGCACGTTCAAAGACACGCAGTTAGACAAATCAGAATGCGTGTGTTCAGCGCTCGAGCACTCTGCTGATGAGCGTTCTTGTCTGACCGAAGTATACTATGGGCCCATTGTACAATGCTTGAGATATTTATGTAGAATATATTTAAAAGATCAAATGTTCATATGTGCATCCGTATGCGTTTATGTGACAGCTGAAGTGCGTGCGGCCCAATATGAGTGATTGTAAGGGAGAATGTATGGCTTATGTGCGACAATGAAAAAGGACAAATACACACACACATTTTTAATTCGTTGAGAGAAAAAAACTTGTGTAACGCGTTTAAGAAAGCAACGTAATAGTAAAGAAATTGGTAGATCGGTTCAATAAAGCAATCATTAAAGTGATCTGATTACAATTTTAGAGAAGTAATGTGTAATCTGTAATAGATTACTTTTCGATGAACTCATTCAACACTGGTTTTAGCACAACAGGAACGCTGTATTGATCAATCAGCACACAGGAGCGGAACTATCCGTTTTATAATGCTCTATATGAAATGCTGATGTTGAAAATCTAGCTTGAGCACACATCTTTACATTATTGCTGTTCGCGGATTGCATTTTGATGGATGAATCTGCCAAAACCACACTGTCTGAATGGAATCGTGTCCTGAAAGCACCTATAGCAATATATGATGGACCCACCACGAAGTGGAACAGGTCGGTCGGGATAATCCTCATTCCCGCTACGAGAGATTATAGAGCAGAAAGCCACCTGTTTCACCTGTGATTGGCAAAGCACTAAGCAGGGGTCATGGATATGAGATTTTACTGTGCAGAATGGAGGCACCACTGGGATTTAATTAAAAACAAACAGAAATCATTGTGGGCTAATGCTGTCCTTACGCAAGCAGTCATCAGATGTGTCTAAGGGCTAGTGGTGGAAATGGGGTTGCACAGTATACTGGTTCAAAAAGTACAGAAATACCAACATTTAAAAAGGTATCAATATGTTGACATTTTTATTACTTGTGACAATGTTGCTATTCAACAGATTGGCAGTTCAGTAGCAAAGCTTGAAAATGGTACCAACATTTTGCCAATTTTGGTACTTGCAAAACAATGTGTCACTTTTTAACTAAGATTTGCAGTTTAGGCAGAGTGACATGAAGCATGAATGCATTAGTTTAATCTTTATTAATATTTGTGTGTGTCCATTTAAGAGTAGCAAGTTGATGTTTATTATTTTCTTGATCAATAATATTTTAGATAAAATTATTTTGAATTACAAGTGGAAATATGCTACGATTCAAGCCTCATGATCATAATTTGTTCATGATTATCACATTTTATCCTGCATTAATAGATTTGTTACTTGATTTCAAGATTAGATTATCTTCCTGTATTTATTTTTAGATATTCTCTAGATTAGTACACATCGATCAGCCAAAAAATTAAAACCAGCTGCCAAATATTGTGTAGGTCCCCATTGTTCCATCAAAACAGCACCAACCCGCATCTCAATAGCATTCTGATATGATGTTCTTCTCACCACAATTGTACAGAGTGGTTATCTGAGTGACCGTTGACTTTGTCTGTTCAAGTCAGTCTGACCATTCTCTGATGACCTCTCTCATGAACAAGACATTTCCATCAGCTGAACTGCTGCTCACTGGATGTTTTTAGTTTTTGGCAGCATTCAGAGTAAATTCTAGAGACTTTAGAGTGTGAAAATCCCAGGAGATCAACAGAAATACTCAAACCAGCCCATCTAGAACCAACAATCATCCATGCGATTATCTAATCAGCCAATCGTATGGCAGCAGTGCATATAATCATGCAGATATGGGTCAGGAGCTTCAGTTAATGTTCCCATCAGCCATCAGAATGTGATCTCAGTGATTTGGACTGTGGCATGATTGTTGGTGTCAGATGGGCTGGTTTGAGTATTTCTGTAACTGCTGATCTCCTGGGATTTTCCCAAACAACAGTATCTCAGATTTACTCCGAATGGTGCCAAAAACAAAAAAAAAATCCAGTGAGCGACAGTTCTGCTGATGGAAATGTCTTGTTGATGAGAGAGGTCAACAGAGAATGGCCAGACTGGTTTGAACTGACAAAGTTTACGGTAAATCAGATTGGTGCTCTTTTGGCGGATCAAGGGGGACCTACACAATATTAGGTAGGTGGTTTTAATGCTGTGGCTGATCGGTGTAATTACGAAGTATAGGCTGTTGAATATTAAGAAATTCAACAGTCTACCTACCCTCAGTTTCAATCAAGGTATTATTTTACTATCGATACTGATTATTAGTAATCGAGACAACCCTTCATGAAAATGAGGTCTTGTATTGAAAGCTGTGATCAAATGTTACCAGTATTGTCAAATTACTCAAGAGATAATTTTGCAGACCACCTAAGAGTGATAAGAGATTCCTAAAATAACTGATTATAAATGTGTGTTTGATGAAGTTTTCATTTGAGAGAAACTGGAAAAGGGCAGAGTCGGGGGGAAATTTAGATTCATAACAGCTCCAACAGCGCTTTAATAAAATATGAAATCCTTTAACAATTTATTCAAACGGCAGTATTGAAAAATACTTTAATGAATGCACCATACAGAACAAATGATTATGTGATGCTCTTTGCAAACGGATTACATTTAAATAATATTTGAATCACATATTCATCTTAATTGAATCACATTGTCTGACAATGCCCACAGTGTATGACAGTTATTATGATGTATTAGAACATCCAGTGGGAATGACTTTCTACACAGAGAAAGAGGCTTAGGGACAAATTCGTACATTTATAATATTCAATCTTTTGATTTTGATGTTGTTCATTCCTCTCTCTCTCTGTCATTGTTCTTTGAAAATTACTTTGTCCTTGACATTGTTTGGTAGAAGGAATATTCACACTGAATCAAAGCTTTCGGGGAAAAAGCGTGCAGAGTTGTATCTTCTGTGAGGATGCCTGACTGATCTGTCACAACACCCTTAACCATGACCATCGCAATCACAACCAGACTGGCTATGCAGGGCACTTTGTATTTGTTATTTTATTGAAAGGAAAAAACATCAATGGTAAATCAATCATTTTCAAAGAGAGGGGGAATCTGCTTTGATTTAATGTGACTGAATTTTAAACAGAACCGTAGACGCAGACAGATGAACAAGACCATGCAAAAGCAGTCTGAAAACACTCAATTATTATTGGCCAAACCAAATCTTTTCTTTAGTAAGGGAGTTCTTCTGCTGTAGAGCTCATAATAGTGATAAATCAGATTATTGAAATTTTTGATCCACTTATGAAAAAGCATCATTAAAGAAAAGGCTAGATTTTGTCTGTTAAAAAATTGTGGTTTTAGTATTGCACTTTCAAAGGAAGTTTATGGGGCCAGAGTTCCACACGGTTAAAAAACAGAACTGTGAAGCTAGTATTTTTGTTAAAGCACTTACATGAATTTAGTAAAAAACAGTGTATTATTTTTGAGGAGGGACTACTTAACTACTGTAGGTGGACATACTTCCAGGTATGGTGGTGGTGGTAGTGTAGTGGGTTAAAGCACTAAACTGTGAATCAGAAGGTCACTGGTTCGATCCCCACAGCCACCACCATTGTGTCCTTGAGCAATACACTTAACTCCAGGTTGCTCCGGGGGGAATGTCCCTGTAAGTCGCTTTGGATAAAAGCGTCTGCCAAATGCATAAATGTAAACTTCTGTAATGTATATTTATTTTCTCATTCCATTTGCAGATTTTGTTCACTTATTTATTTTTTATTTTACGTATGATAGTTTAGGAGTATTCTTCACACTACTGAGAGAAGCATGTGCTACGTGCAGCATATGACGTTAAGTGAAACTTTGTGTTTGTTAGTCCCTGGAGATTAAAGAGAAGCTAAAAGTTTCTCAATCGGTGGCCATACTGACAGCATGACATCATTAGCGCATTTCAAACAAACAGCAGCAATGAAACACATCAGAGTTTAGGACGGAAAGCTTTAGAAGGGGAAGGTGGAGTAAAGTTTAAAGGTTACCAAGGCGTGAAGTTTCTCCTCCAGGTCTTGATTAGCTCTCTGAGACGCCGTGTAGCTGTTCTGCAGTCTGCAGGAAGAAATCAAAACATAATTGGTGATTAATAATACAATATATCAGGGCTCAACAATAAGGATTTTTCAGAATTTCACTTGCCCTACCACAAAAAATAAACAAAAAAACACATATATCCTCGTAATTTGAACGTAAACATTAAACACGTTAATGACCACGGACGGGGACTACAGAGCTATTTTTCCTTACAAATCCTATATTCACTATATATTCACTGTACACATTGAGCATCAATGGGTGCATCCAAAAGCTGGAAAATGTTGCTTTTAGAGTTAGGATGAAAATAGGGTGCATTTTGAACTGTTCTGAGAGCAGTGCAGACAGACAGCACACTGGAGGTTTAGTCATTCACTAAATAGGGAGCAAGGCAGCATCCTATATCTTTCCTATACAGCCAAGTGCATTCACTCCTGACTAAAGTTCAGTTTCAGGCTGCAGGTGATGTTTGGATCACTCAACATGTTTGGCAGACATGGGACAAATATAATCAGTCATTAGATTCAGAATTTATAATGTAGAATGTATTATTGGCAGTGACTGGATAATGCTGGTCATTACTTTGAATTTCTGATTGGTAAAATGCTTCAGCACTGGCTATTACTTGTTTGTTTGACTCTGCAAAGAGAGAACATGGAGATTTTGTTGCAAAAGTAGAAAAAACATTGTAACATAAAAGTAAAATCAGTCAAAATATACATTTTTTTTTTTTTAAAATTTGTGCTTTCCCATGCTTTACAAAAAAATAAACTCTAATGCCTCTAACAACTCAAAAACATATATGAACATCACTCCTGGAAACATGATAAACAATTTGATTTAAAAAAAAATCTGCCTTTCTATATTTTGGTATATTTAAAATGTAAATTTAGAAAATTGTTTTGCATGTTTATTAGGGGTACTAGTTACAAATCAAAAAGGGAAATTAATATTTGCATTTATTGTAAAGAAAGATAACACAAACACTTTTCAAACAGAACAAATCATAAAAAAACAGATACAGTGCATCTGGAAAGTATTCCCAGCGCTTCTCTTTTTCCACATTTTGTTATTTTACATCCTTATTCCAAAATGGATTAAATTCATTATTTTCCTCAAAATTCTGGAACCACCAGGACTCTTCCTAGAGATGGCCGCCTGGTCAATCTGAGTGATCTGGGGAGAAGTGCCTTAGTCAGGGAGGTGACCAAGAACCCGATGGTTACTCTGACAGAGCTCCAGCATTTCTCTGTGGAGAGAGAAACTTCCAGAAGAACATCCATCTCTGCAGCACTCCACCAATCAGGCCTGTATGGTAGAGTGGCCAGACGGAAGCCACTCTTCAGTAAAAGGCACATGACAGCCCACTTGGTGTTTGCCAAAAGGCTCCTGAAGGACTCTCAGACCATGAGAAACAAAATTCTCTTGATTAGCATCATGTCTGGAGGAAACCAGGCACCGCTCATCACCTGGCCAATACCATCCCTACAGTGAAGCATGGTGGTGGCAGCATCATGCTGTGGGGATGTTTTCAGCGGCAGGAACTGGGAGACTAGTCAGGATCGAGGGAAAGATGAATGCAGCATTGTACAGAGACATCCTTGATGAAAACCTGCTCCAGAGGACAACAGGACAACAACCCTAAGCACACAGCCAAGATAACAAAGGAGTGGCTACGGGACAACTCTGGGAATGTCCTTTAGTGGCCCAGCCAGAGCCCGGACATGAACCCAATTGAACATCTCTGGAGAGATCTGAAAATGTCTGTGCAGCGATGCTCCCCATCAAACCTGATGGAGCTTGAGAGGTCCTGCAAAGAAGAATGGGAGAAACTGCCCAAAAATAGGTGTGCCAAGTTGTAGCATCATACACAGAAAGACTTGAGGATGTAATTGGTGCCAAAGGTGCTTCAACAAAGTATTGAGCAAAGGCTGTGAATACTTATGTACATGTGATTTTTTTATTTATTATTTTGAATAAATTTGCAAAGATTTCAAACAAACTTCTTTCACATTGTCATTATGGGGTATTGTTTGTAGAATTTTGAGGAAAATAATGAATTTAATCCATTTTGGAATAAGGCTGTAACATAACAAAATGTGTAAAAAGTGAAGCGCTGTGAATACTTTCCGTATGCACTTTATATGGTTTAAAATTAAGACAAAAAATTATTTGGACACTTGAATGGCTTCATTAAAGATTACAAGTTCAAGGGTTTTTGTTTTTAGTTTGCAATCCTTTCATTTGCAGAACTTACTGACGTTCTTGAAGTATCTGTAAAAACTGTGGTGAAAGTTTCCTCCAAGTTTCAGTTACCAAAGCTTTCAGTTCATCCTACTGGTTTTCTGGCTCTCACCAGATATGCAAAAAACTAAATCTTCCATTTAACTGGGTATATTGCAAAAAAGTTCAAAGATGAAGAGCAGAAAGCGCACAGGCAGACCCAGAAAGACAACCAGCAGATTGGACAGGATAATTATGAATAAAATCAAGAGAAACAGGCAAGAAACAGCAGCAAGGATTGCCTCACACATCAATGAGAATTACCAGATTCAACTTCGTTCACAGACATTCAAAACAGGATCAACGAGTATGGGTACATAAGGAGTGTAATGTGGCAAAAAGAATAAGAAAGCCAGAATAAAATTGGCAAAAGAACATGCACAGAAAGACAGCAGCTTTTGTAGAACTGTCTTATTATCAGATGAGTCCAAATTGAACCTGCATGGGTCTGATGGCTGAGGATTTATGTGGAGAAAGGCAGGGGAAACACTCCAGCCACACTGCAGCAGTGCTACTGTAAATCACAGAGGAGGAAACATCCGAGTCTGGGGCTGTTTCTCTTACAGTGCTTTCACAGATTAATGTGATAATATACAGTATATAGCAACATACTGTTATGTAAAACTCAATGTTTTCTTTCCAAAAAATTTTGGTGTGTTAAGAGTAAACGCTAAGGAGCAAATGGTCACTGACGCCAAACAATGCGGTGTAACATTACAGAAATGATTTGCTGTGCTGGGAATTCTTTTTTGCATCTTGTTGCATCACATGCAAGATAAGGTTACAGCTATCTGATGCATACATAGTGCTAGGCAATAAAACGATATCAATATTTATCACGATAAAAAGAAAACACGATATCGACGACAAGCTTTTGAGTAATTTTCAATATTTAGCCTGTGTTCTACATCTAGACATGCGTGTTGCTAACTTGGATTATAAAATTGACAGCAGCGCAGGGGGAAGCGGTTCCCTAGCATTGGGAGTGGATTGTGCGGATTTCTTCCAAATCAGTGGAAACGCAGCCTCAGACTGGATGAAGCTGCTATTGCCCCCGCTACGCAGGTCACCGGGTTCCGGATCTGGACCCCAGATTGATTCCATCTTGACTGCAAGATATCATGACGATAGTTACGCCCTCTCCTCGTCTCTAGTGAGCAGCACGACAAAACAACAGCGCCGGTTACATCATATCTGATCTTTCTGCGCTGTATTCTTGAATATTTTTCTCTAGCATTGAAACGCGCTTCACTGATGGTCCCGGTCCGCACCCGCATCCTCTTTTCCCCACATGTGAGTAAACATGAGGTGCGTGTTTACAGAGCGCCTTTAGACCATAAAGTTTTTCTTTCTAAATTTAGTTTGATTAATCAGCATGTTCCAAGCCTTTAATAATAAACATAAATTCTGTTCTAATTTTGTGAAATTATTCAGATTTCATCATCTCTGACAAGGATGAAAGACAAAACAATTACTAGTTTGTAGTCTAGTCTTTCTCACTTTAATGAAAATAGAAAAATGGTCCATTCAGACTTTTACATTTTCAAAAGTTTCTCTCTGGAGATACCCCTGAACCCCCATACAGTATCATTCCTCAGTCACAAGGGCTTCTATGCTCCCATACTTGGATATCTGCATGTAAAGAAATATTAAAATAATTTTAATGTAAAAAAATAAATAAATAAATAAATATATATATATATATATATATATATATATATATATATATATATATACACTGTCATTATGATTCAAAATGAACAGATCATCTTATAACATTCATATGCAACTGCACTATAAAATATTGTAATATTTTCATAGATGATCCCTCAGACACCACTGCATTGGCTGTGTCTGGGCCCCCAATGCAGTTTTGTAAAGACTATTTAGACCTTTTAGGATTTAGTTTTCTCTTCTTTTTTGGGAAATTCAAAAAAATGTGCAATGTGCAAATGTGATTCAATATCGTGAAAAATATGATATAATATTTGCTATATCACCCAGCCCTATGCATACATGAAGCTTGCATTCAGCTGAAGGGGGAATCAGGCCAACAGGCGGACAATATTCACAAGTAATTGCAGTAATGAGACCTCATATTTGAATCAAAGAGTTGTTCTAAAATGTGTCTGATGTTAAAGCAAAGACATCCAATCCTCAAGTGGTCAGAACGCCAACGCAGATTACAAAAGCCAGAAGAGCCACTTAAACTTTTAAGCTCTGAAGGTGATTTTAAAGATTTCCTGTTTCAGTGGCATACCCAAAATTAAAGGCTTATAACTCAACAACAACTGTAAAGACAACTTTAGAAATTGGTATAGATTACAGTTGAAGTCAGAGGTTTACATACACAGCCAAAAACATTTAAAATCAGTTTTTCACAATTCTTGACATTTAATCATAGAAAACATTCCCTGTCTTAGGTCAGTTAGGATCACTACTTTATTTTAAGAATGTGAAATGTCAGAATATTTAGAGAATCATTTATTTCAGCTTTTATTTCTTTCATCACATTTCTAGTGGGTCAAAAGTTTACATACACTTGGTTAGTATTTGGTAGCATTGCCTTTAAATTGTTTAACTTGGGTCAAACTTAATGGGTAGCCTTCTTCAAGCTTCTCACAAAAAGTTGCTGAAATGTTGGCCCATTCCTCCTGACAGAACTGGTGTAACTGAGTCAGGTTTGTAGGCCTCCACTGGTCAGGGCTTTGTTATGGCCTCTCCAATATCTTGACGTTGTTGTCCTTAAGCCATTTTGCCACAACTTTGGAGGTATGCTTGGAGTCATTGTCCATTTTGAAGACCAACAGAGCTTTCACTACCTGGCTGATGTCTTGAGATGTTGCTTCAATATACCACATAATTTTCCTTCCTCATGATGCCATCTATTTTGTGAAGTGCACCAATCCCAACTACAGCAAATCACCCCCACAACATGATGCTGTCACCCCCATGCTTCATGGTTGGGATGGTGTTCTTGGGCTTGCAAGCCTCACCCTTTTTCCTCCAAACATAACAGTGGCTTTTGTATGGCAGTATTGGAGCAGTGGCTTCTTCCTTGCTGAGCAAACTTTCAGGTGATGTCAATACAGGACTCGTTTTACTGTGGATATAGATACTTGTCTAACTGTTCCTCCACCTTCACAAGGTCAATAATATGTCAAATAAAAGTGAAACAATCTGTCTGTAAACAATTACTCATGTCATGCACAAAGTAGATGTCCTAAACGACTTGCCAAAACTATAGTTTGTGAATATGAAATCTGTGGAGTGATTAAAAAATTGGTTTTGAGCCCAAGTGTATCTAAATTTCTGACTTCAACTGTATGTGCATTTTGACTCAATAAGCCTGCATCATTGAGTCTGAGTCATTTACATGGCACCATCTTCTGGTGGCCATAAGTGTGGCCTTGAGCTTCTTGTGGATTATCTAATGATCTATGCATCTGATTATTTGTGTATGGACTCATTTGCAAGATAATCAACTCCTCTAAGTAATAGTATGTGATATTTTATATTCTGTTTTCTTTTCTTGAATTTATAAGCAACTCTTTGAGAGCTTTCCAACAACATATGACACATGGCTATTTAATAAATGTGAAGTTTTTACTGATTGCCATAATACTGTATATACAGTGCATTTTAAAAAGTATTTTTTTTTTAATTTAAAATATAAAAACAGAATACTTCTGATTTGTCTGCAAATTTCAAAGCAGTTGTTCAGTTATGATGCCACTTGTTCAGGTGCTGTTGAAAATCAGTGCTGAATCCAGGAGTCTCCACTCGACACGTGACATGCATACACGTGACTGCGCTTATGAGAGCCCATGCAACCATGAGTAGAGCCTGCGTCAGACAGGTTAATTGATTTATGGAGCAAACAATGAAAAACGCAGTACAGACACCAAATAAATATAAGATTATGAGCAAACAAAAAGTATTTAAGAATTTATGCACTATTTTTTGTGAAAGGATACAAAAGACTAAACGTTCACACTGTGCAGAGTGAGAGAGCCTGTTTCTCACATGCTACATAAAAAGCTAAATGAGTGGGAAAAAAGGCTTCATTTACAGTTCTATGTTAACTTGGTGTTGCACTGGTAAGCAACACCACAACACCGTTATTTTACAAAAGTATTTTTTCAAATTTATATTAACAAATCAAATTAAAACAATGAGGCCTTCAGTGTTTCTCTTATAAAAAAATGTCAAGCTTTTAAAAGGAACTATTCAAGAGCCAAAATAAACAAAACTTCTTTGTGTTTCAGCATCAGTAGCAATTAAACATTTAAAAATTATAATATAAAACATTAAAAAAGTCAAATCAAGTCAAATTAATTTGTACAGCGCGTTCACAACAGGCATTGTTTCAAAGCAGCTGTACATAAAATGATGCTATAATAGAAAATGAATGAATATAATGCCGATATTAGATATTTATGTTTAGAACTATTAGTGGTTAAAATTATTAAACTAAGTAAGTGTTGTGGAACTATGGTTAAACAAACGTTTTTTGTATGAACTATACATTTTTGTTTTAAAATCCTTGAAGTCATCCCGAATTAACTGAGGAAATACATGTAGATGCATTGACCTTTGATTTTCAATGCATTTGAGTGTGTCTGAGTTACAAACCATGCTAGGAAGACTATTCCATAGTTTAGGATCCAAACATGCAAATAATCTCCCTCCTTTTGTAGATTTTGATATTTACGGTATTGTTAGCAAGCCAGAGTTTTGCAATCGTAGTGAGCATGATGGATTATAGCTTGATGGGAAGTCACTTAAATACTTTGGAGCTAGACCATTCAAAGCTTTTAAATAATTAACAGAATTTTAAAATTAACAGGAAAATTAACAATTAGTCAGTGCAACGCAGATAAAATGGGACTGATACGATCATATTTCTTGGTTCTAGTTAACACTCTCACTGATGTATTTTGAACCAACTGAAGTTTATTTATTGAACTTAAAGGACACCCTCCCAGTAATGCATTACAATAATCTAGTCTTGAGGTCAAGAAAGCACAAATTAGTTTTCGGCATCAGAATCAGAGAGCATGTGTCATAACTAAGCAATATTTCTGAGGTGGAAGAATGCTGCTCTACAAACATTGGAAATTTGTTTTTCAAAGGTTAGATTGCTGTAGAAATTGACATTATAATACATCCAATAAGTGTCAGATTATATTTTATCGTCTTGTTTTTTTAGGTTTTTGTTCCAGTAATAATTTCTTCTGTTTTAAAGTTGTGTTTCGTCGGCATAACTGTGAAAACTAATTCCATGGTTCTTGATAATGTCTCCCAGGGGAAGCATATATAGGGAGAAAAGCAGATGCCAAAAAACTGATCCCTGTGACAATCCATACTTAACTTTAATTTGATCTGACAATTCCTCATTTACACAAAGTAGTAGCTGTCAGAGATATAAGACCTAAATCAAATCTAATGCCTATCCACAAATGCCAACATAATTCTTAAGCCTATTCAAGAGAATGACATAATCTATGATGTTGGAGGCAGCACTAAGATCTACAGTAAAAGCACTAGAAGATAAATGCAGACGCGATCAGATGATAAGAGCAAGTCATTTGTAACTCTGATAAGTGCAGTCTCTGTAATGTGATGGGGCCATATATACTATTTCTCTGTAGAAATGAACATAGTTGGGAGGACACTACATTTTCTAGTATTTTTGACGTAAATGGTATATTTGAAATCAGTCTATAATTAGCCAATTCTCCTGGATCAAGTTGTGGCTTCTTGATAAGCGGTTTGAAAACTGCCAGTTTCAATTTTCTAGGCACATGCCCCAAGGATAATGAGGAGTTAATAATATTAAGAAGAGGTTCTGAGATTACAGGAAACACCTCTTTTAGGACTTTAGTTGGCATTGGGTCTAACATAATGTTGTTTATTTTGATGTTTTGGTCATATTTGTTAGCTCTTCCTGACCTATAACAGCGAAGGATTGAAGTTGCTCGTAGGGAATAATAATTCCAATTTTGTTTCTGATGATTTCGATTTTATCAGTAGGAACAGTCATTACTACTATGCTGCGATGGAATATCTGGTTCAACCAAAGTTTTATTATTAACCAATTTAGCCACAGAACTGAAAAAACACCAAGGATTGTTTTGGATATTTTCTATGAGTTTGCTCAAATATGTAGACCTGGCAGTTTTGAGTCTGTCTGTAGTTAGAGACACTATCCTTCCATGCACTACAAAAATACCTCTAATTTTGTAATCTTCCACTTACGCGCCAATCAAAGGGGGTGACACTACCTAGAGTGCTAGAGAAGACTGTATTCATATTTTTAAAGTATTTGGAAGATTTTTAGTGAAGCCATCTTTAGTAGTTGAAATAATAGTTCTATCTGAACGATACATTGTGAAGATTGAGTGACCTTTGCTAAATACAGCATACAGGAGACGAGGTAATGATCTGAGATATTATCACTCTGCGGCAGAATTGCTATTCTATCAACATCAATTCCGTATGACAATATTAGATCAAGCTTATGATTTGGTGATGGGTTGAACCCGACACATTTTGTTTAACCTCAGATTTGAGAATATCGATAAATGCTAATGCCAGTATATCATGTGGATGTTGAAGTCACTGACGATTAAAGCTCTATCCACAGCAACCACTATATCTAACAAAAAATGAGCAAATTCTAGAAGAAATTCTGAATATGGCCCTGGTGGTCTATAAAATGTTGCAAGAACGAAAGACGACAAAGATTTTGTATTTATATATGATGATGTCACATTAATCCTCTGGGGTCGACGGACGCGACGGTGTGTCCTGCTGTATTTTTTCGTCATTACAACGGAAACAACATAAAATTCTCCATCATTTTGGGGCATACATATAAGTGTAAAACATCATTAGAGACTATAATTTGTGTACACTCACAATAACAACAAAACCTTGTGCTTTTGTAAAATAAAGAAAATAAAAAGGGTGAGCTTTTAGCACCGTGTGTGCAGGCATATTTCTGAAATACGTCACAAAAATGAACTGAAACTCCGCGAATACTTATCACAGTGAACCATATGTCTAAAGAAAGCTTAAAATGTCTACTTTTAAATAAACCAATTCAAATTTAAAACAAATATTCTCCTGCAATGCAATCTGTATGAAACAAAGCGATGTACAGTTTCTCCTGGCTCAGCTATCTCTAATGTGATCACACCCACACGCAGAGGGCACTATTCATACGGTAATGTGCTGAGACGATCAATGCAAATAGTAAACACCCCCGACTGAGCCTTAAAAACATAGTTAATTTTTCTGTGTGTTTGGAAGATCGCACAATACACAGGTGAGGAAATTCCTGGATAGTAAGGAAGAGTTAACATTTTCCTCAGGAGAAGAGTGGGACTCCGATGAACGTTTGTATTTTGAAGAGAGACTTGATCCAGCCAAGGATACAATTTCGAAAGAGTCATTTAGTTTTACTTACATTAGTTGATATGCTATTTTATATAAACATGTACATATTTTACTAGTAAGAATGTTTCCAAACTTGCCAGACAGGATTCAGATTATTGAAATTTGAAACATGTCCTAATAGGCAAGTTTTAGTTACATTTAAATGTTGTTTTGGCTAAAGCAGGCATTTAAACTGTATTCTGTATTATATAAAAATAATATGAATGTTTAGATAATATTTTAACTAGTGTTTATGCTGCCTCATTATCATCAACAAAGCTTGTGCTTCCAAAGATGTGTTCGGGTGTAAATATGGATGTAAATATGCCCATATTAGAAAATCAGCATCTTATAATGATTTCTGAAGGATCATGTGACACTGAAGACTGCAGTAATGATGCTGAAATTTCAGCTTTGATCAAAAATTGCATTTTACAATATATTCAAATAGAATACAGACACATTGTTAAAAGAGTTCACAATATCATTGTTTTTACAGTATTTAGGATCAAATAAATGCAGTCTTGGTGAGCAGAAGAGACTTCTTTTAAACGGTAGTGTAGGTCTAAAAAGTTTTTATGTAAAGAAAATGTAAAGTCAGATTACTTCTTTTCACTTAAAACTTGATTTTGATAATTAAGTCTCCTCACATTCATTCTCTTTCTGTCACATTCCTCATTGATAGGCCCAGGGGAGTGGTCTTTGTCTCCTCAGGTGTGAATTACAATCAATATTCATTATAGTTCACGCCTCCTCGCTTATGACCTTTCTAACACTAAAAGTGTCTTACAAAAGTTAAATTACTATATTGTTTTGTATGAATGAGTGATCAGGATGTTTTTCACATCATTTTGTAGCAAAAACTCTAGGCTACAAGATCCAGTTCTCAAAAGTCTTGTGGACAAATGTGTTTGTGTTATATGGCCTTATTTCAATGACTTAAAACGTTCAGGTTTTTTTGTGTTTTTTTTAAACCACGCATAAACGTTATTTTCTCAAAAATACAAACATGTACGTACATGTTGCTCACATATTATACGGTGTTATCAGACTTCGGCCATTAATGTATTTTTAAGCCACTGAAAAAAGCACAAATGTCAAGGCATGTCAAACTTCTCCAGGGCCCAAAACACCCTCAGACCCCAGAGGGTTAAAGCTAGGGCTGTCGATTTAACACGTTAATTCAGTGAGATTAATTTTACAAAAAATAACGGGTTAAAAAAATGTCAGTGTTTTGAGATAAATACAATGATCTATGTAAAAATGCGTGCGGCCAGCATGCAGCTTAATCTTAAAAAAGTAGAAAGACAGGTGTGCACGGTAAAATGCACATAGTTGTATTGCGTTAAACAAAAAAGCGAGAGAAAAAAAAACAATGCGGGGGGAAAAAATGGGAGAGATTAAAGATTTAATGCTGGAAATCGAGCAATGCTAAGCAGGCTACAAACACGAGCGCTAGCAGCAACAGAAACAGGAAACAGTGTCACAAAGTAATTTAATGCAAAATAAAACTACTTAAAGCTGCACTACGTAACTTCGTGCTCTCAAGAGAAATCTGTGGTTGAAACTTAAAATTGCAAGCTATTTGCGGAAGAATACATTACTTCAGTCGTGTTTCGGCACTGCTCTTCTGGTGGATGAATCTCTCAATTTGAACTTAACTGGACATGGCCTGCGTGTGATCATGAGTCATAATGTGCTATTTTCATGTTGATATTATGTTATATGATTAAACATTTGAAAGGGAAATATTACTTGCTATGATGAAGATAAACAACACTTATTTACATTTTTGAAGGAATTTTTCCTTAAATCGCAATTCTGACACTACACTCAAAGCACTTTTAAATAGAGAACAGGGGACTCTCCTCAGCCACCACCAGTATATCTTAATATGATTATTCAAGTGTTTTATCTACTATCATGTTTGAATTTTGCAAAAAATTTCAACTTAAGATGTGAAATGTCTGATAGTAGTTCAAATAGAAGACTTTCTTATTTTTATACTATATTGTCCAGTCTCAGATACTACAATAGCATGTCTTTGCAAGCACACAATAACACTGTAAACTAAAAACAAGCAATTTTAGCTTCAACAACCTAACCGGAATACATATCCAAGCATCATAGCAGGTAAACAACTTCGCCAAACGGATAACAGATAAACATCCATCTAGACTGCAATGATGCAGTCCTCAACTTTGTGAGTGTTACTGAACTGAGCTGGACAGTGTAGTTTCTCCAGACGGAACATGAGACAGCAGGTACTTATTTCCTGTGCGATGTAATGATGCAAAGATGAATGTCATAAGCCAGCAATTTTGCACCAAATCAAACCTGACAGCTCAAAATACAATTCCTTTTTACTAGCTTACCGTAGTGAATCTTACATAGTGCAGCTTTAAATAGTTTAGACAGTCTTTATTGTGTGATTATAGATAAACAGGTAAAAAATGCCCTGAAATATTAAATTTGTAGTGAATGCAATAACAAATAAAAGAAATTGTAAATTAAAAAAAAAAAAAAGGAACCATTAAGAAACTAAAAGCCTTAAAAGGTAGAAAACCAAACGTGTTAAATTCCCAAGCTAGGCTATACCATATGTATACATTTAAATGAGATAAAACAGCCACACTTGGACACTTGAACACTGAAGTGAAGTCACACTTAATTTTTCACACAGGTGTCCTTGCGGAGTAACACAGGTTATAGATGAAACCTGTGAAGTTTGACAACTAGAAAGTGTCCAAATATCTTTTTTTTAAATAATTTTTTAGCAATTTAGACCTATCAATTGTGTTCTAATTTTAAGCCTAAAAAATCTTGATGATCTCTCTGAAATATAGGGGATGGGAAAGAACAATTGAACAGCTTGAGAAGCGGAAGCAGACAATAAACTGGAATCAATTCAAATAAATGGGTAAATAAGTAAACAAAACAAACAAATAACTATAGTGAGAACTAGAGCAACATTTATGAGGACTCTAGAGACCCCTCCAACCTGCTGAAAAATCGGCAAACACCACAGCACATGTGACAACACTACAATGTTAGAACGGAGATCATATACAAACACTAGCACATGGCACGCTGCAGCATCACTAACCAATTGGAATCCAATTAGGCGATTATCTGAAGAGAGATGGCATGCAGGTCTGGGATGTGGCAAGAAGGAAAATGGAGCGGCAAATGGAAGCAGCACACATTTAAGATGGGAAGAATGCTGCTTAATAATCTTGCTTACATCTGAGAAGGCATAAGATGGAGAAGCTTCCTGATTGGAGATAAAGTGGCAGGATTGCAGCCGAATGACATACCGATTTGCAGAAAACGGAACTTACAGTATAAAAATGTGACCGAACTATTCACCATAAGTAATGGTACTATCCGTACTGAAAGCCAGAATGCTGAGTGACAAGAGACAATCACGCACACTGAATTGATACATATTTAATGCTCAATATGCAGCAAAATGGAGAGGGATTTTGGACCAATGAAATTTGCTGTTGGAGGAGCCATCCAGCACAACACAACAGAAATAGAAACCACACAACTGACTAAACAACTTTGTGCTTTAAATCAAATAGTTTAAATCAAAATTGGCCCTATTTACTCTTTTAACAAATGTTCCCAGTCATATTACATATGATTCATCAGTCCACATTATTCCAAAGGAAAAACAAACCTGTGTACACAGAGTCAAATGGCTATTTAACCATTGTTTTAGTCTACTGTTGTACTTTCGCAGTCAGCGGGGGGCAGTTAGAGCAACTCCAGCTTTGCAGGCATCAAACCACACTAACTGAGAGCACAAAATGAGTTAGGAGCCTTAAACAGCAGGACACATTCTTAAGACACATTTTATAAAGTTTCAGATTGCATTCAACTTGACACAGTATCTTAAAACTGTATAATTAATGTGAAAGACGCTGAAAACCAGTGAAGTGTGACGGAACCGCAATGAGGCACGCAAAATATGTCCAATCCAAGAAAGTATCCTGTGAGAAAAGCCTTCAAGTCTGACTCTGACATTATTTTCATTATTATATGAATTAACTTTATTTGGGAGTCTTTCTCAGCAAACGAAAAATCTAAAGTCTTCTGCTATCAATTGCAAACTCACTTTCAGGTCTGGGACTGTTCTGGTATGCAACATCAACTTTGCAATATCCAGTCAATTCCAGATGCATACATTTTGTTTTTCCCCTGACGGAATACCCTGTTTTACTCAGGAATACATAGAACACAGAAATAAAATGGGTTGTGGTTGTGTATCATGACGTGGAAGAGATGTATTGCATGCCACTTGATCACATTGCGCTTGGTTAGGACACTATGTCTAAATTTCCCACACAACAAACAGTTAATGGTGCATTTTAAAAAATAAGACCTTGAATTAACAGTGTTGATTCGTGGTCGTAGGGACCATGTTTGACCTTTGTTCGCACAACAACCAATCTGATTGTGTGGCAGAGGCTACAGTTTGCAGTTAAACAGAGAGGAACAGATCATTACTGTGCCACTAAACCCTTACACGTACAGCACCACCATGCAGCGAACTTATGCTCATTAAAATCATAAACAATCTCACTCCACAGGTCTGCAAGTCAGCTGTTCTCCTCCGATACCTGTATTAAAATAACACATAACCCTTAATTAGCCTGAAAAACATGAGGCATTTGTCAAACAATTGTGCTGCTTGATTGCCTGTTAAAAAAAGTTTTTTCTATTTTGTTAAGACTATGCTGTTAGGCACAAATATTTTTTGACAGCAGAGCAACATTCGTTGTGTCAATGTAATTAACTTTGCAATGGTTCAAATCACATTCTAAACAAACTGAAAGTCTAATAATTAGTAAAAGCTGCTACTGACAACATCTATTTGTGTTGGTTGAAATTAGAGTTACAAAAAAGGTTGACAGAAACATTGTGGTCTACTAGACCACATCTAGACCAAATAGTTATCAGCTAAAACATGTGAGTACTAAAATCAGGTTTTTACTGGAAGCTAATGACTTTCTTGATGTTCAGTTCTGTTAATGGTTCTTCAACACCTGCATTCTTCTGCCAATGCACACACCAGAGCTAACATACTCTAAACGTATTTTCTCCTCCACCATTACTGAATCTACAGCATCATGGCAAAATAAATATTGATTTGAATTGTGTTGTGTGGTTGCAGTGTGAATTGAACGTGATAAAAGAGAAGACTTGGCACCATGAAATAATACAATGCCCTCGCTGGTTGCACTCAACAAACAAACAGCATGACCATCGTAAGCCGATTCCTAAACCAACAAGTCTTATTAGTGGGATCTTTTGAAAGAATCAGTCAAAAAGATTCACAAATCAGTCTCAAAGTCAAGATTTATTGATTTGAATTGGTCATACTCACAGAAGCAAGTCAATATTGCTACCATGTCCAATTCAAAATGAACCAAGAACTGTTACTGCGTTAGGTACACACAGTGTACCCAAGTGCTTTTCAAAAAATTGAGACCAGAGAAAAATTAACAAACACTAAGTGAAATTATATTATAAGAACAATTTCAATAATTAGCTTTTATTTTGTTATTGTACTGTAGCCAAAATTAACCATTAAAATATGGTCTGTAGGGATGCACCAATGTATCGGCCAATTATTGACCAATTTAAAAAGCCATTAAGGCTATAGTAGTCCAAAAACAATCATTTGCAAATGCCGAATTTACACTACATGATTTTAAGCCTGATTTTCGCTCGCCGACATTTTTGTGGAGATCGCCGACAAAAGTCTGAAATCGTAGGCAAATCGGAGCTCGCTCCTGTGAGCAACGATCGCAATGTATGAACTATCAAAGACGCGATTTGAGAGAAGCGGCAACATGTCGCCGATGTAAGCGAGATATCTAGAATGTTAAATATCTGGACCTGTCTGCGATTCCAAATCATGCAATGTGCAATGTTTTGACTGAATACAACAGCAGCGTTGACCTACAGCCAACGAGAGAGCAAGAAACGGGGAAGTTTCAGTGGGAGGAGTCCAGATGTACCTGCAACAGAACATCCACTAGCATGTCTGC
The DNA here is from genome assembly GCA_032164185.1 of Moxostoma hubbsi. Taxonomy (NCBI): domain Eukaryota; kingdom Metazoa; phylum Chordata; class Actinopteri; order Cypriniformes; family Catostomidae; genus Moxostoma; species Moxostoma hubbsi. Next base: position 33,677,027 of record JAVLUX010000021.1, read on the forward strand.
GGTATCAAGAAACTCTAATTGGACCTAAGAAATTGAGGAAAAATTATTGGAACATTGGCAGGAGCACCAGTGTCTATTTGATGTTTCCTCTGAACTGAACCACAACCGGGTGAAGAAAGAGAAGTGTTGGAGAGAAATTGCCAAACCTTTGGACAGTCAAGTAAGCAAATAGGCAGATTTTTCAGTAAGAGCTACTTTTTCATATTGTAACCAAATAAAATATATGATGCCTATGGCGATTAAAAACAGACACATCAAATTCTGAAATGCACAACATATGATCATGCATTTGTTCTCTCGTATCACTTCTCAAGTGTACTCTTCTGTGAAACTAACAGAGTTGTCATTGTATCTGGATTAGCCATGCATGTAAAGTATATGTAGTAAATATTCATAGCTGTTAAATAAGGTCTTCATTCACAGAATGCATCATCCACAACGGGCAATTAGGCAAAGAATTGTGTGATGCAGCAGTTTCCATCAGGATCAAAGCTTGTTTCCTTTTTTTTCAGGCAACATGAAGTGGTGTAGTTCCAAAAATATACTGTGATAAACCCTTTGGCCTTTAGTTTCATGAAAAAATTATTGGAACAAAATTAAACAGTTATAAGCGGTTACCAGCATTTAAAAATAAAGTTTTCACTCCAGAACAATTGAAAATCACTTTGTTCAGGTTTTCAGTTATGTTCCACTTACAATTTTGTTCATTTTCGGTTTTCGTTCCTTTTTAAAAAATGTTGTCCCTGGTAACAAATGTTGAGTTTTGTTGTTTAGAACTGCTAAACAGAAGAGCAAAAATTAGAAAAATAAACTTTTACTCCCACATAAATTGTCACGTTATTGACAATTTTTTTTATCTTTAATTGTGGCTCTCTTAATTATGGTCTGTTATGTGTATAACACTGAAGAGAAACATTTAGATTAAACTGAAATGGTAATAATGTCAAATTTGGTAAATACAGATTTATTTATTTATTTATTTTTACATTTATGAACACTTTTTTTATTCTCTGAAATTTTAAACAGACCCCCCTAGCACCCCCTCATGGCCACCTGGGGTTTGAAAACTCCTGGACATGACAACTGCACCACGTTACCGTGGTGATTCTCACAAAACCTGTCAAGAAAATGTCCTGTTACTATTTTACAGCAAAATCAAAAGAAACGAAAAATAAATTATAATTTGCACATAGAAATAGAAGTCAAATTTTTCGGGCCATTAAAATTTTTCACATTGTCTTTATTTTCCTGACAGTTATGCACATTTAGGCTGTACTGGATTGATGTTAAATATGAGCAGGACATTTTAAGGTTTCTTGAGAATCACCCATCTAAGACTTCTCAGATTTAAATCAGTTACCTGATTTAATGGTGTAATTTCCACGCAACCAAATGCAAATATTGATTTTTAAACTGGTTTATTGAACACCCCCCCTACTGCCATTGGCCTGCTAATTAGAGACTCATGTCTAAAACTTCTGTTTCAGTGCTTCCTCAAAAATACTAAAAGAATCGTTAATGCATTGTTAAAGAACCTGAATCGATCAGTGGCTTATCGATCATTAATTTTCTTACAATACCCATTTTCCAATACCCAATACCAGTGTTGAGACCTGTGCATTCTAAATCTTTCAAAAAGTTATAAAACCCCAATGAGAAAGGACGTCTTTCAGATCTTCCCCATGAGCTGAATGTCCAGGCGACTTTTCAGTCCCCTTGTATTCGTGTGGACTGGGTTTGCCTGACCAGCATGCTTTACATTGCCAAATTGTGCTTTGTAGTGAGACCCCCAGCCGGGGTCCTGCAACTCGACTTGCCCACCAGTCAGTGGGATTAAAGTGATGGCTGCAAGCTTCTTATCACTGATAAAGCTAATTAATTTGCCCGCTTTGATCATAATCATTAAAAACGGATTGCATGGGAATGTGCTCATCTCCCTTCCTCTCTGACAGCAACCAAGAGGATGTGAGTGCACTAGCAAGATGGTTGATAAAGTGACACCTGCAGTGGTCAGAATTGCCCAAGAGGTCAAGGTTTGGCTGGTTAACACAGACAGTTAGTCTCTACTGGTAAAAGCCACAACTACTAGATGTTTTACCAGTCATGAATTTGTATATGTGATCAGCTAACCTCCTGAATTTGTCCCTCATTTTCTCCAGGTCATCTCTGGTGCGACCCAAATCTGCCTGCATGTAATGCCGACTGGTTTCAAAGTCCGTCTCAATCGCCTCCATCTTATGAGTAGTCTGAGACAGACGGCGACGGAGGTCTTCATTCTGCTGCTGAAGGATCCTGCAACATGAACCGGAGAGAAAGAAATCAAAGAAAAGAAAAATGCATGCCGCTGACATATTATGAGGCACAGGTTGTAAAATGCACTGCACACCACTGAAGAGGTGAAGGGCAGCAATCTAATGCATTTCAACATGGGACGCTGCTTCTGATAATTATACAATACTGCTGCAAATGACACTTTTAGACCATTAGAACAACACACCCCATCACCTGCTTTTGAAAGCATTCGTGCATCTGTACACATAATCTAGTATAACCATTTCTTTCATATGAAAGCCAAATGGACATTAATTCGGATAACATGATAAAATGAGGACCTGACACACTGTTGTCATTAAAAATCCCAGGGCATTTCACGTAAAGAGAAGGGGTGTAATCCTGGTGTCCTGGCCAAATTCCCTAATTGGCCCTTATCAATCATGGCCTACTAATGATCCCAATCCATGAATTGGTTGTAACCTCTCAACCAGCAGATGGTGTGTGGTGAGTGTTTTGGCGCACTATGACTGCCGTCGAATCATCCAGGTGAATGCTGCACACCAATGGTGGTTGTGGAGAACCCCCTTTTCACTATGTAAAGCTCTTTGAGTGTAGTGTATCTATCTATATATATATATATATAAGCATATGTAACATTCATTCATTCATTGTTGAAGCACACCCAAATGAATCAGAATTTAATAAAATCGTACTGAAATCAGAAGATAATAAACTCGAGAGCTTGTAAATTGAAATCCAACCAAATTGGGAAATCAGTATTGATACCCAGCACTACATTTGTGATGTCTGAACTTTATACTTTATAACCTTTTTCTATTAGATGATTGGAAAGAAGATTATATATAATGGATTCTGATAAATTACATACAATTACACAATTCTTCCTCAAAAAAGAAAAAGATTTGAAGAACTAGACAAATACTAACAATTTAAAAACCCATTAACATTGACAGATAATGATTATATTTGACAGCAAAAGGGATGGGACAATATGGTTCTCTCACGATTTGGTTTGATACACAATATGAGGTTCACGATTCGATATAACAACACTTAAATGTCAAAGTATGACAAAAATTTTCTTTTTTATTTAATGTTTGAGCAATACGTACATTATGTTCATTAAGTTCTTTAATACACAATGTGAATACTTAGTTTAAATAATGATTAGAGTTTCTTTTACTTTCTCTAAGAAAAGATCACAAACAAATGAGACTTCAGAAATAGTGGCCTACATTCAGGCTGATCAAGTGCAGAACAAGCAATAGAACTAAACAGAACCTGTCCTGAAAAAGTATCTGAAAGTGTATAACTTACTGTTTAATAGATGTTTGTCATCATTATTATAATCACATTAAACGTTTTAAAAATATACAAATTCTACATTCTATCAATCAATATTATGCATTGACATTGTATAATAATGATATGAGCTGTCACTGAAATAATGTGTACAATTTAAAAGTAATAACATTGAGTTTACGTTTGTATTACAAGCGCTAAATTGGTACCGTCACATTAAGAGTTCAACGAGTGTCTCAGTGATTAACGAGAGAGAAGTCTCTCAGTTTGTTTAACATATTTGTGCTTTGTGTGATTAAAATGTATATTTCTTTTTACTTTTTTTATCTGACTAAAGAACAGAAAGGATTTTAAGACACATTATTCAATGAAAGTGGAGTGTGGGATCTCATCTTTGATGGACACACATTACACGGAAAAATGGTCTGTTTTAATCTCAAGCACTTTTCAACAAAACAAAGTAATTCGTTATCAAGTACATACATTTCTAAAAGCTAAATTCAAGCACTTTAAGGGCCTTATGCGAACCCTGCAAACAGTGTAGAAATTATTATGTTTAACAGGTCATTTAAATTATGATTACATGGACAGAAAACAATGTTTCAAATTTCAAAATATCATGTTTTGCCTTGATAGAGCTAATCATTTGATTCTTGAAATTCTATATAATCGCCCCATCCATAGACAGCAATGACTGATCATGAAAACTCAACTGTGAGATTTTTTTTACTTCAAAACATTTAAAAACTAAAGAAATCCAGAAACAAATATACACAACATGCCAAAAAAGGGGCTTCATTCTTTATTTTGTGAAACCAAACATGCTTACACACATCAACTAGGATTGAAATTTAAATAAACAATATATAAATATATGCTAAAAAAACATGCATTTATGCTCACCGATATTTGTGAATACCCAAGTACGGTACTATGCAAATACTTGAATGCTTCAGAAATATTTAATTCTTTACAGTCATGCCGGTAAAGCTTTGTTGATTCTGAGACAGAAAAGGGGTGCTGAATTCAAACGTTGGCCAGTAACCAAAATCCACAATACAATCATCTTTCATAGGACTGTAGGTGCACCTCAGCTGTGTGAGGTTTCACACCCTACATGCAAGATACAGAGGAGAGTGTCAAACACATAATGATGCCTCAGCCTACAAACCTGCCAAGACTCCTCAAAAGCTGCCAATTACTCCAGAAAAAAACAACCACATCCAAAACCGTTCTGAGCAATTTCAGGCCAAGGAAATGGGGTTTGGGTAGGCTGAGCCACTATTCCAAAACCGAATGCAGAGAAAACAGCATAACTATATCTAAATGCAAAGCCCTGAACAAACCTGATCCCTATGATTAAAAGGCACTCAGCGGTACCATACATGGCTAAATGTTGTGTCTACCGTGAGTGAGTTAAGTGTTACATGCAGGTGTTTGAATGTGTGATTAGGGGGCAAAAGAACATGCATACAGTGATTGTGTGTGTGTGTGTGTATGTGTATTGAGTGAGCTGAGAGCAGCAGGTTCTATGATGAGCTAAACACATCTGCTGTGTGCCACCAGCCACATAATGCCATCTCATCACTTTACACCCACACAAATGCCATGTTTCATTTTCTAATTTTGCATTTTTTATTGTAATGTGTTCTGTGAACATAATGTGTATTGAGTATCTTGTTTGGAATGTATACTTGTACTAATATCCTGTATTTACCATTTTGTTTCGCATTTATATGCTACACTTAGCATAATGCAGTGTTCCAACCATTTTTGACCAATGACTTGTCTATCAATGAGCTTTTCAAATCTAAAAAGTATTCTGCGGGTGCAGATCCTGATCTGTCAAATTCATTTGCTAAACAATTGCATAAAGAGAAGCACAAAAATGGAAGATTAATAGGTAGAACAGTCATTTTCTGGAAACAAAGAGTCCATAAGCCTGTGCAGCTAATCGCTGCTTTCTCAATAAGTCTTAAAATTAAGCCTGTTCCCACAACAAAACTATCAAGTGTTTCAAAATTAATGAAAAATTGTACATGGCACAGTAACAGTCTGGGCAGATGGAGCATTTCCTAATGTCTGCACAAAGAATGATTCAACAAACGTTGGTGCAAGGGTGGAAATTAACACAAGCTAAAACATTCATGGCCAACAGATAATAAAACATTTATGGCCACAAGATTTAAACACACTCAGAAAACCTGCACGATCATCCCCCTACACCCAAACTTAAAAACTTTCTGAACAATGTCAATACTATTTCTTCCATTACATTGTATTTAATATATATATATATTTGTTTTGTTTCATTGTATATTTATTATACAACATTCTGATTATACCAGAATATCTATAATCAATATCAATAGTCCTTATTAGTATTAAAAAGCCAATTTTCTTTACTATTCAACAATGTATCTTTACAGATTTTTCTTTTCTTTTTCTTCTTGTTATTTTGCAACCCTAAATGGCCTAATTCAAAATTGTTGTTCTAAAATTCACCCAAAAACAAAATATGCATAAAACCAAAAGTTTTATAACCAGTGGCTTCCTAAAAACACTTTCAAAGAGGAGAATATTTTTAACCTCATTACAAAGTTAATTATGTAGTTGTATGGAAATAACAAAAATGCATTTGCACCTTCATTGAATGTGGTCAGAATCTGTCCCTGACCACCTACAAATGTGGTTTCAGTTATACAATCAGAATTCGCTCACAATGTGGATTTGCACCTGACATTTAATGTGTTCAATTTCTATCTTATTGTGATCAGAGTCTAAAATGCATTTTAATGCCATGCTTAAAGGGGACCAGAGAGAGTGACAGCTGCCAGAATGTTCAAATGTGTCACAAAAAAAGAAAAGAAGAGGACAAACAGGTGGCAAAAAAGCAGAGGGCCCCATATGCATGTCTATGGCATTGTGTTGCATCACTGAGAGCGACGGTAGAGGGAAGACAAACAGTGGGAATCTAATTCTACTCAACCTCTCAAGTTCTATGCAAACATGAATTGGAGATTATTACTCAAGTCCCAACAAAAGTGGATTTTTCTGATACCGATAACTAAGGTGGGGGAAAGGACAGGGCCAATTACCGATTAATTGACTGATAGTTTATATATATATATATATATATATATATGGAAAACGCAGAACTTTTAACCATAAACAAGCCCAAAATACACCTGGGACTCTTATTTTGAAATAAAAGAGACTCCATCACAATGCTCTACAGTAAATTTGTATTTGTATAGTAGTATTTGTATATATATATTGTATATATTTTACCAGATGGTTTATTGATGAGGAATAAAAAATTAAGAATAATAAAAAGAAAACTATCGGCAACTATCGGTATAGATTTTTGACGATAACTGATAGTTCCAAATACTATCTGCGCAGATTAATTGGTAAAACAGCTACATCGGTCTACCTCTAATTGTTATATCCAACAGCTTGCATATACCAAATCTTTCATAGACTCACAAACACCCTGAAATTACCCAAAAATGTGTGACACCTCTTTTCTTTTCTTTCTGTTTGCAAGGCTTTCCGGCACATCTCAGAGTGAAGGAAGCAAATAAAGTAGCACTCATCCAAACACACATGCTCATTCACCTGCCAACGTGACACTGCTAAAAACAACAGCAAAGCAGAGAAATGGGAACATCAATGATTCATGCTATGGGCCTGGATGGGGGGGCAGGGGGGTTTAGGCTATAAATACACCAATGTAACTCTTTATTTTAGTTGTAAATTGCTTGTTCCTGCGCACATATTCAGTGCACAAATGGAGCAAAAGAAAAAGCACAACACAAAGAATAGATTGCCAGTAAATGTTGGAACATTCCACAAAGTATTTCAAAACAAGAAACACATGACTTTATCCATCTTATCATCACGTTGTATACACGATGCTAAATTAAAGATGAGGCACATTATACAGAAGGAACACATCAATTAAGAAAAGATTCCACATCATTATAAAATTTACAAGAATTGTTAAATATAGCTTTCATTGCGAAAAAGGTCCCGACAATTGCTAGACACGTTATCCTGAATTGACATCTGTTGCTTTCATGCACTTAGAAAAGCTGCTTTACAATTAAAGTCTTGATAAGAAAAATAATAAGTAGGAATTAATAGGGCTGTGCGATATAAAGTGCATCTGGAAAGTATTCACATCGCTACACTATTTCCACATTTTGTTATGTTACAGCCTTATTCAAAAATGAATTAAATTCATTATTTCCCTCAAAATTCTACAAACAATACCCCATAATGACAATGTGAAAGAAGTTTGTTTGAAATCTTTGGAAATTTATTAAAAATAAAAAACATGAACAAATCACATAAGTATTCACAGCCTTTCCTCAATACTTTGTTGAAGCATCTTTGGCACCAATTACAGCCTCAAGTCTTTTTGTGTATGATGCTACAAGCTTGGCACACGTATTTTTGGGCAGTTTCTCCCATTCTTCTTTGCAGGACCTCTCAAGCTCCATCAGGTTGGATGGGGAGTGTCAGTACACAGCCATTTTCAGATCTCTCCAGAGATGTTCAATCAGGTTCAAGTCTGAGCTCTGGCTGGGCCACTCAATGACATTCACAGAGTTGTCCCGTAGCCACTCCTTTGTTATCTTGGCTGTGTGCTTAGTGTTGTTGTCCTCTGGAGCAGGTTTTCATCAAGGATGTCTCTGTACAATGCTGCATTCATCTTTCCCTCGATCCTGACTAGTCTCCCAGTTCCTGCCGCTGAAAACATCCCCATAGCATGATGCTGTCACCACCATGCTTCACTGTAGGGATGGAATTTGCCAGGTGATGAGCGGTGCCTGGTTTCCTCCAGACATGACGCTTGCCATTCAGGCTAAAGAGTTCAATCTTTGTTTCATCAGACCAGAGAGATTTTGTTTCTCATTTTCTAGGAGTCCTTCAGTTGCCTTTTGGCAAACTCCAGGAGGGCTGTCATGTGCCTTTTACTGAGGAGTGGCTTCCGTCTGGCCACTCTACCATACAGGCCTGATTGGTGGAGTGCTGCAGAGATGTTTGTTCTTCTGGAAGGTTCTCCTCTCTCCACAGAGAAACGCTGGAGCTCTGTCAGAGTGACCATCGGGTTCTTGGTCACCTTCCTGACTAAGGCCCTTCTCCCCCGGGCGGCCAGCTCTAGGAAGAGACCTGGTGGTTCCAAACTTCTTCCATTTACGGATGATGAGGCCACTGTGCTCATTGGGACCTTCGATGCTGCATACATTTTTCTGTACCCTTCCTCAGATCCATGCCTCGATACAATCCTGTCTTGGAGGTCTACAGACAATTCCTTGGACTTCATGGCTTGGTTTGTGCTCTGACATGCTCTGTTAACTGTGTAACCTTATATAGACCGGTGTGTGTCTTTCTAAATCATGTCCAATCAACTGAATTTACCAGAGGTGGCAACAAATCAAGTTGTAGAAACATCTCAAGGATGATCAGTGGAAACAGGATGCACCTGAGCTCAATTTTGAGTGTCATGGCAAAGGCTGTGAATACTTATGTACATGTGATTTCTTTCATTTTTTTTTTATTTTTTATAAATTTGCAAAGATTTCAAACAAACTTCTTTCACGTTATAATTATGGGGTATTGTTTGTAGAATTTTTAGGAAAATAATGAATGTATTAAATTTTGGAATAAGGCAAATGACATAACAAAATGTGGAAAAATTAAGCGCTGTGAATACTTTCCGGATGCACTGTATCAAATATTCCCAACTAGAGCTGGGCGGTACATCGAATACTCAAGATATAATCGCAACAATTCTGCTAACAATATAAAATTTAACAATATCATTAATATTGCGACAATTTGAATTAGTAGACTAATTTCACAATCCTTCATGGCTGTGTAAATAATCAAAATAAGATCAAAGTGGAGATCGTGAACTTGACTGGGTTCCAAAGTAATAATTTAGTACAATGCAATATTCATTTGGTTTCTAAAAAAACAACTGAAGTAGTTTTTGCACACCTTGTTCATTCAAAAAGAAACCATTTTTAGTAAAAATATATGAAGTTAATAAGATAACAAAACATACACGTGATGCTTCTCCCTTACTTGGTACAGCAGAAAGGCTTGGCTAGCTCGATGTAGTCATGCAAATGCCTTATTTTGCTTTCCATATCTACTTTATAAAACGACGGGGACAGATGGAACATGGACTGTTTTAGGATTAAGGGACCTAAAACATTTATCAGAGAGGCCGAAGAAACATGAGTCTACAAGAGCACATATGGACAATAGTGTCAAGCTAGCAATCCTTGGCAGAGTCAACATAACACACAACTGGACACAGAAGGTCACAGAATCGGGGTAAGAAAGCACAATGAAGAGGTGGATAAGAATAGGCACATTTTATCAAAGCATTCCTGACTTCAATAATAGGGTCATTGAGAAGTTTGCCATTCAGAAGTACAAAATCCCTTCTACAAATAAGATGTCTGTCTGTAAAATTGTAATTGGTTTAAATTCAATGTAAAACGGAATTTGCGTCTGGACTTGGATTTATTGATAAATCCATCTATGTGATAAATGTAAGGAATTAGTCAGTCTGATGGAGAAGGTTAATGCATTAGAGACACAAATCCGAATGCTAGTGGAGGTCAGTGAGAAGGAGAAGCCAGTAGACTGTTTCGAATGCGGGTGGTACAGTGAGCTTTGGTTCCGGCTGTAGAGCCCAAACAGCAGGCGTTTGGGTGTCATCTTGGTGGAATAATCGCTCAGCAAACTGACACTACTCTCTCATTCCTGTTAGGTTTTCCATTCGATTCTCCCCACTCATTGATGCACCCACTGAGAATCATGTTGAAAGAACCTTGGTTTTAGGAAATTCTATTGTAAGGAATGTGGAAATAGAGACTCCAGCCACTAATGTTAAATACGTTTCCAGTGCCAGAGCGTCTGACATCAGATCAAATTTACAAGTGCTGGCTAATGCCAAACGTAGATTTTCTAAAATTGTTATTCATGTCGGCACTAATGATGTCTGCTTTGCCAGTCGAAGATCACTAAAGATAATATCAAAGAGGTGTGTGAACTTGCAAAAACAATGTCAGACATATGCTCTTGCCCCCTCCCTGCTCATCGTATTGACAAGGTTTATAGTAGGTTTGTGTCACTGAATGGCTGGATGTCTGAGAGGTGTCTGGAGAAAAGCACAGGATTTATAGAAATTTGGAAGAGTCTTTGGGGTAGACCTGACTTGCAAAAGAGAGACAGACTCCATCCCTCCAGGGAAGGTGCCACACTCCTCTAGTAATTTGGCTCATAGTCTTGATAGTGATAGTATTTGACTAACTAGGGCCCAGGTCAGGGAGCAGACAAACTGGCTAATCCGAACGTCTACTAACTGCCTTGAGCCATCACACAGATCACACAAACAACAACACAGAGACTGTATCACCTAGATATCATAGAGACTGTGTCTGTTCCCCGAACTACCAAACACAAACCCCTCACTAAATCATTTAGAAAAAATGTGATTAAGGTAAACAAAGAAAATAACAAAAAATAGAAGATAAATATCATAAAAAGGTAGGGCTACTAAACATTAGATCTATTTCAACCAAAACACTAATTGTAAATTAAATTATTTCAGGTCATATTTTGAATGTGCTCCGTTTGACTCAAACCTGGCTTAAACTGGATGAATGTATTAGTTTAAATTAATGTACTCCCCCAGGTTATTGTTATAAGCATGAGCCTAGCCTGAAGGTTTGATGAGGAGGTGTTGCTGCAATTTACAGTGAAGTTTTTGGTGTTGCTTAAAGGACAGGATATAAGTTTAAGTCTTTTAAACTAATAATGCTTAATGTGACACTGTTAGATACGATTAAAAAAATCTCTGTTGTCTTTTATGCTTGCTAAAGTATATAGATAACCTGATTTCCTTGGTGAATTTGCTAATTTTCTATCAGACCTAGTAGTTACTGTGGATAGAGCTTTAATTGTTGGTGATTTCAATTCACACAGATAATGAAAATGACACATTGGGATTAGAATTGATAGATATTCTAAACTCTCTTGGAGTCAGACAAAATGTGAGAGGACCAACACATCACCATAATGAGTATGCTAGATTTAATTCTGTCATATGGAGTCGATATTGATATAATAAAAATTCTGCCGCAGAGCGATGACATCTCAGATCATGACCTCGTCTCTTGTATGCTGCAATCAGCTGATGTTACTCAATCTACACCATGCTATCATTCAAGTAGAATTATTCTTTTGACCACTAAAGACAGCTTCACTAATAATCTTCCAGATTTATCTCATATACTCAGTTAGCCAAAAAATCTAGAAGAACTTGAAGTAATATAAAAATATTATAGAAAATATAGAAAATACTAATACAGTCTTCTCTAGCACTCTTGATACTGCCCCCCCCCCCCCCCCCCCCTTTAATTAAAGAAAATTAAAGGAAAAAAAAAACCCTGCACCATGGTACAATTATCACATTCATGCTCTCAAGAAAGCAGTTTGGAAAAAGGAGTGCAAGTGGAAGAACACAAAATTAGAGGTATTTTGCAGTCCATGGAAGGATACTGTAGCTTCAGACAGGCACTAAAAGCTGCCAGGTCAGCATATTTAATCAAACTCATTAAAAATAACCACAACAATCCTAGGTGTTTATTCACTGCTGTGGCTAAATTGTTTAGGAATAAAGCCTCGACTGAACAAGATATTCTGTCGTAGCACAATAGTAATGACTTCATTAATTTCTTTCCTGATATCATTTAAATAATCAGAAATAAATTTTGAATTATGCAATCGTCTGTCACAGTACCACAGAAAATACCATCTCAGAATTTTCCTTACGAGCAACTTCAATCCCTCGCTGACATAGGTCATAAAGAGCTAACAAAGCTTATCGAAACATCAAAAGAAACAACATGTATGATAGATCCAATACCAACTAAGCTCTTAAAATATATATTTATATGGACATATAAACTTTAACCCTCTGGGGTCTGAGGGTATTTTGGGCCCTGGAGAAGTTTTGACATGCCTTGACATGTGCGCTTTTTTCAGTTGCTTAAAAACATATTAATGGCTAAAGTCTGATAACACTGTATTCAGCACAAACAGGGCTACAATAATATGTGAGCAACATGTGTGTATATGTTTGTATTTTAAAGAAAAAAACGTTTATACATGGTTTTTGAAAAAAATTTAATTTTAAGACATTGAAATTAGGCCATATAACACATAATAAATTTGTCCCCAAGACGTTTTGAGAACTGGAGCCTAGTAGCCTAGAGTTTTTGCTACAAAATGATGTGAAAACCATCCTGATCATTCATTCACACAAAACAATATAGTAATTTAACTTCGTAAGACAATTTTAGTGTTGAAAGGTAATATGCGAGGAGGCGTGAATGATCATGAATATGGATTGCAATTCACACCTGAGAGAAAAGAGACCACTCCCCTGGGCCTATCAATGAGGAATGTGACAGAAAGAGAATGAATGTGAGGAGACTTAATGATCCAAATCAAGTTTTAAGTTAAAATAAGTAATCTGACTATATATTTTCTTTACATAAAGACTTTACTTAATTTTAGAACTACAATACTGTTTAAAATAAGTCTCTTCTGCTCACCAAGACTGCATTTATTTGATCCAAAATACAGAAACAACATTGATATTCTGAACTCTTTTCATAATTTAAAAGAACAGTTTTCTATTTGAAAAATGCAATTTGTGATCAAAGCTGAATTTTCAGCATCATTACTGCAGTCTTCAGTGTCACATGATAATTCAGAAATCATTATTATATGCTGATTTTCTAATATGGGCATATTTAAAGTGCATTTTACTCATTTAACCTGAACACATATGTGCAAGCACAAGCTTTGTTGATGATAATGAGGCACCATAACCTCTAGTTAAAATATAATCTAAACATTCATCTTGTTTTTATATCATATTACATATCATATTTATATCATACAGCTTACAATTTAAATACCTGCTTTAGCCGAAACAGCATTTAAATGTAACTAAAACTTGCTTATTAGGACATATTTCAAATGTCAACACTCTGAATCCTGTCTGGCAAGTCTAGAAACACTCCCACTAGTAAAATATGTTAAAGTTTATATAAAATAGCATGTCAACTAATGAAAACTAATTGACTTACTTGTCCGAATTTGTATCCTCGGCTGAATCAAGTCTCTCTTCAAAATACAAATGTTCATCTGAGTCCTGCTCTTCTTCTGAGGAAAATGTTAACTCTTCCTTACAATCCTGGAGCTTTCTCACTTGTGTATCGTTGCGAAAGTGCAGAAAACAGAATTAATTTTGTTTACATTATAACTCACAGTCGGGGGCATGTACATTTGCATTGATCGTCTCAGCACATTAGCGTATGAATGGCGCGCTCTGCTGCTGGTGGGTGGGATCACATTACAGATAATTTGAGATTAAATTTACAGATTAATTTGAATTGGTTTATTAAAAAGTAGACATTTAAAGCTTTCTTTAGACACATGTTTCATGTTTGTGTGATAAGTATTCGCGGAGTTTCAGTTCATTTTTGTGATGCGTTTCAGAAATATGCTTGTGAACACAGAGACTGCTGACAGCTCACCCTTTATATTTTCTTTATTTTACGAGAGCACAATGTTTCATTGTTATTATGAGTGTACACAAATAAAAGTAGACCCTTTGTAGTCTCTAATGATGTCTTACACTTATCTGTATACCCAAAAATGACGGCGTATTTTAAGTTGTTCCTGCTGTAATGACGAAAATATCCAGCAGGACGTGTCCGTCGACCCCAGAGGGTTAAAATGGCAGTTATCAAACCGTTTATTAAGAAACCACAGCTTGATCCTGGGAAATTGGCTAAATATAGACCGATTTCAAATCTCCCATTTATGTCACAAATACTAGAAAAGGTAGTGTCCTCCCAACTATGTTCATTTCTACAGAGAAATAGTATATATGAACAATTTCAGTAAGGATTTTGGCCCCATCACAGTGACAAAGATTGCATTTATCAGAGTTACAAATGACTTCATCTGATCACGGCTGCATTTCTCTTCTAGTGCTTTTATATCTTAGTGCTGCCTTCGACACCATAGATAACAACATTCTCTGGAATAGGCTGAGAATTAAGTTGACATTTGTGGACTTGCATTAGCATGGTTTAGGTCCTGTTTAGCAGACTGCTACCACTTTGTCTATGTAAATGAGGAATTGTCAAATCAAACAATAGTTAAGCATGGAGTGCCACAGGGATCAGTTTTAGGGCCTCTTCTTTTCTCCTTATATGCTTCCCCTGAGAGATATTATCAGGAATCTTGGAAAAAGTTCCCACTGTTATGCTGATGATACCCAACTTTATATTTCTTTGAAACCTGATGAAATGTAAAATTCATCAAATTAGCTGAGTGTATCAATAAAATCAAAAATTGGATTGCCAGAAATTTCCTACTACTCGAATCTGACAAAACAGAGGTACTAATTATTGGACCAAAAACCTCTAAAAATAAGAAGATAAAATATCATTTGACTCTCGATGGATGTACTGTTACATTGTCTTCTACAGCAAAGAATTTATGTGTTATATTTGATACCAATCTGTCCTTTGAAAATAAAATTACCAATGTTTGTAGAACATAAGAAATATTGCTAGGTTACAACACATGCTCTCTGTTGCTGATGCCGAAAAACAAATTCATGCGTTCATGACCTCAAGACTAGATTATTGTAATGCATTACTGGGAGAGTGTCCTGCAAGTTCAATAAATAAACTTCAATTGGTTCAAAATGCAGCAGACAGATTGTTGGCTAGAACAAAGAAATATGATCATATTAGCCCCATTTTATCATCATTACATTGGCTACCTGTTAAATTTCTTATTAATTTTAAAAGTTTGTTAACCAAGTACAAAGCTTTGAATGGTCTAGCTCTGCAGTACTTAAGTGACCATCTACCACACTATATTCCATCATGTTCATTACGATCACAAAATTCTGGCCTGTTAATAGTTCCTAGTTTATCAAAATCCACAAAAAGAGGTAGATCATTTTCCTATGTGGCTCCTAAACTATTGAATAGTCTCTTTAACACTGTTCGGGATGCAGTTTAAGTCTAGACAAAAGAATCATCTATTTAGCCAGGCATACATCTAATTTATCCGTCAACTCACAATTAGGCTGCTTTAGTTATGTCTGCCGGAACCAGAAACCTTAATCATATTATTTAACTCTGCAAAAAATACAATAGCATCTACGCTAATATTATTTTATTTGTTTCCATGTCTCAACATCTGGATTCATATCCCGAGGATACCAGAGATGGCCAGATCCACCTCAGTTCCTGCATAGTGTCAGGACTCCACTGCAAAGTGTCTTTGAGTGATGATGACTAAACGCAGCCGGTGCCAGTCATACATCACTTCAGTACATTACGATGGACTTTAGAGGATGAACTGATGCCAGCTCCAACCATAAGACATGCGATACTTCATATACCACTGCCCGAACCTTGCACTTAGGATAGTCCTCACCGAGATGACCTGCTGGTTGAACTGCGATGCACCTCACTGATCTCTGCCTACATCACCTTGGTGTAATGATGGACTACACTCTTAAAATGGAATATATAGACTTTCAATTATTTAAAAACTAAAACCTTCATTGGCCAATTAACAAAGGACAATGCATCAATGTAAACTTCTGCAGTGAATCCAGGATGGACTTCAAAAGACATTAGTCATTAATCTTAGTTCAAACAAAATCTTTTGTATAAACACTGGACCTTAACACACATAGTTCACTAATATTAAACCATGACCTACACTGCACATAAATAACTAATATTGGCATTATGTTCATGCTGAACAGCCAGAGGGGAACTGGCCCCCTACAGTGAGCCTGGTTTCTCCCAAGGATAATAAATGACTTGACTTATTCCACATGTATTTTCTTTTATCACTGCACCTTGTGTTATATTATCCAGGAATTAAAAAAGAGAAGTTGGGTTTGGGAGTATACACATTGTAAAGTGCATGTCCAAATATAAGGAAGAACGTATGCAACAGGACTCTACTCATCGCACTCAAACAAAAGAAATTCTACATCCATTAAAATGCAATAAAAACATGGAAACAACAATGAAACAGTTACACCAAATTAGTTAAATAATTAATCTTATGCATTGACCACTGAATAAGGTCTGAGCAGGAAAAAATATGTTTGTACAGTAGAACAGCATAAGCGCTGCCTACTGTACATTGCTTTTCATTTTATCCACTTCGGTCACAGTGTGAATAGATTTTTCATCGGCAGATTGTCTTGCAAATTAGTCACGAATTTGATGTGAATAGGCCTTTAGAAAATACCTGCTTATGTAGGTGGTACACAGCACAGCAGCTTACTAGGTTTTTGGAACAGAGCCTTTGTGTGATAAGAAGAGCTCAGTTAAAGTATAAAGTAAAGAGTGTAGAAACAGTGTTAGGCATTAAATGAAACTATAATTTAAATAAACAGATTAAACTTTATGGAGTCTACAGACAATGCCTTGGAAACCATTCGATCCTTCTTTGAGTCTAACTCTATTTGCAATCGGGTTACCCAAAGTATTTAAATAATACACCAGTACTTTCAGCAAAGGTTTGTTTGGTTCTTTGGCTCTTTGTTGAAAGTTCTGGTGGTTCCGTCGATGTTTTGGACATCTGTTAAAGATTGTGGATATTTGTTGTCAGTTGTGTCGATGGATGATGAAGTGGGGATTTGAAGCCAGGACTTCCTCAAGGAGGACGTGAACTGTAGTGCAGAGAGTGAGAGGCTTCCTTGGGACTTTACATGGCACGGAGGCTGCAAGCCATAAGGGCAAATGCGCCGAGGAACAAGGCGCTGCAGAGGAAGCGAAGAGCGGAGAAGAGAGAAGACTCAAGAGTTCTTCCTTGGTACCCGAGTCTTGAGTGTAGACTGGCCGCACCCCAAAGAGGCTTTAACCCAATCAGAGGCAGCTTTTCAGTGTCACATGGACAACTTGGTTGATTTGCAATCCTTTGTGTAAGGATTCATAAAATTCCCGCTCAAAGCTGAACATTTTAACCATGAATTTCTTAAGAAAACTATAAATGCAAATTACCCAAAAATACTTCACACCATCATTCTGGAATTTAAGAGACAATCAATTACATACCAAACACTTGCACATTCTTATTTAATTACCGTTTAAATTACAGTTATAATGCACTATAAGACTTCCTACGAATTATTTTTTTCGTTTTAACATGGATAATACAATACACATTATGAGAGACATGATTGTCAAGGTATATTGCCAGGTTAAGCCTTGAATGAGAGTTCTAGGCACTTTAGCAGATTATGTACACGATAAGATTACAGTAAAGTTTTGAAATTGTGTCAGAGGTTATAGATTCAAATGCTGTTTGCAGGAAATGATCACAATGTCTCTGGATCTCCTGATTAGTTTAGTTTAAGTGTAGCAAATTGGTTTATATTGAAGAACACCTAGGGGTTCAAGTCATGTGCTATCTTAGTTCATTTTATTGGCCAGATGTGAGCTTCAGTTAGACTTTAGGGTGCCCTTTTGTCAGCTCTTAGTTTATGGTTTTTGAAGACTTTACAGGGGCTTTGGAGCATGGAAATAAACGATTCTTCGGCCCATGAGATCCTACAAGAACTAATTATAACGACCATTATTGTCAGATCTACAGGCAAAAAAATCTAAAGCAAAAAGCTTTGGATGTCTGTTTGCTGCTATGTCTCGTGAAACTGTGTGTGTCCTCAACGCATATGTCTGAAGTTGACTGTACTAAAGAATATTACATAGCAGTCGTACTGTAGTAGGCAAGTGCTGAAGACATAAGTACAGGCTGACGGTCAATGGAGTATACTTTGAAAGGCTAGAACACACGACCATGTGCGATACATAATGGCAGCTGATGAAACTAAGCAGATGATTACAACAGATTCATAATGCTTTTTTGTGACTTCCAACAATGCGTTAACAATAGCCGACATCTGTTCGCGATTTCCACCCAGAGGGTGGTGGAAACACATGATGGAGAAACCCATCCTCACACACTGTTCAGCTCTCTCAACCCATCAAGCAAACAACTAGGCTAATCAATAAAGTTGCCTTCCTGACTGTGTCCTGCATGCTTCCGTTTGACGTCAGATGAGTGAACCGGTGGAGGAAACACTGAGTCAGACTCCTACACATGAGTAACCTCACAAGAATGCCCTGCATGTTTTGTGCTGATTGTTGGAGAGTCTGCAATTTGAAGAATAACACTTAAAGAGTGACTTTAATGTTATACCAGATCTGAGGTGTTGACTTCATATTGTTGATTCCATTGGAAATGAAACCAAAGGGAACAGAACCGAACATAAACGCAAATGGAATACATCAGAAAAGTGAAAAACTGGTGTTGGAACACCTGTGTTAAAAGGAGCACCTCATCTCTAGTCACGTGACGCCTGCATGGTTGGATTTGGAGTTAAAAGCCCTGGAATCCCTGAATCCCTGGAGAGAGGGCGAGATGTCACTGATCAAAGTGGTTCCAACTAAGTAGCCCAGAGAGCACCTGAGGTGTGGTGGGTACAAGAGGGAAAGGGTTTATCCCAATCGCCTGATAGTGCTCTGCAAAGTGGACTTCCCAGAGTATTCAGGCCACCTTAACTGAGATTTCAAATCGTAGGAAGCATACATGCTCAGTCCAAAGGGCACAACAAATGACATAGGGAACAAGTGTACATGGAGATATCACATAAAATGTGAAAATGAAATGAGAGCTAATTTACTGTACGGAGAATTAAGTTTCTTCATCTGGGAGTGGGCGAGAGATACAGACAAGCTCCTGTATCTCTTCGCAGAGTGCGAAAATGCTCACTGACTTTCATCTCAGCTAGTTTTAAAAGTGAAACCACCCGAGAGAGACCCAGCGTGTGCACAAGAGATTGTAGGACCTGGATATTCAGCAAATGACAGGTATACTTAAAGAAACTGAATGACAGCCAGAGAAATAATAGTTTTTAGATTTTAAACTTCAACAAATTAAACTTCAGCATTCAATATGTTTGATTTCTTTTGCATAGTGTCTAATAAGAAATTGGCAATGTATATTTAAGTTTCTCTTGCCAATAAAGCTTGATATAAATTGAATCTGTGCATTTTATCCTATTATTAAAAAAAGGCCACTGGAAAATGCCAGAAGATTTTAATTCAAATTTTAATTACATGTCCACTTATTTTATGGCATGTGTACATATACTTGTTTAAAAGATAATAGCTGTAAAAATGATTCTAACTATCTGCAAACATTTATAAAAAAGAAAAGAAAAAAAAAGTACATTTTAACATGTACATATTTAAAATAAAACTTACCAATTTCTTGCAAGTTCTTTGAGACAAAGTAAAAAGTAAATATATCTGATGCTTTTTTTTATGTTTGTTGTAATGTAACTTGTATCTTTATTTAATCGTGATTAATCAAAAAAAGGTGATTCATTAGTTTTAATAGTGTGATTAAAAAAGATCAATTCAAAGCCCTAATTTAAAAATATTTATCCAAATATTTTAAATTTAATGTATTCAATAAATGTTTATACTGTATATGAAAGTTTAATAATTTACATTACATTAATTTTTATCATTTACAAAAGTATGACGTCATCAAATTTAAAACCCCTAAATCTGGTTAAAAGGCATTTGTACACGATTATAAAGCGCTCCAGAAATGTGACATTATAATGTTTAAATGTCACAAACATACAATTAATTAATCACATAATTATTAAGCATTGCTACAATCATTTATCACTAAATTTAAGGATTTCAAGTATGACAAATATATTTTATAATAAAAGGTTTGTTAATTTTATATTTATTAAAATATAGATACATTTATTCACATTTTAATATATTTATTAATTGACATATAATATTATTTGTCCACATATACAACATTTAATATACAGTATTACATTTATAAACTGTATATGAAAGTACAGTATATTTTCACTATTTATACATTTTTACTATTTCCACAAGTATACAATGCCATCATAATTCAAACGCCAAATCTGTGTGAGAGATGCCGGTGTTTAATGATGTTGCAGGGCATTTCAAATGATAGAACTAGAAAGTGAACTTCTACAGGTATCCCCTCTATTTCAAAAGTCTGATGCCTTCAGAAGATGGGCGCTTCCTCCCTCCATTTATGCATTTGGCCAACACTTTCTCCATAAATACTAGAGCTGCACGATTAATCCTTAAAAGATCACAATCTCGACTCAGACACCTACGCGATCCCATTTCCAAATGCAACGATTCTGCAATGCATGTTAACTTTTCCGTGGCATGCCTTTGTAAGGCGGTCATATTTAAATTTGAAATTCACCTCAAGACGCGTTTTTAAATGTTGATCTTTTAAACCATATATGCATCTACAAAACACAACGCTGCTGCACGAGAAGCGGAATAAACTAAAACGCAACCCCAAAGATGTCTGTCCAGCACAGTGCTTTACAAACTGCAGAGTGCAGCCACGATTAGCTAGGAGTGTGATGAAGTCATTGCTCAGTTCAATAGCTACTGAATACCGATGCTAAAAACATACCAGCATTACCAAGATCTGACTAAATTCACTACACGTGTGCCGTTAAATTACAGCTGGCTGCTCTCAAACGCTCACATGCGTGTCTGCCCGTGCACTTGTGTCTCATGATGAATGCACGAGACATTGCGCTGCTTTTTCAAAGTCCTCTTACCCCTCCTTTAGGTGATATTAATGTAAACACAGCTGTTGAATTATTGTTGTTAATTACTGGCTCTTGAATAATTTATTTAAATAAATCTTTTGTAAGATAACAGTTTTAATGGCATATTTGCTTACCAGTGCAACACTTAAGTTAACAGAGAACTGTGTTTGGAATAATTTTACACTCGTTTTTCTTTTTACTTAGCCTGTGAGAACTTTATGCACTTTTTAACAGGATATTTTTTGTTGTTGTTGTTTTTTGCAATAGTAACTAGGTGCTGTTTGGGCGGCATGGTGGCTCAGTGGTTAGAGGTCTGTCGCCCCACAGCAAGAAGGTCCAGGGTTCAACTGGGCCTTTCTGTGTGGAGTTTGCGTTTTCTCCCTGTGTTCCCCTGGGTTTCCTCCAGGTGCATGGTTTCCTCCACAAGTCCAAAAACATGCAGGTTAAGTGAATTGGAGACTCTAAAATTGCCCTGTAGGTGTGAGTAAGAGTCCCCCAGCCACTGGTGGTTGCGTCAGGGAGGGCATCCGGCGTAAAGCCTGTGCCAAGTCAAATATGCGGATCATGTATGGTCCGCTGTGGCGACCCCTAACAGGAGCAGCCGAAAGAAGACGAACAAGGTGCTGTTTGGTTTATAATGTGTTAGTTAGTGGACAAAGGACATTTTAAATTAATATATTTGATTTACACCTTTATTGCATTTTTGCATAGGTTGAAGCAAAGAACATTTTGTCAGAACCTCTAGTACATTACATGTTACTTTGTTTAGTACCATTAGTATGTCCAGGTTTTGTAAATCACTGAAATAAGCATTTTTTTCTTCAGATTCATGAGAATCGCAATCGTTGTTCTAAGCAAATAATAGTGATTCTCAATTTATCCAGAATCGTGCAGCTCTAATAGATACTACAATATGTTAAATACATTGGTAACCTTGGTGTGGCTAGAACTATGCTCTACCAGATGAGCTACAGAAGCTCTCCAGAAGTCCTCTTGCCAAACATCCGATTTCATATAACCCAGCACTGACCACCTTACACCCCCATATGCCTGAGTCTCACACCTCTGGAGTTTCTAGGCTAATTATCTGGTAATACCACAAGGGTGTGTCCTCACCTGATTGGCTCTTGGTAAACCAGGCCACACAACACCAAGAGCCAATGAATAATCAGCTTTGTGTAGGGTCAGAAGAGGTGGCTCATGCCACCTAACATTTGGCCGACACACTTTAGTAATTTCCACACATAAAACAAGGCTACTGGAACATATGCAAAACCAGTAGAGTACTGAACAAAGAATTACACACTGCCATTCATGTGCCTGATAATAACAAATTCTAGGTTGAATCTCAAAAAAGAAATGTACAGATGCTATTTCAGCACGAAAGCAAAAGGCCAGAACTGGTCTAGGTGAAATAGAACTAGAAATTTCTCATGAAATTTGCCCTCTAAAGACTAAAATTATAAACATTACAGTGAGAATAAAATAGACTTACTTTATCCTGTCGGCATCTGATAAGGACTCCTGCAAGAAAGAACATCACTTTAGTGTGTACACAGAATGTCATCATACACAAATATTAGAGATTTCAGATGGCAGTATATGCAAATAAATATTTCATATATCCTTAAAACACTTTTTTACATTTGTCTATAATACCAAGAAGGCAAAAATTGCCTGTCGACATATATCTGACATTATCTTATCTATGGTCATAATCCAGTAATATCTAAATATTAAAGCTTCTTAAAAGAATTGGTAACTGTTTGTTTTACAATGTGTGTGTTACAAATGTACATATATATTATTATTAATTACTATAGTCATAACAGTATGTAAGCAAAAGCAGCGCAATAAAATAATTACACAGTAAGTACCTGCAGTTTATTAGTAAGTAGTCATTACAAATTGAAAACACAGTAACCTGAGCACTGTAAAATAAAGTGTTAACTTCTAAAAGGGGCATTCAATAGTTCTCTAGCTAGCATTAGCATTGCTCTTCTTCATGTACGTTTAGTACCAATATGACAGTAGTGTTGCCATCTATCGACGTGGATCAGCATGATCGTCTCTGCTGCCCCCGCCGGCTCTGGAATATCATTTGCATCTGGAAAACGTCGGAGTTTGAGGTAATTTCTAAAGTTATTTATTAATACTATAATATACACTGATCAGCCACAACATTAAAACCACAAAATTAATAAAGTGTAGGTCCCCCTCGTGCCGCCAGAACAGTGCCAACCCGCACCATAGAATAGCATTCTTAGATACTATTCTTCTCACCACAATTGTACAGAGCGGTTATCTCAGTAAATGTTTTGCAGCACGAGGGGGACCTACACAATATTAGGCAGGCTGTTTTAATGTTGTGGCTGATTGGTGTGTGTATATATATATATATATATATATATATATATATATATATATATATATATATATATATATATATATATATATATATATATATATATATTATATGCTTCGTAAAAAACATTTGTCTTAAGATGGTTATTTATATTTTCAGCTTTAGTGAGTTAATAGGACATATACATTTTAGACTCCCAATCATTTCTTTTGCAAACAGACTAGACTATAATAAAGGATCAGGGAGTCCTGCAACAGATGGCATGTTCCTGACAGAGCCCCCCACTCATCATCGTGTCAGTCTGAGATTACATAAAGAGACAGAAGCAATTGAGACAGCCTAAATAGATAGAAGAACTGTGGCAAATTCTCTAAGAAGCTTGGAAAATCCTATCTGCAGCAACCAAGAAATACTGTATCCAGGTGTCCCTAGGGGAATTGGTGCTGTTTTAAAGGCAAAGGTGGTTTCCAAATATTGATTTAGCACTTTTTCTGTTTACTCGACTTTGTATGACATTATGTGATAAATGAAAATATTAATGGCATTATTTTTGAAGACACATTTAGTGCCTAAAAAGTGCCTAAAACTTTTGCACAGTACTGTGTGTGTATGTGTGTGTATATATATATATATATATATATATATATATATATATATATATATATATACATACACATACACATACATATACATATACACATACACACACAGTACTGTGCAAAAATTTTAGGCAGTTTTAGGGGTGTAATGGTTCAAATTTCATATGGTGTGGTTTGTATCATGCTTTTAGTCACGTGTCTGTAAATTGATACAGACAAATCCAAAGTAAAAATATTCTATTTGATAACAAACACCTCAAGAGATTTGACCTCACTACAAATCACTATGGCTTTACTACAGTAACCATAGTTTAACCAAGGTATTTGCAGTGAAATCATAGTAACCACAAAATTAACATGGTTACTAGGGCCATGGTTATAATACTATATTAAAACAATGGTTACTATATGGCTATTACAGTATTACTGCATAAAACATGGTTAAATTTCATTAGGGTCCTTAAATAAAAAATAAAAAAATGTTTCCTCTAATTACCAACTTAACATTTTAACTTAATACCTGCATTATTACACTACAAGCATCAACATAAAGAGCAATTCAAATTCAACTCAACATATATTTAAATGTTCAGAATCTGTCCATCACTATATTAGAAATACACTTGCTATAAAAAGTGAGAATGGATGTCGTAACGAGAAGTATTTTAATCATATGAGGAAATCCCAGATCTTCATCTATGGAGTAGGGCAAAATAACTTTGGCTATGAACACCCCAAGCACTTTAAATCAGATCTTGTTTCATGTCCGAATGAGCACTGAGAGCCTGCTTAAAGACAGAAGGGAGGGTGTGCAGTTTCGGGCTCACCTGCAGCTCTATGTGTGCCATGCGCTATCTATCATTGGGTGGTGTCAGCGTAAATAGCTAATCATATACCGATGTATTACCAGTATTCGGCACTTGTGTCGAACAATCTCTGCAAACAGAGCCTGTTTTGTAAAAGATGTTTGACCATCGCTATTGTGATTGACTTCAAAGAGAAAATGTTCCCAGACAGGAGACTTCAATGACGCAGGGGCTTCTCAGTTTGCCATTTTAAACTAACACGTGCAGAACTGTGATGTCATCAAGTGATCTACCATACTAAAAGTTAATAGGACAGCTTCTCTCTGTTGAAAGTTGACCCACGTGAAACACAGGCGGAGCATGTCCATCTGCAGAGTACATTAACGGAGGTTATAACTGCGCATGTCTATTTGGCGCTTTTGGCCTCAATAATTTGCTTTGTCCAGTCGAGACATGCAATATATTCCAAATCAACTGTAGCCATATGATAGCTTTGGATGAGGAACTTATATAAATTTGTTGCAAATGTCTGATACATTTTACCTCCTCCATTAGCTCTCAAATAATATTTGCGTATGTGCATATTCAAAGCTGGTGCAGGTTTGATGCCAATGATGCCAAACACCAATCGTTCTCGTACGTCGTAATTGATCACGACACAGCATGTTGGAATATATGTGACTGCAAATAAAATTTGAGAGCTCTAATGAAGGGGGAACACTTTCAATAAATAATGGCTTCAAAAGACATTGAACAAAGTGCACAAGTCATATGGACTACTTTTACAATTCTTTAAAAGTGCAATTTTTGTAATTTTGGAGCTCGTCAGACCCTGGTCACAATCTGTTTTCGTTGTGTGAAAAAAAAAAAGTAGAGCAGTGCAACATTTTTCAAAATACTTTGTGTTCCACAGAATTTGTTTTAAAGGTATCGATTGTGGTAGGTATATGCAATGTATGAATGGACTGCACATGAGGTGGGGCAAAGCCAAAGAAATCAAGTCAATGACATACCTTGATCTGTGATAATATAGTAAAGGCAGTAGCTTTTGATAAAGGTGTTTTTTCACCCTCCACACAAATGGTGGGAATATCAACCTTCTGCAGTCCTGATTTATCCATATTGTCCTTTTGCAGGGCTCTGCTCTCTAGATGGGACAACTGATGAGGTTGAGGTTGGTGCTGAATCCCCCATGGAAACCTATCATCCCATTCGGAATATTCCCCACCCCGCACCTTGCTGTAAATTGGGCCCTCAGCTTTAGGACGAGCCCCTTCCTGATGGGCATCTACATGTTGCTTGTGTGACACCCTCTCTGGACTCTCTGCTGAGATATGCCAGGTATTAGGTCTTCCCTCCCTTGATTTCCAGGCTGCCCTGCTATGGTGGGCAGACCACTCATCCCAAGGTCGACTCCTCTCTTGTTTTTCAGGAGTTTGGGGATTGTTATGGTGCTTGGTTTGGTTCCCTTTTGAAGACATTGCTGGCTCTGGCAACTTGCCGCCCAGCATCTTTAGGCTTGCAGGGCTCAAGACCCGGTAGGTGATTTCATCCAGAAACTGGGAAAACTTAATCTTTTCCTCTAAAATTTGTATCTTCCAATCTGGTGGCATAGAGCTGGGGGATGTTGATGATGTTGATGCAGCACGTCCCATGGGAGAGTTCTCTATGCCTCTTTCCCTATCCAAGGACATGCTTTTGGGTTTCCTGCTGCGCCCGCGACTTTGCCAAGCATCAGACTTGGCCTGGCCAAGCATCTCTGCCGACTTGGATTTGCGCAGACTGTCGTAAGACTGCACCCCCAACTGATGAGTTTGCTTGAGGATACCCTTGGGTGGATGGGCATACATTAAAGAAGCATCATGGGGTAGTCGCTGCTGATCCCTAGGTACAAGTATCTCAGCTTTCTCTTTGAAGACCAAGGAGCGCTCAACACTCCTGCTGGAGTATGACGAGGAGCAGCCTCGGATGCACTGTTGGGAGCCTTCTGAGGAGGGGATATCATCATCAGAGAGCACCAGTAGATTTTCACTATGACTGATAAAGCGGTTCATTTCTTGTTGCTTCTGATGCTTGGTAGGAAGCCTCACATTGAGGGAACCATGGCTGAAGATCCGTGGTGGGGGGAGGACACTGAGTTCCAAGCTAGACAGACTGGAGACGTCCAACTCGCTGTCGGACACTTGCTGCCACGAAGGTTTCTCAGGACATCGTGTGTAAGGGTCTGCAAACCGTGTACGCTGAAAAATGGGTGAATGATTTCGAGGAGAATTTACCTGGAAGGGGTCAGGTTGGGCTGATGATGCTGGGTTGACGGACGGCAGGGCACTCCCGCTTCCATCCTCTCTGAACACTGGCACAGTGTGGCGTGACTCGCAGTGCTGTGGAGGTGCCTTTCGGTATGGTTTCCGGGCTGGAGCAGCACTCGTCATTCTGGGAGATCAGTGTGCTTCCATACACTGTCTGTTAGTCCTGCCGAGAGAGATGCATGAGAATTCAAAGGAGCGGCAGCTTAAAGCCCTGTCCCATGTAAAAAAAAAAAAGATTCCCCTTCCTCTCTCTCTATCTATCTCTGTTCCACCCTGCCTCTTCCTCCCTGAGCGGCAGTATTAAAAAAAAGCTGTTTGAATCAATAGGCTTTGATGAAAGTAGCAGCACTGGCCGGTTAAAAAAAGCAACAGCCAATGAAAAAAACTGCTGTAGCGGAGTAAAAAATAGATGGGCAAAAAAATGCCTCTTTGAACAACCACCAAACATCTGTCAATAAATGTGTTATCAAAATATCTACATGGTAAATTAAGGGAGCCAGAGATTTGGGAGAGAAAAGGAAGTGATACTGATATAGGCTTTAAGAGACACAAATATAGGGGCACGAGGCAGTAGGAGGAAAATGTGGGCTTGCTCTAAAGCGAGTGATTGATTACATGTTGGAGTGTGTTTCCAATATACAAACTGTTAAACCACTGCCTGCATGGCTTTTATTGATCACAGGAAGCTATCTTTAGAATGGCAAAAGTGGGTGTGTAGTTGGGATCTGATTACTTTCAGAGGCATATAGGGCTGACCCACAGTGCCAAAACTATTAATCTAACTTCTAACTTCTCAAATGATGTTAATTTAAGGCATACCAATACATACAATCTAATTGTTTTATGGAGCAGCTTTAGTAAGATAGCTACTACTGTGGGCATGCTAATGCACAGTGCAGCCACAAACTTCTACTGCGAAAGCCTGTTTATGCATCTGCAGCAGCTAGGTGAATGACAATTATCAGCTTTTAAACCCACTTTTCACAGATATGACTATATTCTATACTATATTCTATTTTTCTAGCACACATAAACATATAGCTGCCTTTATATTTCCTAAATTATATAGTTGTTCAAAAAGTCTGAAAAGCTCTGGCATGAGTTTTGGCATGGCACAAGACTGCTTTGCTACCAAGCAAGGCGAGTCAATAAAATAAAAGATTTTTGCAACCAGCAAAACTGCAACTAGCTAGCAGAATGCTACATGAGGTCATAACACCTTAGAACAGCTCATGGTTAGCACTTAAATTCACTCCACTTCTTCCTGGGTTACACCTTCCCTTGCAAGACAGCAGCAAATTTCATCACTTTTGATATTTTTTAAGCTTCTGACTGGTAAAATGTGAGAAATAGGGAGAGAGTTGGCTGGTGTTTCACAGAGTGGTGAAATCAATGGTGTTCCCTTTGCATGCTGCTAATGTGCTGGAGGGCACATGCTGGGACATACACACACACGTGAGGGGTCACTGACAGAATGTGCCACTCATTGGCAGGCTGATTTGCCCTACTGACGTCATTTTTAACCCAAAATGCAATAAACACATCAGGACTATAGATATACAACCTTACACATCTAGCAGAACAAAACATGTTTTTCAAAGCTTTCTATTCCACTGAAGACAGTAACCCCATCTGAACTGTTAAACTTCACACAAAGCTCAACAAGGCATCCTATCCTCTAGTCTGAGTAGGTCAACTTTTAGGGTACTTTCACACTGGCAGTTTAGTTCGAAACAGAGCAGGGTTCGCATGAAAAATTGGTAATGTGAAGGCTGTCATGCGGACCGGGGTGCGCACCGCAGTACTGAACCCGAGACTACATGTAGGAGGTAGTCCGAGTTCGGTTGCAATGGAACTATAGCACGATTCGTGTGAATGTGAAAGCATCTTGGACTCGGGACACTAGTTCAGGAAGTAAAGTAACCTGAGCATGCGTTTTAGCCAGTGACAACATCATTAGTTTCGACAACACATGAGGCTCCACACATTCCTGAAAGTCCCAAAAAAATTCATGAAACCACAATGACATACACTAAAACTATATAAACTAAACACTATAAATACTGTCTGTCTATCTATCAATACACCTTATAAAAATACTATATATACACATACTATTATAGGTTATAAATATAGGGTATAATAGGAGATGACAGTGGTGATAACTTCACCTTGGATGCAAATTAATTCCTTGCAATCAGCTGTCTCCTCAAAAAACAGTTTGCAAGTAGCAGCAAGCCGACTTCCCCTGGACATATGATAAGTTACGCCATCAAGCGCAAATATACGCAGTTGCCATTCACTCTGCTGTGCATAATGGCACCAAAAAAACAAAGAATGTTGAGTCGCGTTGTGTTCACCATCTGTGTTTGTGATGACGTAAGATGAACGCAAATGGACCAGGGTTCGATAGAATCAAGTGAGTGTGAAACCAGACCAATGCTGCGGGGCGGGGGATCAACGGGAACACTCGCACTCGGAATCGGAAAACGTGCCCAGTGTGAAAGCCCCCTTAGTCTCAGGTTTCAATTCAATCAAAACATATGGCAAAACAACTTAAATTAGTAGGGGTTTTAATGTTTTAAACAAAGGTACGTACATGTGATGGACAGTGTTGGTTAGATTATTTACGTACTGTAATCTTGTTCTAACTATAAATTACATAAACTGTAATCAGTAGCAATCTTTTAGATTACACTTTTTTAGGCAATCTAATCTTTTGGATTACTTATTGAATGTTTTGATGAAAACACAATCATATTGTGTTGGTATTAAATACAGTGTATTTAATACCAATGTATACTTCTTTCATTAAACATGAAGTCAAGCGTACACTACCCAATTTGACGTCGACACTCTGCGAAGCCCTATTCGGACGGCAAATATTTTACATGGGTATGTGAGGTAATTCCAGCATTTACAGGTGGTAGTCAATTATTTTATTGCCGTCGGAATCCGAAATATCTGTGTTTTTCTCTCGCCTCCCGCAAGAAAGTTCCCGGTCAAATTACCTACTGTTTTTTGACAAACACCAAGATTGTGTGGTAATTTAATTACCGTCTGAATCCACATCTCTAAGTTCATAACCCAAAAAGCCGTTTTGGAAATTCTTTTTGACCACTGCTGTGTGCTATTTGTTTGCGCTGTGCATGGTAACAGCTCTGGCAGTAATGGATAGATGTGACAGTCGGAGGATTGTGTAACAGACATTTTTTTTAATAATTCACCGAAGGAAAAGAAAAACAAAAGCCAGATCATGTAAAATTTGAAATGGTCCATTATTATGACAGCAATTTAACAAAATTGTAATATATAATGTTTTAATGTAGAAAGGTTTACTAAATACATTTATACATAGGGCCTGCATAACTACTCATTTATACAGGTTGAGAAGTCCCAGAAAAGTTGTCGGGTTAATGTCCATCTTATTTAAAAGGATTAATTTCCACCTCTACCAGCGTGCAAGCAGCGCAACTGATTTGATGTAGGTGACGAAACATGCGAGTTGATCAGGGAACAGTCTTGTCCCTACGGTTTCTTGATTCGTTAAAATTGCTCTTCGCAAGAACTTTGGCTTGCTCCGTATGTGAAAATGTACACTATAAATGTTCGCAGCATGGTTCCCTCAATTATTTTCACTTAAGCGTAATTCCAAACATATTTAAATGCAAATACAGAGGACACAGTTTGTGGATTGATTAATTTTCCATTTAACAAGTGCAGCTACAATCATGTGATCGACAAAAAGTCTTGCTCGTCCCCAATGCTTTAATTGTTATCCGAACGCATGAGTTTTATCACAGAGGAGCCATGAAAATGTACTTTTACAGATGTCACCCTGAGAAACAACTGCTGTCAGAACAGGGTTATAGTCTTGTTTTTCATTGTGCTGGTGCACACAATACAGGACTGTAGCGTCTCAACCATAGGACCATTCATCCCCGACTGAGGCAGTTGCTGTAACTGAGCTTCTAGTGTGCACGCTGCACATATTTGTGTCCCTATTGTGCAAGTACATTCTGCTTCGAAAAAAACAGCCTATAGCTGTCTTTAGCATCAACCTGTTTTGAACGGATCGCCCAAAATGCATCTTAAAAGTAAGATAATGAAATTCATTCACAAACTTGTGCATTTTATTCCTGATAACAAGTCAATAAACAAAAAAGAATGGCTCCCACCCATTGTTCCACTTATTGGCACCCTTTGCAAAAGAAAAAAAAATATATAAAATACTGCTGAAAATAATAAAAAAACAGTGAGTATTGAGATGTGGGTGATGTTTTAATTTATTTTCAAATGATTTTTGACTCCTGTTACCCAATACCTTGTTCTCCTTTTCGAACAAACGTGAAAGAAAAGCTCGCACCCATTTTTAAGCTTTTTTATGCCAATTTGCAAAGGAAAAAAATAATGAAAACAAATAATAAAGAGAGCAGGTTCTAAACTGTTCTAAATATTTTTGTCTTCTGATTCCTAATACCTTTCTCTCCTCTTGCGCTCTCTATATTTAATTGGTTTTGGATCATAATGGTCTCTTACTCGTCGGTACAGTGCTCACACCTGATGACAAGATGTCTACATTTCAAGCTGTTTTTAAAACTGTTGTAGCGTCTGGGGCTATTCTCAGCAAGAGTGTGCACAATACTCGCAGACCAGTTGCCAACTCAAAACATCAAAAGAGATGAGCTTGAGTCGTGTAGTACCCACTAGGCATTAGTTAACATCAAATCAAACAACAATGTGCTATTAGTCAATCCAAGTCTTAGTGATTCTTTAAGGTCAAGACAAATAGGTAATGTCATCGATATGTAATCATGTAATACATAAAAGTAACTAATCTGAGACACAAAATACAAAATACAAAAAAAGAGGTGGCGTGTATGTTTTCTTATAAACAACGTATGGTGTACAAATGTGGAAGTAATTTTACAGAACTGCACTCCAGGCCTTGAATAACTTCTAATCAAATGCAGATCGTTCTACCTGTCCAGGGAGTTTTCGGCTGTGCTTATGGCCACTGTTTACATCCCACCCCAAGAGAACACACACTTTACTGAATTTACTGACCACGTCGTCACTGAATACGAGAACAAGCACCCCGATGGACTGTTCATTATCTCAGGAGACATTAAACAAGCCAACATCAGGAATGTTTATCCAAAATACCACCAGCACGTCTCCTACACCACCAAGGGCCCAAACACACTCGACCACTGCAACACCGCACATAAAGGAGAGTACCGATCCGTATTGCATCCGGACGGTCCGTTCACGGCTTGATTCTGATCTCCCCGTCTACAAACAGAAACTCAAGCGAGAGGAGTCTGTGACGCGTGCGGTGCAGTGTTGGATACCAGAAGTGGAGGGAAAGCTTCATGACTGCTTTGACTCAGTGAACTGGGACATGTTCAAAAACTCATCTTCTGATCTGGACGAGTATGCCACAATGTTCACAGACTTCATAAAACTGTTAACTCATTTCCTAACCAGAAACCGTGGATTACCCCCAAAATCTGAAATAAGATCAGTGCATGCACCTGCATGATTCAGGCTGGAGACATGGACGCATTCAAGAAATTTAAGTATGTCCTCCGGAAAGCCATCACCAGTGAGAAACGGGAATACAACAGGAAAGTGGAATTAGTTTAACTGCACTCAAGACACACGTTGGATGTGGCAGGGAATACAAACTTTAAATGATTATAAACCACAGACACAGGCATTCACAGCTGCTGGTGCATCTCTCCCAGACGAACTGAACGCCTTTCAAGCTCGCAAAAAAATATCTTCCAGTGCAAGCTCCTGTAGTGCTGCATGACTACAGCTTTACCTTCTCTGTGGCAGATGTGAAAAACAAAAACGTAACTTTAACGGAGTCAACATTCTCAAAGCTGCTAGGTCCAGATGGAATTTTAGGATGCATTTTAAAAAAAAAGATGCAGTGAGCTACTGGCTGCTGTCTTTACGGACATATGGGATGGGCAACACCTCCTTAAAAAGCTCAACTGTACCAACCTGCTTCAAAAACACTACCATTATCCCCATTCCAAAGAAAAACAAAAGTTAGCTGCCTTAATGGCTATTGCCCGGTGGCACTAACCCCCAATGCAATGAAATGCGTTGAGAAGCTGGTTCTGGAACACATTAATAACACCATGTAAGACACTTTGAACCCACTGCAGTTTGCCTACCACCAAAACAGATCCACCAAGGATGCCATATCTCACACACTTCATAACAATCTGGCTCACCTGGACAATAAAAATTGTTTTGCAAGGCTTTCATGCATGCACCCATCTACATCGAAGGGGACACTGTAGAGAGGGTTGACAGCTTCAGATTCCTAGGGGTCACCCTCAATGCTAAACTCACATGGACTGAGCACACAGCATCCATCATAAAAAAAGGCCCATCAACGCCTTCATTTCCTCAAGCACCTGAAGAAAGCCAGGAAGACCACTACAGTCCTCACCACTTTCTACAGGTGTG
Source organism: Moxostoma hubbsi (assembly GCA_032164185.1). Lineage (NCBI taxonomy): Eukaryota > Metazoa > Chordata > Actinopteri > Cypriniformes > Catostomidae > Moxostoma > Moxostoma hubbsi. The sequence continues at coordinate 33,710,986 of JAVLUX010000021.1, forward strand.
CTGTGGAGTCTGTCCTCACAGGGTGTATTACATCCTGGTGTGGCAGCTGCTCCATGTAGGACAAGAAAGCCCTACAGAGGATGGTAAAAACAGTCCAGAAAATCATCGGCACACAGTTACAAGCAGTACAGGATATTTACACCACACGCTGCCTCAGAAAGGCAAAGCGCTTCATGGAAGACCACAGTCACCCAGCATGAGTACTTTTCTCTTTTCTGCCCTCTGGTAAGCTGCTCAGGACTATTTGAACATGCCCCACTAGATTCAGAGATGCCCCCACTTTACAGTTGAAGTGTGTAATTTCTGTGGCACCAAAAATAATTGCAAACATTGTTCCCAAACAGGTCCACCCACCACCACTTGCCATTTTTCAAACCAAACAGTTGTTCCTACCCAAAACTCACAGCATTGGTTGAGTCACGTCGACATGACAGTCTGTTTAAACAAACAAAGCAATATTTTAAAAGTGCCAACGTGTTTTACACTATCTGCTAATTCAACCTACAAATAGCATTCATGGCATTAAATAGCTTGTTAATCTAGTGATAAGTGGTGTTTGTAGGCCTACAGCTCTTTAGAAAAATAGACAAACTAGATTATCACCGTCACCTGTGACACAAACATTGCACATGACTGCAATATGAAAAAGAGTGATCAGGGAACACTATCTACAGTCATATCCATATATGTGTCATGACAGAACAAATGAATATGGGAGAGTGTAAGAGCTGTATATAAACAGAAGTAACAGAATTACAGTACATACCGAACTTCAAACCATCACATGCCCGCACAGATGCCACATAGTTTCATTTGTGAGGAATGTGATATTTATCAAGCAGGTTGTAGATTGTAAAATTAATTAAACTTTACTGAGAGGCTCTTCACATTAGGGGTGTGCTTATAATGAATTTTGATACATTTTGAGAGAACTGGAGAAGGAGAGGATTATAACATAAGCTGGGCAATATATTCAATATTATTTTGTTAGCTAGATATTATTTCTGTTAACCAACATTGTGAATACTTCATTGTGCTTTTTAATTTGGAATCATCATGTTTGATCAAGACAGCGCCAGCAGGCCAGTTTTGCACCCGTTCCTTGGGTCACAATTTTATGATAATGCTAAAACAAGACTGAATTTAAACATTTCGTAAAAATGCTGAAAAATCTGCTTTGAAACAGTCATTTTTGCCACTTCACCTTTAAAATACTGTTCAAAAATACACAATGTTCTTCACTCGGGGAGGCTGTAGCTCAGTTGGTAGAGCGGGTCGGCCACTAATCGCAGGGTTGGTGGTTCGATTCCCGGCCCACACAACTCCACATGCCAAAGTGTCCTTGGGCAAGACACTGAACCCCAAGTTGCTCCCAATGGCAGGCTAGCACCTTGCATGGCAGCTCTGCCGCCATTGGTGTACGAATGTGTGTGTGAATGAGTCACAGTGTAAAGTGCTTTGAATACCGTTAAGGTTAAAAAGGCGCTATATAAGTGCAGACCATTTACTCAAACTTGAACAATAAAAAAAGAAAATAATGAGAGTCTCGAGTACCTTTGGTAAAGTTTATAGCATCTGTCATAGTTAAAATCAACAAATGTAGAGTTCAACATTTCCCACAATGTTAATGTGAAGTGAGAGGTTTATATTACATTCACTCAGTAAGACATTCTCTATTTGTTAATGGCCATTGAGCCAACATGACTCCCATTCCTGGCACCCCACTCACTTCCTGACTCTTTCTTCCGGTTATATCCTCACACAGCCCAATCTCAAGTCCCTAATGACTTGTATATCAGATGCCAGAGGCCTAGCCAAAGAGCCTGCTACAGTAAATATCCAGCTTATGAGAGAGGACAAGCACAACGTGCCATTCTGTGGGGTGTTGTGTAGTAACTTGGTCTTGCTGCACCCCATTTGAAGTCGACATAAAATGGCATTCCCATTTTAATTCTGTAATATGAAGTATTTCTAAGTGAAACCAGTAATGTCATTCAAAAAAGGAAAGTTGTTTCAAAGGTGGAGCAAGATATTACAATTTGATGAAATAACTTTTTTTCTCTTTGAAATAACAGTTATGAATCATGCACAAAATGTCAAGGAAAGTGTATTACATAAAGCAAACAAGGTCCATTCTAACGTAATGTTGTCTTAAAAACCAGAGGCAGCACAGCAGGTCTGGTGGGAAAAATGCCATCTATGAAGTGTCATTTTCTCACAAATTCAGTTTTTATTGTTCCCCAAATTCCTTGATTTAAATTTTGATCAAATTTTGTCATAAAAATCTAAATAATTAATTACACCAATCAAAACATAACAATTATTTTTCAAGGTTGAGTCCAAGTCAAGTCTTAGTTCTTTTTCAGCAATCGGTCTTTATCTGGTGTCAAATGAAAGACAACTGCACACACTTTATAAGAAGGGATGGGACGTTTTGGTCATCTCACAATGTGGTTTGATATCCAATATGAGGTTCACGATTCAACAATCTCGATTCGATATAATAAAACATACATGACAAAGTATGACAGAATTGTGTGTGGGCCCCCCCCCCCCATTACTGTTTAAATGCGCATTATCATTTCTCATCAAAATAACATTCTTTAATACACTACATAAATGCTCAAAGTTCAGATAATAAGTTTTCCATATACCTTTCCCAATGAGATGAGATCACAAACAAATACCTTAAAAATAGTGGGCTATTCAGGCTGATCAGGTGCAGAACAAGCAACAGAAGTAGAAAAGTATGTGAAAGTGTAGTCTGTCATTTTTTGTATTTATTTTTTTTGTCATTATTATAATCACAAGAATTAAAAATAAAATAAAAATAAATATATGAGCTGATATGAGGGGTCACTGTTTGAAATAATGTGTACAATTTATAAATAACATTGAGTTTACATTCATTTGCGTAACAAGCGCTATAATGGTACTGTCACTTTAAGAGTTTAATATTCATCTTGCAGACTCACACTGTTTCTGTTCATTTATTAATGAGGGAGAAGTCTTGGTTTTTGCACATCCCTGCTATTTGTTATTAAAATTATAATTTATTTTTCTTATCTGACTGCAAAGAACAAGGTTCATTTAAAGTCACATTATTAAATGAAAGTGGAGTGTGTGGATGTCATATTTGATGGACATACATTACACGGAAGAAATGGTCAGTTTTAATTTCAAGCCTTTTTTTTTTTTAAAGGGTGATTTTCCAGGTATTCCAGTTCTTAAATATCTAAACTAAATTCAAGGACTTCAAAAAATGTAGACAAAAAACACAGTAGGGGTAAAAACAAGCTATAGAGAGATTATAATGTTTGACCGGTCATTTTGTTTATGAACACAGACACATAGAAAAACATTCGTTTTCACACCATGAAAGACTCACTCACCTTTTCTGGGTTAGTTTTCAAATGTCTAATAAAGTTTGATGTAGTTGAGCTCAGGGATGCACCGATCCGATACCTGGATCGGTATCGTCTCCGATACTGAAGCTTTTAGACGGATCGGGAATCAGTCCGACGAGCCCGATCCAAATCCGATACTGTGTGTTAGTCATGTTAGTTACTGTCAAGCTCCAAAAATGACATAAAAGACCATAAAAACACAATTAAAGTAGTTCATATGACTCATGCATTTTATTCAAAGCCACTTAAAGACGTGCGATGGCTCTGTGAATCACAAAAGGCAGTGTTTAATAAGTAAAAATATATGCACAAGCAGCTCCAGCGCATCAGTGAATGGCGCTGCTCTATTTAAACACACTCACGGCTATTTTTAGCCTTCACGCGTTGCGAAATATTTGAGCGTTACTCACGAACAACATCTCAGATGTAGATGCTCAATAGTTCAGTTCACTTATAATATGCATTTAGAACAGCACCTGAGGTGCATTTTACCAGAATTTGAATAAGAAGCAAATTAAACTACTGTGAACTTGCCTACAAACAGACACATACAGGACTTGCTGGAGAGTTTAGAATGTCAAAATAAAAGCGTGAGGGTTTCAAAAGTTAAAGGTGCACAATTGAGATAAATTACTATTATAATATATTATTATTTGTTTACAAATGATAATAATAATCTTTAAGTTGAATGGGCTCCAAAAAATAACTGAATGAAAAGTGAGCTGATATCTTACAAATAACTTTGAAGAATTTTGAAGTTGAAGAAAGTTTGCAAAAAAATAAAACGCTGGTTTCTTTTCTACTGATGACTGGAATTACTGTTAATTTTGCTGCTACATTATCCAGTATACTAGTTAACAATAAAGTGTTTATGAATAAGCTATACATTTATATTGAAATAATGTGTAGTTGGAGGTTTGTGTTTCTTTACATATTAAAGATTACTCCCAATTATTTCCACACAATAATGTCAAATATTCCAAACTGATTATGCAAAAAACAACACTGGTATCGGATCGGGATCAGTATCGCTCGATATGGAGATCTCAGATATCGGGATCGGAAGAGAAAATGTGGTATCGGTGCACCCCTAGTTGTGCTAGCATCTTTACTCATTCCACGTTTTACATATAGAATTCTGTTAATTGCAATTCTATTGAAGGTTTTTGAATTCAGAAGTTGAGATAAAGGATGTTTAAGACTCAAGTTTCTAACTCTGTGCTTATCAAATTGCTAAAGGCTTCGATTTAACTATAAAAATGTATAGTCTGCATGTGCTGTGTGCTTTAATGAGTGCTCTGCTGTTTTTCATCCACACACACACACACACACACACACACACACGTGATGATTATGAAGAGATATTATTAGTGTATGAGCAGCTGGCTTCACAAATTCAATTTGAAGAGCGCACCACATGTAGACTGCAAATATATTTATTTACAGCTCAGCCTTGCGGTTAATTCATTATACTTAGGCATATCACCATTATACTTTGATTAATTGTGCATTCATACATTTATTTTATCCCAAATAAATCAAATTCAATGACATTACACAATTTATAATTAATTACATTTTTATGACTGGATTCTGCGTGTGTTTTTTCTGCATCACAGAAAACATAGGGCACAAAGTTTCACATAAGTGTCAGTAATTTAAAATGTTCTTTATAAATTAGGCAACTTCTGTTAATAATAAAAAAGGTGCTAAGAAACTGTATTCTAAGGTGTCAGCAACCAGGATAAAAGTTCTCAGTACTGCCACAAATATTTAACTCTGAAAGGGACAAAAAAGTATGGTTAAAATAGAAAAAATAAACATTGCAATAAAAGAATCATTTTTTGAAACACCAAATCTCAGTAAATCTCTTCTATTATGCCTAAACTGAAGCTGACAGCATGAGTATCATTGAAAGACACAACAGTGCCTCACAACAGAGCTCTGTAGATTCATGCCATCATCCAATTAAAGCTATTTCTGGAGGCCAATTTTCAGATATGCAAGACAAGGCCACAAAAACACAACAAATTATTTAGACGTGTATAACTGGATAATTGTAACCATACCCGCAACTGGAGTTGGAGTGTCAGTGATGTCCTCAGTCACAAGTTCTCAGTCCCTGAGCATTCTGAAACACAAAAATAGGATGTCGGTAAACCGAAATGTGATGTCACAGAAAAAGACTGAATATAAATATCAGAATTCTAAACATTACAAGAAAAAACAAGAATCAGGTGTAATCTAGCACATCTGGCAAGAAAATTCTGACATAAAACGGACAGTTCCAACTAGGGCTGCATGACATGAAAAAATAAATAAAAAGTTGCAATTATTTTGAAAAATATTGCAATTGTAATTTGAACAGTGATATAATCAACAACAAAAAAATAAGTCATACTTTGCCCCTCTGCCAAAATTTTTACTGTTTAAGGGTGTTCAAAACTGCAGAAATATATTAATATTGTATTATTATTATTATTCAATAGTAATCTATTTCTATTCAACAGTTTCAATTGCATTTCATTTAATCGATGAGCCATAGTTAAAACTCTGAATTCGGATTCAATGAGAATTGTTATGGACTGTTTATTACAGAAGATGAATGCACACCCAGTTTGTAATGCACAACAAGCAGCAGACTGGCAAGTCCAACTATATAATCTACATTGTACAAAGCAATGAAGATTAAAGGATATTAGTGAAAACATAACAGAAGTATAGTTTAAATTAAAATGTGAAACAATAAATATCATATAACTTATACATTTTACACTTTATGCATTTTCAAGTCTGTAAATTCTAAGTGAATTCCTGTTTTATGTCTGCCATGCGACACTAATCATAAAATCAATTGTGAGACTGCAATCAATGTGTCAACATAATATGAATAATATCAGCGTCACACATCCACACACAGTTCAGGAAGAGCTTCTCAGAAATCACCTCACTCAATCAGAAGTCAAAGCAATTGTTCTTCCTTTGAGTAATTAACACGGTCTGCTCATTACAACCAGTCTCTGATTGAACCCCTCCTTCACAATTACCACAGCAAGAGTGTAATGAACAACTGTGCTCCTGTAGTGTGAATGTATCAATGACACTATGGTGAATGTCTGTATAGAGTCAGGGCACTGAAAAATGTTATCCGATTACACACATAACTGACTCTGATCCAAATGTAGTTAGGTAGTATGTAGGGCTGCAACAACTAATAAAATCAATCGTGATAATGGAAATCATCGACAATGAATTTCATTATCGATTAGTTGGATATTTGCAGTATGCACGGAGAAGCCCCGTCAGTGACGTCCCTTCACGGTCAAGTAAAAATGTGTTGCATTAAGAAACTCGTTTAAAAAAAACAAAAACAACGGAGACAAGTTGTCCAGCGCAGAAAGCACTTTATAAACACTTCAAAGAAGATCATAAAAAGCAAACAGATTAATGTGGAGCGGTTGCGGCGTCAGGTGCATACCAAGATTTCCGTTTCAATGTAATCAATTGTGCAGCTTTCATGGATATCAGACTGAAGTCTCAGCAGTCAAGGTGTGGCGGTTTTTAAAGAGTTTTCTCCTGCTCATGTAAGTGCATGTAATAAGAGTGAGCACCGATGAGCACAGGATGAGTCTTTTCAGAGCGAGAGTGAATTTGGACAGCGTTTCCAGATGATTGTACTATATTAAACTGTATGTAATGCTGAATATAATGTATAATTATACATATATTTGTGATAGTCCTGATAATGCCACATGTAATGACTGATTTCACTAGTAAATTTATACAATGGCAAACATTATTTTACTGTATAAACATACAATGTTTTGATAAGAATAATTTAGAAACATGTAATAAGTGAAAATAATATTTTAAAAACCTATATTATTAAAATAATTGAATTTTTAAGCTGGCCTATGTAAGATTTTTTTTAGCAACAATTAACAAAAGATAATTAAGCGAGTACATAAAAAAACAAATCTAATGTTCAACCATGTTCTTGTCTTCACAATGGAAAGCCTACAATAATGATTTTTATAAAGAGCTGTCGGGTCAGATTTGGTGCGAAATCACAAGCATCCCTCATTCGTCCTTACGTGTTTACGCCATGTCCGTAAGATCAGAAAGAAGGTCAGGCTGTGTCACTTCAGTGTCAGGGAAGCGGGAAGCAAGTGCAACAGATGCTCAGTCGGTATGACATCAGTCATCTTATTTCTTTCTCAAAGTAATATCTCAGTTATAAAATGTTTCATCAAGTAACATAATATTATGAATCCATTGTGCCATGATGAATATCTCCAAGTGATCACAGGCGATGTCGAGGTAACTTCAAATCATGAGATTCATCCACCAAAAGAGCAGTGCAGAATCAATCCAAAGGTAGAATGTTCCTCCGCAAGTTAAATGTCATTTTGGGTTTCAACCATAATGCCACTGGAGAGCCCAACTCCGGAGTTCCATAGTGCATCTTTAACCATTCTAAAGTCGTCTTTACACAGCCAAGTTAAAGGGCAAATTCACCCAAAAATGTCTTCCAGATTGCTTTCTTCTTTCAGCCAAACACAATCGGAGTTATATAAAAAATATATTTTGGCTCTTCTAAGTTTAATAATGGCAATGAATGGTACCTTAGATTTTGAAGCCCAAAAAAGCGCATCTATCCACCAAAAAAGTAATCAATACGGCTCCAGGGGGTTAATAAACGCCTTCTGAAGCAAAGCAATGAGTTTTTTTAAGAAAAATATCCATATTTATAACTTTATAAACTTATAATCACTGGCTTCCGGTAACGGCCGTCCAAGCGTTGAAAAATGTAACGGTTTGGCCACAATGACCACCGTAATGTTTGGAGGAAAACGGGTGAGACTTGCAAGCCAAAAAGCGCCATCCCAACCGTGAAAGCATGGTGGTGGCAGCATCATGTTGTGGGGGTGCTTTACTGCAGGAGGGACTTTTGTACTTCACAAAATACAGTTGTGCTCAAAAGTTTGCATACCCTTGGGGAATTGGTAATATATATACCATATTTCAAGAAAACATGAGAGCGGGCAAAAACACATTTCTTTTATTTCTTATGGGATTCATATTCAATTGTAGGTTATAACAGAATGGCACAATCATAAAACAAAACATGGCAACAAAGAAAAAAAATTACCCCTGTTCAAAAGTCTGCATACCTTTAGTTCTTAATGCTGTGTATTGCCCCCTTTATCATCAACGACAGTGTGTAGCCTTTTGTAATAGTTGTCTATGAGGCCCCAAATTCTTGCATGTGGTATAGCTGCCCATTCGTCTTGGCAAAATGCCTCCAGGTCATGCAAAGTCTTTGGTTGTCTTGCATGATCCGCACGTTTGAGATCTCCACAGAGTGGCTCGATGATATTAAGGTCAGGAGACTGTGATGGCCATTCCAGAACCTTCAACTTTTTCTGCTGAAACCAGTGGAGGGTAAACTTGGCTTTGTGCTTAGGGTCATTGTCCTGCTGGAAAGTCCAAGAGCATCCCATGCGCAGATTTCGTGAAGAAGAATGCAAATTGTCTGCCAGTATTTTCTCAATTTTCACAAGATTCCCCGTGCCTTTAAGCTCACACATCCCCAAAACATCAGTGAGCCACCACCATGCTTCACAGTGGGGATGGTATTCTTTTCACTATAGGCCTTATTGACCCATCTCCAAAAATAGCACTTATGGTTGTGACCATAAAGCTCTATTTTGTTCTCGTCACTCCAAATTACAGTGCATATTGGAACCGGGCTTTTTTGTGGCATTGGGGCTGTAAAGGCTACTTTCAGGCAACTCACTCATTTTTGTTCAAGTATCGCCGTATTGTGCTCCTTGAAACAACCACACTGTCTTTTTCCAGAGCAGCCAGTATTTCTCCTGAGGTCACCTGTGGTTTTTTTCTTTGTATTCCGAACAATTCTTCTGGCAGTTGTGGCTGAAAACTTTCTTGGTCTACCTGACCTTGGCTTGGAATCAAGAGATCCCCGAATTTTCCACTTCTTAATAAGTGATTGAACAGTACTGAATGGCATTTTCAAGGCTTAGGATATCTTTTTATATACTTTTCCATCTTTATAAAGTTCCATTACCTTGTTACGCATTCTTTTCTGCTCCCCATGGCTCAGTATCTAGCCTGCTCAGTGCATCCATGTGAGAGCTAACAAACTCAATGACTATTTATACACAGATGCTAATTGCAATTTAAAAAGACACAGGTGAGGGACATTAACCTTTAATTGCAATTTAAACCTGTGTGTGTCACTTTGTGTGTTCGTAGCAAGGTCAAACATTCAAGGGTATGTAAACTTTTGATCAGGGCCATTTGGGTGAGTTCTGCTATCATTATGATTTAAAAAGGAGACAAACAACTATGTGATAATATATGGTTTCATATGATATTATTATCCTTAAATAAAATACTTTTTTTTTGCACGATCAGTCATATTTTAAAAATCAATGTCAAAATTTTACAATTTCTGCCAGGGTATGCAAACTTTTGAGCACAACTATAGACGGCATCATGAGGAAGGAAAATTATGTGGATATATTGAAGCAACATCTCAAGACATCAGCCATGAAGTGAAAGCTCAGTCGGAATTGGGTCTTGCAAATGGGCAATGAACACAAGCATACCTCCAAAGTTGTGGCAAAATGGCCAACAAACCTGACTCTAACCAGTTCTGTCTGGAGGAATGGGCCACAATTCCAGCAACTTATTGTGATAAGCTTGTGGAAGGCTACACAAAACGTTTGATCCAAGTTAAACAATTCAGAGGCAATGCTATCAAATACTAACAAAGTGTATGTGAACTTCTGCCCCACTGGAAATGTGATGAAAGAAATAAAAGCTGAAATAAATCATTCTCTCTACTATTATTCTGACATTTCACATTCCTAAAATAAAGTAGTGATCCTAACTGACCTATGACAGGGAATGTTTTCTACGATTAAATGTCAGGATTTGTGAAAAAACAGTTTAAATGTATTTGGGATGTATGTAAACTTCTGACTTTAACTGTAAATATTCATATCTGCGCTTAAATATCAAGATTTGCGACTTCGTAACAATAGCCAAACATTTTGCTAGTAATGACATTTCCATCAAAAAGCAGAGGAAAACACATTTAATGATAAAAGCAGCCTGTAATTTACATGGGGATATGTTTACAACTGTCAGTCTGGTATTTCAGCAGAAAGCATTTCCTCTCCTTCACCTTAAAGTATGCAATATTTAAATACTGTTATAGTGGTCTTTTTTTTCCTGAAAAATTCTGCAGTCCTCCATTATGGATGAGAATACCAAGCCACAGGATATGGCAAAGAATAACTAATAAGAGGCCCGTGGCACTTAGCCATCCATAACAGACAGCTGGTATTGCCCTGATACTGAGAGCCATTCACGACCACTTCACTTAAGAACTTTAAAGGAATAGTTCACCCATAAATGAAAATTCTCACATAATTTACTCACCCTCATGCCATCCCAGAGGTGTATGACTTTCATTCTTCTGCTGAACACAAATTAAGATTTTTAGAAGAAGATTTAGCATTGTAGATCCATACAATGCAAGTAAATGGTGACCAGAACTTTGGAACTTTAAAAGCACAAAAAAGGCAGCGTAAAAGTGATCCACATAACTGCAGTGGTTTAATCCATGTCTTCTGAAGCGATCCAATCAGTTTTGGGTGAGAACAAACCAAAAAATAACTCCTTTGCACTATACATCTTGTCATTTTAGTCTCAAGGCATCATCTTGATTTCAAGCTCAATTACAATTTCTAGAGCTTGACATTGCTGCTTGCCAAGGAGATTGTGGATTCAAGCTTTACAGTGAAAAAAAGAGTTACATTTTAGTCTGTTGGATTGTTTCAGAAGACATGGATTAAACCACTAATGTCATGTGGATTACTTTTATGATGCCTTAATATGCTTTTTGAGCTTCAAAGCTTAGGTCACCATCCACTTGCATTGTATGGACCCACAGAGCTGAAATATTTTTCTAAAAATCTTCATTTGTGTTTTGCAGCAGATAGAAAGTCATACACATCTGGGATGGCATGAGGGTGAGTAAATGATCATTTTTGTTTTTGGCCGAAATATTCCTTTAAATATTTATTTTCCCCTTTCTAAGAGACTGCAAGATGGACATTAAACAGACAGTTCACCCAAAAATTTAAATTCAGTTGTTCCAGATCTCATATGGTTAGGCAGTACTTAGTCTCAGGGCATTTTCAGATCTGTAGGTTGTTTGTTTTACTCCAAAACAGGTACAAAGTTGTTACAATAAACTAAAATTGTTACTATTGTCTGGGATAACATCTTGAATGAGGGGTTGATATTTGCAACGAGTGATAAGACCTCCTTCAGAATCCAATTAAACAGTACTTGCAGTACAAGAATGTACAATTCGCGGTTTACAATAATCACATCTGGGGTGTTAGCTGCTAGTTTTACAAATACATCAGAGCTTTTATTCATTTGAAAACTACAAGTTTGAAAACACAGATGCAGACAGCAGATATAATGATTCAGTTCGGCTGGTAACACCTGTAAGCCAATGTCATCACTGACAGCTGAACAACAGGTTACCTAAATGATTAAATAAATAGATTAATCTGTCTAAACAAAGCCCTTCATTACTAGGCTGGTTGGGGGTTCACCTGACCTCATTTTGACTCATTTATTTGGGGGCGTTTGTGGAAGATGCATTCTAGCGTTCAATAACAACTATATAGTGTGCAATGGAACGGAAAGATATTATTGACCTCCTTGAATGTAATAAAACGCAGGACTCTCAAGACATGTGATCAAACCTGTGGCACATTTGATTTGAGAGCTGAAGAAAAGGGAAAGTTTATCAGGAAAAACTGTTATCACATACTGAAGGTATTGGATGATTGCAGAAGACTTGGAATACAGCAGACAAAGAAAAAGACTATTTCAATGATGTAAACAATAAAAGGAATTAGAACGCTACTAGCCCTGAAGCATTTCCGGTATCATCGGGATCTGAGTTAACATTTTCTCAAAGAGCATTAAACCTTTACCTGAAGTGACCTATCCAGACTTGCTGTTGATACTGAGCGTCTACACACGAGAGGAAATGAAATTGTATCATGGTTTAGATGCTCACAATTATTTCCTCAGCGGAAAGATCAATAAGATTGGATCACTCCTATTATAATTAAAGAAGCCATTCAATGAAGTGGTCTGTTCACAAGGTAAGGATTTATTTTTATGTGTTCATAATTTGTAAGTTGTTTTGGATAAAAGCATCAGCTAAATGACTAAATATAATAGTAAATTCCTTATGCAGCTTCATTGATTATAATGGGAGCGATCTATAGTCACTTTTAGGGATCTACCTATCAAAATTACAATTCATTGGCATAAATTTTGTTCACTTACCAGAAATAGGATTTGTGCTACAGTTGTTAGTACAGCACGCATCATGCTGTCTCGCTTCACTGATGTGGTTCATGCATCCATTTGTGGTTGCATTTTTGGAGATCTAAACACTTTAATTTCAGTTATTTCCAGGCATCCAGGGAGCATCCAGCCACCAAACGACATGCTCCAAATTTTAATAATGGCATTCTATAAGAACCGTTTTGATTTTAGTAACGATAATCGCATTAAACTTACTACGAATGAAGCATCTCTTGCTTTGTTTTTGAATAAGTTCGACAACTAGCAGGAATTGTTCAAGGCACCAAGAGGTCACTCCCTTAAACTGACGAACAAATAGTGAGTAAATAATGACAGAACTTTCATTTTTAGGTGAGCTATGTCTTTAACGTCTGCACATTCTTGTCATTGGTGGTGTGAAGAGCATTTCTTGCAAAATCACATTGCACTTTGGGATGCTTGGGTTAGTGTCTCCTGTTGCAGAGTGAGTAGCAAAGAAGATGAATTAATCAGATCTAGACTAGTAGAATATTCTTCAATTATGTCCTCCACCTGTTCTTTCCACTCACAAGTCACAATAAATATTTGCCCCAGATTTGACTTTACTCATATCTAGAATACACTATGAATCCTCATGAATATCTTTTAATTATGGAAATAAACACAAAAAGACTTTTATTTACTAACCCTCATGTCAGTCCAAACCTGTGTGCTGTTATTTTTCCATGGAACAAAAAGAGATTTTTTTGAAGAAACTTTACGCAGCTCATCTGTCAAGCTCCAAAAAGGACCAAAAACCCCCTCCATAAATCAGTCCATATAACTCATGCACTTGTTTCCATTTTTTCTGAAGTACTATGATAGATTTGTCAGGGATAGTCCAAAACTGAAGTCAAATTACAGTCACTCTAAATATTGCTGTTGCAGGGAGATAAATTTGGTTCACTGGTTTATGATCATTTGCATTGCATATGCCTTTCATTATTGCTAGAAATATGACGATGCTATAATTCCCAAACCAGACTGCACTGTATCACATAGCTGCATATTAATCCATGCAACAGCAGAGACAGGTGTCAAAACCTCAGCTAATGTTTGTTGTGGTAGAAGTTTCTTTAAAGTCTGAGCAAAGTATTTGAAACTCAAATTGAGCATCCACTGTGACTTTGACACGGTGTTGTTAATATACCATTCGGTTTAGATGTTTCATTCAGTAGTTCATTGATTTTAAAGCTAGAAATAAAGTCATATGGGTGAGTAAATGACAAAATGTACATTTTTTTGGATGGCAATGTGTAGTAAAAGACACACGTTCCTTTACATTTACATTCAGAAAAGAGATTTGTTGTAACAAATGGTATTTGTGTGGCAGCAGTGCAGGGCATCAAATCATGCAGATTAGGGTCAGGAGATTCAGTTAATGTGCATATCAACCATCAGAATGGGGACAAAATGTGATCTCAGTGATTTGGACAATAGCATGATTGTTGGTGCCAGATGGGCTGGTTTGAGTATTTCTGTAACTGTTGATCTTCTGGGATTTTCACTCAACAGTCTCTAGAATTTACTCTGAATGGTGCCAAAAACAAAAAACATTCAGTGAGCAGCAGTTCTGCTGATGGAAATGTCTTGTTCATGAGAGAGGTCAACAGAGAATGGTCAGACTGGTTTGAACTGACAAAGTCTACGGTAACTCAGAGAACCACTCTGTACTCTGTAATATAATATCAGAATGCTATTCTGAGGGGCAGGTTGGCACTGGTTTGGCGGCACGAGGGTGACCTACACAATATTTGGCAGGTGGTTTTAATGCTGTGGCTGATCGGTGAATATATACTGTATATACAGTATAAGTAACAAAAATAATTGTATAAGTAATAATAATAATAATTTAAGTATGTATTTAGGACCAACAAAAAAAATAGAATTCTGCAACACTGATCTGAGGTGATCAGCAGCATGTCAGATTTGAGGTAAAGAGGAAGTGCTGTGGGAGCAATGGGCAACCCTGATACAGCCCCCATACTGAGACTGAGAAAGCTAGAGTAATGGGATATGTTCAGTTTACCTGTCAAAACCATCAAAGGCGACATAATTTACTGAGAGACAAAGCATTCTGAAATACATTTTTTGAAATTGTCCACAAAGGCATTGAGCTTGGTACTTCATTATTAACCAGCAGCTGAGCTGGGCAGCGTTCAGTTCTACTGGCCCATGTTCACTTTTGTTCGGACATGCAGTGAATAATTTAATGGCACAAAGACAGCAATGGTTCCTATATCTATGCTTCAAGAAAAGTCATTTATTTTCCAGGAGCTTGAAGAGGGGTGAATATTATAACTTGGCTCATTATATTAGGTCTACAGTATATACCACTCACCAGATTAATCTAGCTCAACCTCCACTCTCTCTTTCTCACTCCTCTATAGAGCCAGAATAATGAATCAGGGCTATAATCATATCAGAAAATCCCTCTGCATACCATTTTTTCCTGTTTTCATTTTTACCTTATTGCTTTGATTTTCTTTTATCTTCTTCCATATAAATATGAATGTTTATGTACGTGCTGTATATGGCTGTTTATTTAACTCCGGGCACATTTAGCACAGTGGATTTCTGGAAAGTCAAATCTCGCTAAAAATATTTTTCACACAAAATTATTAATTTTTTTTTCTACTAAAAACGTCCAACAGTGCATTATACATGCATCACGGGAGATTTAGGTCTTCTTTCTCTTTTAATGAAAGTAATTACATTTCCCACCACAGCATCATTTCCAGCACATCTCATATCCTGTATTGTGTTCAACAGAATTTAGTGGTGGAAATGACTTTTATTTTTATAAAATGGCCACCTCCTTTGACTTGCTAAGAATAATTGCAATATTTATACACATAATTATATAATATTTTCACATTTTTTGTGTGATTTGGCAAAATTACAGCATGATCGGGAATTAAGCCCAATGAGAATATTCTGTTCACAAGTGATAATTACCTTGCATTGTCTGTTTTCCTCAAACATCACTTTTTTCCATCATATTTCCAACTATCTCAAGCATGCTCTTCACTGACAGTTTTATTGACTTGGTTAACAAGAACACTAACCTTTGGAAAAAAAAAAATTATGACGTGCAGAATTTTTGTGTGGTGGAAATAACAGGAGTGGGAATGTCCTAATTTATGTGATTTTCACATAAGAAATATCGCAAAAGTTTGTTTACTTCACACTTGATTTCGATAATTATAGTTTTAAACATGCAAAAATGTATATTTTATAATGGATTTTCATAGTTTAAGTCTATAGGAACATTCCTAAACAAAAAGATGGCCATTTGTCAGCAGTAAATGTAAAAATTGAATAAAGCATGAATAATGATTTCTCCTAGGAAACCAGCACACTTGACTACACCGGTACAGAGACAGCTGACAATGATGTATATGTACAATGAGCAACAAGAGAAAGACAGCCACAGAAAGTTACAGAACAGCATGAAAATACTGCATGGCATCGCCCCTCACCTCATGTGTGCATGCTGCATTCTCCAGAGTCATCGCCCCGAGTGTGTCCCTCTGGTCGCCAAGGAAACTCAATCTAGCATGAGTCTCACTTCTCTTCGTCCTGCTCCTCCTCTGTTGAGCATGTGAACCTCAGGGCTATCAATGACCTGAAACAAAAGCAGGTGGATGGAAAAATATGACCGTCATTGGTGCCGGAACAGCTCGCTGCCAATCACGCAAGCCGGGATTAAGTGTCAGGAAAGACACAGCAGGGCCCGTGGGACGGCTGGAACGTGTCTCAAATGAACGTCTGCTACACCGTTTTGCATTCACGTTCACTGATTCGCTCACTATTCGCCGACCCCTTCACTGTCCCCGTGGGCTGAGGCAGAGACGCCGACATAAAGCAGTTAGATGCTAATTAAGGTGCATTCTATCTTGAGAAAGTGGCTTGATTAATGGATGGGAGGGACAGCTGTACGGAAAGCCAGATATTCCCCTGATACTGCACACCAAACATAAACTGACTGGCACAAGACAAGACACGATGCTTGGGGAGAAAACAGTAAGCACAACTAGAGAGTGAGAGCTTAAATGCATGCGATGGCAACTCAAGAGCAGTTCTTGTCTGAGCAGATCTGCCATACAGATAACCTGAAATGTATTTCAGCAGTTTGTGATGGATGAATTCCCATTTTATTTTTATACCAATTTCTGTACTTTTTTTTCTGGATTCCATTTATTATTTATCAAGGGTGTTCCTAATAATCATAATAAAAAATATAATTGATAATTAATGATAATTAAATAAATTATAATTAAACAATTTCTATTATTATTGGTATAACATTGAATATAATTGTTTTTTTTCAACACAGTAGTAGATTTCTGTCGTAATGTCTGTAATTTCATGCGTCCAGCTAAATAGAGCTTTTATTTTGGACATCACACTGGGACATATTGCGATTTAAAATTGATTAAAGGTGCACTCATTAAAAAAAGTTTTACTTTTACTACAAAACACACACACACACACACACACAGATACACAGCTACACATATTATATTGTTAACTCTATTTAGAGCTGAGAAGATGCCGGACCACAATAAAGAAATACTGCAAGAGCAATAAAACAATTACATGGCTGCTTTAGCAAAGCAAGACTGTTAGCCTGTTTTCCCATATGCTTTCTTTGGAAACAAGATAAGGAGCAACACCAAGCAGACATCACAAATGAACGTTTTAAAGATTACAGCGGATTTCCCAGGCCCAGCAAACTGATTGACGTCAATGAAGACCCGTAACATTCAGGATTCAATTTCTGCAACCCATGATTCAGTACAGGATGATGAATCTCTCAGAGCAGTTTGCTAAAAGACCCTTTTAAAAATCTTCCCATACTCGCTTAAAGATCCATGCTGGGCAGGCTTGCGGATCGTTAAATGGTGTCTGGCCTTTCACTAGCTTCATAAATGCATGAAAGCATTGGAATCAGATTAAGGCGTAAAACTTGCCATTGTGTATTGAGGACCGCTGCCCAGCAGGATGTAACCAGAAAAAACTTCTCTGGTAGTATTAGAGAATGATACTCACAATCCAATGGGAATGCATTTCCAATGCACTGTGCAGCTGTGGATGAGACAAGCTTTGAAAACCTTGCTAGAGCAATAGTTTTCATTTAGCGAAAGTAGACTATAAAAAGCTTAATTTGTTAAATACTTAAATATAGAGGATGGTCATTTCAAAATAAGTAAATGTATTGCAGGCTTGTTTGTAGTTATATATCCCATAGTAGCAAATCTTCATTTTGGTTGCACAATAAACTGTGGTATCGTATTCTTTTTGGACTCTTATAGCCTCAATGTCTGTCTGTCATAGTAGGGAAAGACTTGTTAAAATCTCCCGATAAATCGGTTATTAGCCTCTTCAACCATCTTTGTTATCGTATCGGGAAAATCTACAATCAGTTGACCTATAGAGAGCAATTGCGAGGTGGGTGCAGTTTGATTGTGCCGCACCTCTGCATTGCTATCCTGCATCATCACTACCATTTCCTATTGCATTACAAAAGCTCATACAGAAATTGAATAGGCTTGGTTGTGATTTAATGTTGATTCTAACAATTCAGATGAACGTGGGCATGAGGTTAAGCATAAAGTGTGACACCCAGAACATTTCAGGCATGGACCAAAATCAGAACAAAATCATCCTCATTACGGTGACAAGAGTACAACTATTTCATCTTTCAACTTTCCTTTTGTGTCAGCTGCCTTTTGCTGATGTAGAAGTTGTTACCTCTTAAACCGTTTCCAACAAATGAGCCAGCAATCTCACTTTCCCAAGCCTGCAATCTCGGTGTAATCAAGTGGAGCCATATGTGAACCTTTAACAAATCAAATCAGCAATAATGATATGATGTAATGAGCAAAAGTGATGTATTGTGCAAAGTGATCAACTAGGAAATTTCTAGCTTGCAAGAATAAAACAAGATAGGTTTGTCAAGACAAGAGAATGCGTGAAAGAGCCTGATCTGACAGTTTAAACAATTTTAGGTTTTACAGGCCCAACAGTCAGATAGAAAAACAGAAAGAATAAGATTTGCATAAGTGCATCTTTTAAAAAAAAAAAATTGGCAAATTAAAAACATGTAGCTCCATAGTGTCGATACTTTACAGTACAGTGAGTTGTGATGACTGTCTTTTGACAGTGCTTCACCCGATTGGGTACACGATGTGAAGCGATGACCCCAGGTTAATTACATTGTTATCATTACCTACTTCAGGTTGTTATGCAACTGCAATTGTTGAGCCTGAACACATTTTTATTAGACCGGAAGTGTCTGTCTGACCAACACGAACGTAATCAAGTAGATCAGCTTTTAAATGTCGTTAAAGGGAAAATGGAAATGCAAACTTGCGTATCTCCTCAACTATATATATGGTTTATTAAACCTTCGATTAGCTATGGAGTAAGCGATTCCTGAGAAAGACTTGATACTTGAACTCGATATCACCAAAAAAAATTAATAAATCGCTCCCTTTAAAATTCATGCACACTGGAATAGTGTTGTGTGGATTGGTCCGATCCACTTTATTTTCCCATTTACAGAGCCAGGGTTGTGTACAAACACCTGAGAGATCGGACAGCTAGCGAACTGTGAAGAGATTCGCAGAATTTGACAAAAATGTATTGGATTAAAATGACTTGCTCCACCTTTAATGGGTTATCAGCTGTCTTCCTTTTCTTCTGCTTTCTATTATATTATATGATTTGGCGACTAAAAACAGCCATTTGGCTCCTTAATGTTTCGAATTGAAATCAGAATCAAAAGCTTGTGGAAATCCGTAGCAATACGCAGCCCTATACTGTATGTTAATGAATTCTATCATCTCCACAAAGATACAGTAAACATCTCCTCTTCTGTCACTAAGGGCTCTTTTCTTGTAAGTGCGCAAATCGCAGCACTATGTGCAACAACCGTGCTATGTCTAATCTAATTTTCATTAGAGTGCTAAATCGAAGCTCAATTTTCATTTTCAAAATGCATGTGGGCATGTGTGGGAGCATTTGCGCTATCTGTGGGTGTATGACCGCAAACTGTGGTTGTGTTAATAAAGTGGCACAAAGTGCAGTTTGCTATTTTCCTGAGAATTAGGTCATTCGACAAGACATTTCACATCCACATCTGTTTTCAGCACAAAGTTTAAACTTAATTTCTACATTTGCAGTTTGGAGATCCCACCAGCAGCTAAAGTTCATGTCCAAACTCTGAAAACATAGTGGCAGATTTGGGTTAAACTATCTAAAAGTCATTTTGGAATTATGTATTTTATTATGTTTACATTTACAATTGTATTCCTGATATAATTTGTATTAGTATTTGTCTATCTGTTGTTGTCAAGTGATTAAGTCACTGCAGAAGGGGCGGTTCAATAAGTAGGAGAGGGTAAAATATTTGGATTTCATAGGATTTTTCTGACCACTGTTATTTTGATTATATTTTCATTTTTTGTGTAATTTGAATTTAGAAATATTGCAATTTGTGATCAAAGCTGAATTTTCAGCATCATTACTGCAGACTTCAGTGTCACATGATCATTCAGAAATCATTATAATATGCTGATTTTCTAATATGGGCATATTTAAAGTGCATTTTACTCATTTAACCTGAACACATATTTGCAAGCACAAGCTTTGTTGATGATAATGAGGCAGCATAAACACTAGTTAAAATATTATCTAAACATTCATATTATTTTTATATCATATTACATATCATATTAATATCATACAGCATACAATTTAAATACCTGCTTTAACCGAAACTAATCTAAATGTAACTAAAACTTGCTTAATAGGACATATTTCAAATTTCAATACTCTGAATCCTGGCTGGCAAGTCTGGAAACAGTCCCACTAGTAAAATGTGTACATGTTTATATAAAATAAAATGTATACTCGGCTGGATCAAGTCTCTCTTCAAAATACGAGGTGGTGGTGGCGTAGTGGCTAGAGCACAGAGCTGCTAATCAGAAGGTCGCTGGTTCGAACACCACGGCCACCACCATTGTGCCCTTGAGCATTCAGATTGCTCCGGGGGGATTGTCGCTGTAATAAGGGCTCTGTAAGTTGCTTTGGATAAAAGCGTCTGCCAAATGCATAAATGTAAATGAAAATACAAACGTTCATCAGACTCCCGCTCTTCTTCTGAGGAAAATGTTAACTCTTCGTCACTACACAGGAGTTTTCTCACTTGTGTATTGTGCTGTGAACGTGCAGAAACGTGAATGAACTAGATGTTAAGGCACAGTCGTTTTCTATTTGCATTGAGCGTCTCAGCACATTACGGTATGAATAGCGCCCTCTGCCCGTGGGTGTGATCACATTAGAGATAATGAGCTGAGCCAGGAAAAACTGTACATCGCTTTGTTTCATACAGATTACATTGCAGGAGAATATTTGTTTTAAATTTGAATTGTTTTATTTAAAAGTAGACATTTTAAGTTTGTGTGAGAAGTATTCGCAGAGTTTCAGTTCATTTTTCAGATATACAGCTCACCCTTTTTATTTTCTTTATTTTACAAAAGCACAAGGTTTTGCTGTTATTGTGAGTGTACACAAATAAAAGTAGACACTTTATAGTCTCTAATGATGTCTTACACTTATCTGTTGGAGAATTTTATGTTGTTTCTGCTGTAATGATGAAAAAATCCAGCAGGACGCGCAAGCACATCCATCGACGTTATTCTGTGAGCATTATCCACACGGAAGCAGCTTCACCCACAAAGGCCAAAATCTTGCTCTGTTGATCGCCACGTAAATCCATCGGTCCTTTGCTCCTCAGATGCTGGCTAACACTGCATTGGTCACGTGGGCTGAGGGTCAGAGCTCTCCCAGCACAGACACACACACACACACACCAGAAGAGGAAAGGACGGGCTGAGTCACAGAAGAATCTGTCGTGTATGTGACTGATTGAGTTGAGTCAGTGGTTGGGTCTGGAAGCTGTCAGCTCAATGTGTAGTAGACGTTTGATCCTAAGGTCCCTCTCGCTGGACTGCCCACGGAGCATGTGGCAGGCAGCCACATGCTCAGGCAGCTGTCTCCAAACAGCATCAGCCAAATGTGGATGGACTGATGAGAAATCAACTTGACATTTTCAACATTGCTCTCTATAACCTCAACTCACCTATTAATACCTGTATCCTTCAATGTTTTGATTTCTACAACTAAACTTGGCATGGTGTTATTGCTGCGACATTTGTTTAATCAGAATTGAAATTGCAACATTTCATTGTGTGATTATTAAACTTACATGTTGATAAATCTATTGGTAACAAAGTTAAAAGGTCTTTGCCAAATGCTGTATAATTCTGGAGGTCTGTCCCCATCCCTGCCTGTATGTTAATGGGGTATGTCCCCAGGAGTTCAAACCTAACCACTCCCAAAATTCCCTTTGGTCATGGTTTGGGTATTTAAGGAAATGTGACACATTGTTCATGGTTCTCTGTACTCAGACAATCCCACACAGTTTACTGTGTGTAGTTTATATCAGGTAATTGCAATTTGAATTTCTTATGTTTTGATAAAATGTCTTATAAATTTGGCTTATAGGCCTATGTCACGAAAAAAATTGAAGACCGGAAGTACGTCTTTTAGTAGGGATACGGCTCTTCCGGTTAGCTTTTCACAATGGCGGAGTCCGATCGATACCGCTGGACCAAATCTCTCCGCAACCTGCCTGAAGTCACATATGAGCAGCAGCATCCACTACATACATATCTGCGTCCACATCCGCGTGGGTATAGTTGTGTTCTGAGGCAGGTTCGTGATTACCGGCGGCAGACTGTTCGTTCCCCTCCACCTCAGACTCAGCCTAGCCTGAATGCACTCCGCTACTCCTAGGTGTGTGTTAACACGGTCAAAAACTGACCGACGACGGGGCTGATTATCCCCCCAGTTATTCCAGGGAAACCGGGTTGGTATAGTATTGGCCTTAAGTCTATTCCGACCACTTTCCAAGACGTAGATGCTCTCCTTTTCATAATGCAAACTGCAAACGAAAGTGCTGGCCCGGAGAATATTAAAAGAAGGCCCCTCATCCCTCCTTATTAACCTAACCCAAGACTTGCGGAGTGTTTCGTCCTTCGGGAAAGCGTGAAAGCTGAGGTATGGCTGTCTACGTTCTGATGCAGAGCAACCCGGTACACTACAACAACAGCTGCAGGTGTAGCCTGCCATTGTTGTCATAGCTCTAGCCGTTCGCCAGTAAGGTAAACGTTTCTATGGTAACAGCGAGTTGGACCAATCAGCAGACGTTGCTGTTACGCTTAGGATTGTGGGTAGTGTAGTTTTTTTCATAAGATCGTGGATAAAACATGTTTTTCTTAAAACAAGGTTGATTTCATACGAATTTATAGCTTCTACTGGAGCAAAAACCTACGTTTCACAACCTCATAGCTCGTGGTCAGTCTACCTCGGATGGTTTAGACATTATGGCTGATAATCTAAATACTTATCGAGAAATACCGTTGACCGGAAGTTCTGAATCCCTACTCTGCGTTCTGGAAGCAGGAAGTGTGACATAGGCCTATTATTGTCTAATTGGAATTGATGAATTTATTATTTTACCTGGTAAATAAATTGTTACATTTGAGATTATTCTGATTTACTCTGAAACTATTGTCTTTAGTAGATTACGTTAAGTCCATGTTTCCACAAATCTTCGACCAGGTTAGCAAAAGCCGGTTTTGAGTGGAGCATGGGGCACACCGACAGAGACTTTAGAGCTCCCACTAACTAATTGCCATTATTTCAAGTGTACTTAGTGTGTACAGGCTCGATAGGGAATTTCTGTTTAGTGTCGACCAAGCCTAAATAGGGTGAAGTCTAAACCTCTGGTTATTGTAATATCTTCTAGCTAAGTGTACATAGCAAACAATGGCATGATCATATAAAAGTATTTTAACTTGGGTATGTTGGTCTATATTTGTAAATTTAGTGGTCATGACCTCTGGGTAGAAATGTTACTCTAAGTGTTTACTATCTTAAGGGGAATAAACAAAATACTTGTAGATAAAAGGGCAAGCAGGAGCAGCCATCTAATTAGTATTTAGTCAGTTACTGTTTTAATGACCAATACAGGCATATTTGTGACCGTGAGATCCGCGTACATGGCCGGCGCAAGACTCTCTAAGTGACAGGAATCCGAATGAACGAGTACAATATAAAATATTATATTGTTAAATACGATGATTAAATGTTAAATCAAATGTAATAATAATAACTAAGATTAGAACTTAATAATTTATTAATTATTAAACTTTTATAATTGGAGTCAGATAAAATAAACTAGGATCTTAAAATGAATAATATAGTTATTTAACTGGAACGAAATAACAAACTGAATGCGCACAATAAGACAGAACACGCAGGAGACCTTCATCCATGCTGTTGGAAGCCGCCATTGGACCAATAGGTGGACCCCCTTACAGAATTACAACATTTTTGACTGCTAAAAATTTCTTAAATCTAAATGTTATTCAAGTGCACCAGGATATTGCAAAGGTTTTTTTTTGGATAGAGGAGGAGTTGACAGTATTTTACCAGATTTTGAATGAGAAGTGACTGTCAACTATGCGTGGAAGCTAAAAGGTCTTCTTTTTGAATATGATACCCTGCTTAGCATAATCACAAATATGAACAACTTTTATTTGCATATAGCGCAACATTGAAGATTGGATTTATATCCGTTTGCCGTAGACACACTGATGTGTCCAAGTGTAAATAGAACGTGCTTATTCAATAGGATAGCAATGCGATCAGTAAAACATATGAAGTGACCAAGTGTAAATACCCACTTAGCTTTGATATCCAAGCAGCATCAATATAAGATTTAACATTTTTACTGTCTCACATTCAAATCGCAATTTTTGACACAAAAGAAATGCAATATTACTTTCCAACCAAATCATGCAGCCCACAGTGTTACTATAGTAATACCAGTATCATGTCTATGATAATATCACGTTTTTCTGGACACGTGTTATTTTATTACCATATGATACCATCATTTTACCATTGTTCCGCCACAGGAACATTCATTTCAAGAGATGACAGCGTAACAAAATGCAGTTCAGTAAAACTGAGAGGAGGTTCTATTGACAACCCTCAGTGGTGAAACTAATGTAATGTATGCTTATGTATTTTTGGTTTACTGATCATTTTTAGCCATTTCACATTCCTTAAATGTTTATTTATTTATTTTTGTCATTAAAGTCACTAAACTGTAATCAACTAAATTAGAAACTGTTACTGCAATACTAAAAATGTTAGCTTATATCTTATACTGTATCTGTAATGATCTGAGGAAATGGAAAATTAGCCTGAACAAAAAATATATATCAGTACAACCGATTACCATGGAAACTATTGGCATGTGACGGGTCTATTTCATTTCTTCTCCCCTACGAAAATCGAGAGTTCATGGCGAATTTGCCGTAAATTTGCCACTGATAATATTCACATGCAAATGAGCTTTGTGGCAAACTTGCAGCAAATTGTCCACTGTTGCCAAAGGTTTGCCAGAGGTTCACCACTACCAGTGAAGAGTTGCAAACTTCTGGTAATTATCTGTGGCGAATCAAAAGCTTGTTTGCGTGTGAAAATACCAAGTGGCAAGTTTTCTGCAAATTTGCGGCTAGTTTCGATTTTTTGTAAGGGCTGTCTGATTAATTTAGTTTGTGGAGGAAATTAAAACAAAAACTTAAATGCAGTTTCCAGCTCACAGAAGCATTCTGATAAGCATGTCATGCATTTATTGTCAAATACAATTGTTTTTCTTTGTGTTTTTCATATGATTGAGCTCCGGTCTCATAATTCAGTCTCTTGACAATTAAAAAAAACAAATGGTTTAATAGGTTTTTGAGAAGGAAAAAGGTTTTTGGACAGGAAAACGGATTTTGAGATGGAAAATATGTTATAAACCACATGTCTAGCTCTTGCACTTGTTAGTTTTCCCAAAACAGAAAAAACATCCAATTTCCTGCCAGTAGACCATCAAACTGAATCAAAAACAATAATTTGCAAAGTACTGCAGCATCACTCCCCATAAAATATTGACTGCGATCATGAAAGCCTCAAAAAGTAGAGCTGAAAATAATTATTTGTTCATCAATTAGTACAAAGAATAAACTGTCAATTATTTCTTACATTGACAAGTTGAAAAAAAAAAGTAAAATTAGACAAAATGTACCACTTCCATTAACATTTTTATCGATTAGTAGCTGCAGCCCAAAAATCTATACAAATATCCTATACAAATACTGAAGAAAAATAAGATATTAGGGTGAACACAAGAAAAGTGAGTCAATTAAGATTTTGTATTTAATATTTCTGAATTTTTTTCATCTGTACACTCTAGTATTTAGCCATTTAAAATGGTTTTGTGTAAGAGGCTAAGATATTCAGCATCATATTTAAATTTAAAATAACACTAATGACAAACTACCAGAAAGAGTTCCACCTTAACTGAACTCACCCTTCATTCTGTTCAAAGACAATTTTATTTGCCCTTAATGACCAAAGTTTCTGCTCATATTACATAGTGCAACTGAGGAAAAACTAAAAGTAAGATGAAGCTCTTAGCAATAACCATATGAGTACTGATAGTGCGGGTGGAAATTGGTAAGTGGGATCAAATTACACCTTGTGGAGCCGGCATTAGCAGAGCTTTTGTTTACAGGATACACTCAGTACTTAGAGAACGTTGTGGTGTGGGCTTTCACTTCACAGAAAAGAAAAAGTGAAACATGCTTTTAGCCTACTGGGCAGAGTGTGCATTATCTCTACTAAAAGGCTACATAAGTTAGACCTTTTCCACCAACGGGGTGCCAATGTTGGCCCAAGGCCCTGTTCAATGTAATTACACCAAAGGGTATAACATCCTCACCATGTAAAGTTTTCAGAACAACAACTCAAATACACGACTAAAAATACAAAACTAAACTTGATTGCACAAAACTACACTGCTCCAATTATAATCAACTAAGTTGTCTTGGAAGACCCCAATGTGGCCACATTCAGTTGATGCAAGGGGTGTTACTGGAAGTTTCTTCCACTTTGGGCGCTTTCAATTCCCAGGGGTTGATTTTTATTAAAACAATAAGATTTCAACTTTTTTGATCACATTAAAATGGACTTGGAAACTTTGGACCATGCCTTCATCACTTATTTATAGTACTTTTCAAAAACCTTTTATGTACGGACTTCACTGTTTTTAGCCTTGTTCAGTATTAAACTATGAAAAACCATTATAAAAACACAAATTATTGTGTTTAAAATGTTAAAATCTGAAGACTTAAATAAAACACTTCAATATTTATTGTGTGAAATGATATTCATTTTCCAAGAATTAAGAATGTCCTGCATTTGTGGTGTCATCTACACCACACCAAACAATTTTGCCCAATTTTGTTTCTCCAAAATTAATTGTACTTGTCAACAAGGTTGACAAGTGCCAGTGAAGAGCATGCTTAAGTGATGTTTGAAGAAAAAGAAAATTCAAGTTAAATATCAATTAGGATATTTCCAATCAAGCTACACTTAGCCAAATTATTCAAAAAGTGTGAAAAATATTATTTAATCGTGTTTTATATTAAATTCAAAAATATTATTTAATTGTGTTTTTTGGATGTTAGCAGAGTTGGCCGTTTTATTTCAAAACCATTAAAAATTTGATTTCCAAAACCATAATTTCCAGCATGGAACTGTTTTGCAGGAAGTGATGTTTTAACAAGAGTTTAATTTCTAGAAGTTTCCAAAACAAGTGCCTAAAGTTGAAGAAACACTCTACTGTCTAGTTTGGACACGTTGCAAGTCAATGGATAAAAGCATCTAAATTATTACATACCAAGAACAACATGTTGTTTATCCATTACCTAAAGCCTACCTGCATCTAGAGATATTAAGACCACAGCTGAGCCCTTGAACAGCAAATATTATAGCCAAATGTATTAATGCAGAACCTACCTACCACTCAGAGACACGACTTATTAAAGTGAGGTCTTAGCCAGTACCTGTGGAGCACAGGAAACTGGCACATTTGCAGCACTTGACCTTGGCATTATCATATATTCTAATAATATAAATCAAGCCTGGAATTAGGAATGTCTGCATTATTCCCGATCTTCCTTTTAAATGCACATGAAAGTCTGTCAATGAACTCCGTTGTTTTTCTGCAAGCTCTCTTTATTAAGCAAGGCTACATGCATGCAAATTTATGAGTAGACTCAAGATTGAGTGCAGAAAATTTGGGGGAATTTCATTTTTGTGTTTTGTTTTCTTCGGTTAGTTTAGCACCTGTAACATGTCAAGTTATTGTACATTTCATTTGCAATTCAGCTGCTTCAATATGGATTAGTCCTGCATTTTTACTATTAAAAATCTCTCCTTTGACAAAAAGAGTTTTCCTACAGTGATGATATTACCATGATTGACATTATAGGGTGAATCTCATTAAGAAATTTCCAGGTCCTGTTTCACCCCAGAATCAAAATAAATTATTTCATGCATAAACACAAAAAAGCATATTTTTAGAGACAAGCACCCTCCCATCTTTGTGTCATGGAGCATGTTTACGGAAACCTCAATATCTCAGCTCAGGGTGGTCCTAGCTCCTTAGAACAAAAACTGATCTCTAGAATAATGAAAATGTTGAGTTTGAGATCCCAATGGTTACAGAGCTAGGGCTAGTAGAAATCAGGGGAAAGGCCTACTTTATTCATGCATTTTGAGAAATGAACAGATGTAATGCAAGCATAATTTTACAGCTCTGTAACCAGTGGAATCTCAAACTCAACATTTTCACAGCTGAATGATGCCATAGAGGACATAATTCTGATTTCTGGTTCCCATCCGGTCCCCCACCAGAGATAATCAACCCAAAAGTGAGGGGGGGAATTTTTTTAAAATGCACTCTCTCACAAAAGAGAGAAGCCTCTCAAACCTGAAATGTACTGCATGCACACTTTATTTACCTATGTACCCCCTAAAAAAATGTAGGACTCTTCTCATTATAAATTGACCCTAAAAGGGGAACTTTAAAGAATGGTCAAAATGTTTATATATGTACATATACCTTGTACACTAGAGCACTAGAGATCAGTTTTTGCTCCAAAGAGCTAGGACCATCCTGAGTTGAGATATTGAGGTTTCAATAAACATCAGAATAACCAAAATTGGAACAAAGATGGCTGTTGTAGTTTTACTTTACCAAGTAAAAAACTATTTTAAAACTAGTTGTTTTGTAATACCAATACATAGAGGTAATCTCTAAAAACAAAAAAGAATTAGGAACATTTAAAATGGTCAAGCAACCAACTTTATAATTATTGGATGACTTCAGATGGACTGACCCATGTATGTTCTTGTATAATTGTACTTATATACTTATTATATAAATATTATATAATTGTTTCCCATTCCAACAAAGGAGAATGGCAAACAAATTCCATCTATTATTCCTAATTAATATAGCATAGGAATTAATATAATTACAAATGCCAAGACATAAGAGATGTCACTGATTAATGGTATTTGCTAGTGCCGTCAATCTATTCAAAATGTACATCAAATAAATTAGTCAACATGACATTTGTGGCAGAATGACCCACCCTACCCTCTCGTCATTGTCGCCCCGCCTCTTAAGGCCGTCCTTCTGCCAGGCTCACAATGGGAGTAGGCAGGAAAGAGATGTGCAACTTAATGAGACTTGTTTGGTCAGTGGATGATAAGGTACACCTGATGTGAGCGGAGCCTCATCAATGATGTCATTAAAACGCAGAGAGCCCTCTCCTCGGAAAGCAGGCTGTTATATATGTTGCCAGGGGTGACAGCACATTTATTTTCTGTTTATTATTATTTCCAATAAATGATACTCCAAGGCCTGATGCCACGCCTACAGTGAATGTCTCTTGCTCACTCTGCCACATATGCCATTCGTAAATTCTGTGCTGTTCTCACAGTCTCCTGGGGCCGGTTGCATCAGCAATACATAAGTTACAACTTAGCCTAGTTGTGGTGTAAATGGGCACCAAGTCACAATTTATGCACTACTAAATATTTGAGCATTGTACCATTAAATTTAGGTAGGAAGTATCCACACGTATAAACTAAATATTTATGGAAGGCTCTGACCAGGAGTAACAGATGGAATAAAAAAGCAGACTGATATTTTTTAACATCAATGAGCTAATGTTTTGCATGACAGTCAATCATTTCGTTGAAGTTGACATTTACACTCATTTACATTTAGTTTATGAGATAGAGAAAAAAAATACTTCAGCATGAAACCGATCTAAAGGTGCAGTTTTCAGGATGCGTCGCCCGGTGTCAAGTTTCAACACATTCCAAATATATATAGGATATTAAAATGAATATTGTCTATTGTCTATTTTTTCAGCCAGTTGTATTAGTATCACCCCTTATTTATTTTAGATACAGTTCCAATATATTTTTATTTACACAAGGCAAGTATACTTTTTATCAAATCTACTTATCATTTATTACAGCTGACATTTATGTGAACAAACACGGTTTGAACATCAACCGTAACAAGGTTAAACTAAAATGCATGACTTTTTAACACTTCTGTGTCAAATTTGAAGGCTGCTTATTGGATCAATACAGGTAAACATCATATTATGCGACAACGCATCACTTTATGGAGAGCTAATGATCTACTTAGTGTGAACTTTAAATCCCAAATTACATGAGACCTTAGGCACATTTTGTTCAACCCAACCCTGTTCTTGCATTTCCATCTGCATTATTTTTAATAGTCTGTCTAATTACATGTGCGTGTCTCAGACAGACGCTTTGAGCATCTCACTGGATTTCAGTGTCATAATCACTGTGGGGATGTCCATCCATTTTTAGGATGCTGTGTCAAGCTAAATGTAGTTGAAACTTTGAAAAGATCCCTGTATTCTCGAGATCCCTGTATTCTGTTCTATTCTTCGCCCAGAGAGTCCCGTGTGACCACCTCTCATTATGTGGCTGTGCTACATTTGAGGTTTGGTGAGGTGCACTGACTGACCCCTACTGAAAAGTAATTCCTACGCAAACAATTCCTCTGAGAAGTAATATAGTTTATAATAATTTAACTGTAGGCATACTGTAGTAACTTGGTCACTTAACTTCAAGTAACTGTGTTATCTTTCCGTATTAGTCTTTTTACAATGGTTTCAAATGCAGCTCATCCAATCAGAATTTTGAACAAAAATGACTGCTGATAATGGTCGGTAGTTTCTCCGTGGGCAAAGCTGAAGGGGTTTTCATTATGACCACAGCCTAAAGAGTTGTTATTATTTAGACATTATTATTATTATTTTTATTTAGAGTCATAAATAAGTTTATAAGATATACTTTCTCAGTTTGCTTTTCTCAGATTCTCTTACTCCAACATGACATTAGCTGACCTGAGAGAGACTGCCAATAGGAAACAAGCTACACTGGTGCCCGTTAAAGAATCCCTTCCAGCAACACTGAGAATTATTAATTGCATGCTAAAACTTCTCAACACAATAATGCGTGAAATTGAGCTTACGTGACAAGAAAAGACTACGTTCACGTAATGTACTTGCATGGATGGTTGTTTTTAGTCTCAGATCAAAGAACGCATAGGACTAAGGGCAATGCCAAGTTGGCAACATTGTAAACATAGTTTGTTCCTGAGTGTTTTTAAACTACACACATACATATCTATAGAATCCACATCAGCAATGGTCAAGAGGTAAGTATTTTATCAAATTCAGTACATATCATGAAAGTGCTGTTTGAATTGCACCTTTGAAACTCCTCTCCTATTTTGACATAGAGGGGCTTACAGGTGCAATAACGCAGAAGGCGAATTCATCAAATATCTGAGAGAGATGAAGGAAAAAAAATCCATCCGGCATCTAAATCCGTGCCTCAGGAGCTAATGCAAAGTCTGAGATACCATCGTTATCAATGAGATTGATACAGAACCAGGAACTGGAAAGGTGCACTGGGGTGAGGAGCGGACCAGCTTTGTGGAATAGACTAAATCAATTTGTATGGAACAGTGCAGTGAGCTGATACATTTTTGCCTCTGAAAGACATTAGGAAAACTGTGTGCATATGTGTGTAACGTCTTCAATTTGACGTCTGTGCCACTCACTCCAGATACATGAGCCTCAAGTGAAGTGAAGTCAAGTCAAGTGTTCACAGACTTCACAAAGGGTAAACGTAAAACACTGTTCAGCATGTGACTGCATCAAATTCAGCTCCTTAACTTCTACTGACATTGAACATCTGAAAAAGATTTTTTTTTATTCTGAGAAAAACAGAAAAAGGATTTTTTTTTAAATGGAAGAGAGGGTGTCACAGAATGTGCATGCTAACCGCAACTTCACGGGTCTGACAGTATTTTTGGAATTAAATTTTACTGGGAAATTATATAACAGATTTTATCTAATATATATGTGACCAGCTTGATCATTACCTCCTGCAATTTAATTTATGCCAATTTTAGCAACAGGAAGTGGGGAAAAATGTTGCTAACAGGGATGGGCATTTTGGTAATTTTGTCAACTCGTTGAGTACTGGGGGCACATAGACATGTACATATGAAGTATGTGTGTGTGTGTGTATATATATATATATATATATATATATAAGTCTTTGGCTGCTGCATTGCGCGTCGTTGTTCCAGTGTCTATTCATTATTAAAGACTGTTCTAATCCAGTCTATAACAATAAGTACAAAAGAGAGCATAATCAAAATATAATGCATGATATTTTGTCATTGTGAAGACACACTGGCCAATTCAATGAAACAATGCCACAAATGCGCATATATGTTCTTCCTTCGAGTTACCGTAATAAGCTTAGTAAGACCGCACCACTGTTTCTGAACCGTGAATCTGCAAACCACGGTTGGCATGACTGAAGGCACAAAAACCATCACATTTTTAAAACGCTGTGTTCAGTTGAAAATATCTTTGAAGACCCTGCGTTCTGATACACTCAGCTGCAATTCATCTAGATGTTTGAAAGAAAGATTTTGTCTTGTGTGTGTGTGCTACGCTTCTCCAGAGTGTAGAGCGTCATCTCTGCCCTGGACAGAAAGTCACGCTGTGCTCTGATGGAGTTTGTTGCTGTGATGATTCATGCTTCCTCCCATTTAACTCAGAATTTTAAACTTTATACAGAGAAAACTGCAATGGAATGCAACTTTATGTTGAACTTACAACTCATGCGGAAATCTCCAGCTCTGATTTCGCCGAGATGCAGGTGTGTGTCGTCACAGAAACATGCCGGCACCGAGGGAGATTTACAATCAATGATAAACCTTCACTTTTATTAAATAATATACATTAATGAGTTAATGTTTCTATATTATATGACAATAAAACTTGTTTAGCAAACATTTGCATAGACGGATGTTCAAAACATGGATTAAACTTTCTTTTGATTAACGTGAACCTGTAGAACAAATGCTAGCAAACGCTAGCTAGCATCGTTTATCAGTTCGGTAGCTATGGACATCTCTGCTGACAATCAAGGTACTGCTGAAAATCACAACGTAATCATTCTCAAAATTAAAAATAAGACCCCTCTTTGACACATCAGTTGTCACAGAATTTCAAATCCAGTGAAAAGACAAGACATGTCTTTTCATTATCACTCATAGTTTTCAGGATTGATCATTGCTGTCACTTCAGAGTACTAGGGTACTTGAGTATCCCTAGTTGACCCATTCCTAGTTGCTAATAACGATGTTATTCCATAGTTTTGATGACATGTGGAAAACAGATAATAAAATCAGTCAAAATTTTGAGCTGGTAGTGTATGTATTGCTATGTGCATTGTATTGTGTGGTAGATGGTGCACAGTTTGACAAAGTTAAACAAAGTGAAAAATAACGACTGGATATGTTCTGTTTGAAAGAACAATGCGAGTAATCCATTCAAGTGCCATTAACACAGGAGCTGTTAAATGTCAATGTCAGAGCTTTGTCTAATTAACATAACCTACCTGTAATTACTTGAGCAACTTTAAAGCCCTGCTTATTTGAAATGGTTTGGAAGAGAAATGTATATGGAATAAAAATGCATGAGGACGTCAGAGACATTTGTGCCATTCTGTCTCACTGCTGCCTGAATAAGCAAGCGTGTGAATGAGTGAGCCAGTCACCAAACTCAATCATTCCACTAAATTGCAGTGCGCTGATATATTAAAAATGTCAATGTTGATACAGGGCCTCTTATTGCCCAAGTGGTCCTAATTAGAAGCTTGAGCACACAGTTCTGTTGACTGCTCCTTGTGGATTGACTTGGCTAGGGTATTCTTCAATCGAATAGAACCATTTTTTCTGATTCAATGGATCTGTTTCAAAACTTTGCGAGCTGCCAACGTAGACGGCCTTTTAAGGTATCATAGACTCCCCACTAGGGCTGGAAAATTGCATTGTTTTTGACGACGATATAAAAATAAGAAATATTTTGAATATTGAGAGGATTTTAATGGAAAGAGCATATCAATAGCCTAATTTCACAATCCTTCTGGGTTGCAAAATTAATTAGGGCTGTCACTATCAATTAACTGGGTAATCGTGTAATCTAAAAAAAAAATTCTGCCGATTAATCGAGTAACCTGAAAATTATTAAATAACTCTGACTGCATAAATTTGTCGAGGTGAGGTCACAATTGGCTAAAATTAATTAATTAGCCTAAGGTTTGATGTATTTTATGATTGAATAACAACAAAACAATTGTGCAAACTATATAGAAATCCAACAGACACCTAAAGCAGATCTATAATATAAAAAGATGTATATTCAAGCTGACAGAGATTGGCTTCCCCAGGTGTGCCCAACTTTTTCAATACAAGAGCTACTTTTTTTTTAATGGGAAAACAGGCCATAGAAATACAATATTTTATCTTTTCAGAAACAATGTTTGTCCAGTGCCCACCAATCTTGTGAATTGAGGATAAGTTATATACACTCACTAGCCTCTTTATTAGGTACACCTGTACATCTACTTATGCAATAATCTAATCAGCCAATCATGTGGCAGCTATGTGTGCAGATACGGGTCAGGAGCTTCAGTTAATGTTCACATCAACCATAAGAATGGGGAAAAATGCGACGTCAGTGATTTAGACCGTGGCATGATTGTTGGTGCCAGATGGGCTGGTTTGTGTGTGTATGTATGTATGTATGTATGTATATATATATATATATATATATTAGAGAGCGAGAGAGAGAGAGGAGATTGAAATAATCACCAATAATCACAAAAATATCGAGATATAATTGTAGATTTATTGCCCAGCACTACTCCTAACACATAAGGAGGTCCCAAAATTAAAGCAGTAAAATGATAACCTTCTTTTAGCAAAATTTTAAGGCAGCACCGCATATATCACCAAGCTCAGTGAGAAAAACCCAGGCTAAAATATGAACGGCATGAAACATTGAACGGGATAACCCGGGAGGACTATGTGAACACAGGTTCAAAATGCCCGCATGAACAACTTCAAGTGTGAAAAGGCCATGAGTCTTTACCTGCTATTCTAATTATGCATGGCCAAGACAATGAGAACTCTTAACAGCATTGAGGAGCATAAGGTTTGTACAGGGCATTTCCAGGGAGTACAGAGCACTGGGAGTGAACGACAGAATCAGGCAGAGGAGAAAGTTGAGGATGAACTGTATTGCCATTCAAGAATAGCTTAGTAAATCTGATATATCTGTGAACAGTGTAAGACAAGCCAAGTTTGAGCACAGATGGAGACTCCCATGCAAATGTGAAGTCACGGTAGTCTTTCATTAGCCCGCCAGTGAATTAATTTACAATAAAGAACAACTATAATTTTAGAAACTCCAATAAGAAATGCCTGTTAAGCTCAAACAAATTGAGTACAAAATTGAAAACATCCTCATATTTTTACATTTGCGATCATTTTTCTGAATTTGTGGACATATGCACCACTTAAACGATTAAACCATGCAGAATTTGGTTCAAATTAATCCAAAAGTAATCAAATTATATAAAACGAAAAATTTAATCTACAAGATTATGTATTTTGTAATCAGTACCCGATTACAATTCATAAGCAATCTGCCCACCACTTAGATTAATAGCGGTGTAGGAAACTTTTCAGAGAGAATTTTGTACAGTCTGTGATGTAAGAGTCTCTAAAGACCCTGCTAGCAATGAAAGGCAACACAGGACAAGCCATGCAGAGCATTTCTCTACTAGTTTAATTAGACAGAGAACTTACTGAGCTCCAAGCACAGACATATTGAGAATTGTAAATGGCCTGAAAGAATTAAAGCAGAAAAACGAGAGCATGATGAAAAGACAGGGAGCAGCGGAGAGCGAATGTGTAAGAAGGTATCAGGTTGAAACGACAAGTCTGTGCATGTGCCTGGACATGATTGCACTGAATAGTATCCCAAATCAGTTGTAGTGTATATGCATTGAACGAATCAGTACAGGCTCGAGGTCAAAAGAGTACAATTCAAAAGGCAAGAACACCCAACATTACACATGATGTAATGGTACGGTAGTTCTCTTCAAGTCAAGAGTGTGCCCATCAACATTTTCCAGATTTATTGATAACATTCATGTATTCATACCAAGCCTCCCAGAGAGTGTGATAAGTAACACATGCTTCCAGGATAATGCAAAGCCTTACATGAAAAAAATGTTTCATGACAGAAACTCTGAGATTGTGGAGCTCTCCACTAGATTAGAGTGCTTGAACTCAGTTGGACTTCACGATGATCTTTCAGACTGTAGGAGTACAAAGACATGAAGGCAGGGCTGCTGGCAGGATCGCAAGTCCAACAGGCAAACCGCAGACACCACTGTTTTCCTGCTGTGACAAGAACCTCCAAAGAATACTTGCAGCTTATTATTTGGGTGGAAACATGTAACCAGCAGAGACATGTTCGAAATCAGTCATTATTTTAGCAATTATTGGTGAACATCTGGCCATGAGAGAGCTGCTTACCGAGGTGACATCCTGCAATTGTATAAAACTATGCAAGTTAATGCAGCCCAGACAGTATTAAATACGAGTTAGGCCATTATTTTTGCAATTTTGTTTGATCACATGAGTGGTGCAGAAATTACACACTTCACCTTTAAACAACTCTTGAAAATCAATTCAAATATGCTTCCTTTTTGCCAAGTGACCAGCACGTGGCTTCTTTAATCAATCACTGCTACTGCTGTTACTCTTCATGATGGAAAATAGCAGAGGAAGAGGGACGCTGGGAAATCAAGAGAGTATCAGCCCATGTCATGTTCGGTGGTGCAATCTGGAATGCCTGGAAATCCCAGAAGTGCTCTGGTTATAAATGCAACCGGAACTCATGCGCAAGAGTGCTTTCCTCTGTCTGAATCAAGCTGCTTTAGATGTGGGAAGGAGAATGCAGTCTCTGGTCTCAATGCAAGGCTGTCACTTCCCACTCCCTGGTTCCATACGACATGAATCAGTATCGTGTGAAAATGAATTCAGGGACTAGCAAGTGCATTGATCATAAACACTGGTTCACAGATAACTCAATTACCTGCAACACGATTACAAGGCTGTGCGTTAAAAGTAGCCGGTAGTTATCAACAACCTTGCTGTATAACATGTCACTGAGCATCT
Organism: Moxostoma hubbsi; assembly: GCA_032164185.1. Taxonomy (NCBI): domain Eukaryota; kingdom Metazoa; phylum Chordata; class Actinopteri; order Cypriniformes; family Catostomidae; genus Moxostoma; species Moxostoma hubbsi. Next base: position 33,748,498 of record JAVLUX010000021.1, read on the forward strand.
GTGTATAGAGATTTTAGGGCATTTTAATGCAATGTGGAAAACACGGACTGAATCGCAGAATCCAGTTATAAAAATGGAATAAACTATGAAATGCGGAATGTCACGGAATTTAACATATTTGGGATGAAATGAATATGTGAATGCAGAATTAATCAAACTAAAATTATGAAATGCCCTGGTGAGATTTTGAAACCACAAAAGGCTGAGATTTAATGACAAATATACAGTATACATGTTCTGCACACTTTGAAGTGACCATGTGAAGCCGACCGTTCACAAACACGCATCATGATTATCAAGTGCGCTCTTTGTGTAATAAATGACAGAGATCAGAGCACTTATTCAAATGTAAAAAGCCCACCAAATGCAGACAATATACAGTGCATCCGGAAAGTATTCACAGTGCTTCACTTTTTCCACATTTTTATTCCAAAATTGATTAAATTCATTATTTTCCTCAAAATTCTACAAACAATACCCCATAATGACCACGTGAAAGAAGTATGTTTGAAATCTTTGCAAATTTATAAAAAATAAATAAATAAAAAAATAAATAAAAAAAAAAAATCACATGTACATAAGGATTCACAGCCTTTGCTCAATACTTTGTTGAAGCATCTTTGGCGCCAATTACAGCCTCAAGTTTTTTTGTGTATGATGCTACAAGCTTGGCACAGAGTTGTCCCGTAGCCACTCCTTTGTTATCTTGGCTGTGTGCTTAGGGTCGTTGTCCTGTTGGAAGATGAACCTTCACCCCAGACTGAGGTCCAGAGCGCTCTGGAGCAGGTTTTCATCAAGGATGTCTTTGTACATTGCTGCATTCATCTTTCCCTCGATCCTGACTAGTCTCCCAGTTCCTGCCGCTAAAAACATACCCAAAGCATGATGCTGCCACCACCATGCATCACTGTAGGGATGGTATTGGCCAGGTGATGAGCGGTGCCTGGTTTCCTCCAGACATGACGCTTGCCATTCAGGCTAAAGAGTTCAATCTTTGTTTCATCAGACCAGAGGATTTTGTTTCTCATGATCTGAGAGTCCTTCAGGAGCCTTTTGGCAAACTCCAGGAGGGCTGTCATGTGCCTTTTACTGAGGAGTGGCTTCCGTCTGGCCACTCTACCATACCGGCCTGATTGGTGGAGTGCTGCAGAGATGTTTGTTCTTCTGGAAGTTTCTCCTCTCTCCACAGAGAAACGCTATGAGCTATGCCAGAGTGACCATCGGGTTCTTGGTCACCTCCCCTAATCGCTCAGTTTGGCCGGGTGGCCAGCTCTAGGAAGAGTCCTGGTGGTTCCAAACTTCTAATTGAAGTCACTGTGCTCATTGTGACCTTCAATGCTGCAGAATTTTTTCTGTACCCTTCCCAAGATCTGTGCCTCGATATAATCCTGTCTAGGAGGTCTACAGACAATTCCTTGGACAGGTGTGTGCCTTTCCAAATCATGTCCAATCAACTGAATTTACCACAGGTGGACTCCAATGAAGTTCTCAAGGATGATAAGCGGAAAGTTTCACGGCAAAGGCTGTGAATAATTCTGTAGATTTAATGATAATCTTGGAATCAGCTAAAGGCTTCTCATCTGCACTTTCACAAGAGTGTAACGGAACCAGCTCGCGATCATGATATACTGTTCTCTCTGGCGCGCGCATGCAACAACCAGACTTCACTCTATATTGTGGAGCGCAGACATCAAAACTGATGTGAACAATTTTAATTCTAGTGAGGCTTTTCTAGTTTAAAGTGTTACGGACGAAGTCAAGTCGAACTTCTCAAACAGTAGCAGCCCTGATATACCAAACAGCACTGAGGAGGAAGCGCAACAATCCAGCTAAAATTGTTTTTATTATTACACATCATCACCTTTACAAAGTTTGTTCACGATTTTACATATCATATTATAGTTATATTTTGACAAAATGTTAGTTTCATATGAAATAATCTAAAAGGTAGAATCTATTAGACCTCATTTTATATCAACTGTGGCAGTTGTAGTTAAAGTTTCAAGATGTGTTTCAGCTAGTATTTATTTTTTCATAAATACTCTAATTTATCATTATTATTATTATTATTATTATTACTATTATTTAAGTCTAGCACACTGAGCCAACCATGGTATTGAGGAGCCCTTCCTTCTGTGTAATATGGATGTTCTGTTTGAATTATGTTTGAAATTAGGAAACAAACGGGATAATAATGGGCTCATATATGTAAATATGCTCTTCAATTTTTAAAAGGGGGGAGAGAAAACTTCCTGTTGATTTGTTGACATCAACAACAGAAATAATGTCCCTTGATGCATTTCCTTGTACTGGAAAACCATGAACAAAACTATGCAACATAAAAGGAAATGCAACTCAAGATACATTAAATACAGGTTATGTTTAATCTATGGCAGGTCGACACTTGATGTCCAATGTAAAATCTGTTGAGAAGCACTGAGTTAAAGCTACAGACAGGAGCAGTCTGGCTGTGCTGTCCCGCATCTACAGTATATGTTAACTGTTAATAATCATAGGACATTACTTTAAATCCAGTTGAGAAGCACTGAGTTAAAGCTACAGACAGGAGCAGTCTGGCTGTGCTGTCCCGCATCTATAGTATATGTTAACTGTTAATAATCATAGGACATTACTTTAAATCCAGTTGAGAAGCACTGAGTTAAAGCTACAGACAGGAGCAGTCTGGCTGTGCTGTCCCGCATCTACAGTATATGTTAACTGTTAATAATCATAGGACATTACTTTAAATTCAGTTGAGAAGCACTGAGTTAAAGGGACAGACAGGAGCAGTCTGGCTGTGCTGTCCCGCATCTACAGTACATGTTAACTGTTAATAATCATAGGACATTACTTTAAAACTCACACAGCTGATGTTATTTTTCATTTAACATGTAAACTAACATGCTTTACTTCTATAACTTGTTATAGTTACATGCTATTTTTTATCATCTTTATAATTCTGTTTATTATAATTCTGTTAGCTTTCTTATATTTCTATTTATTTTATTTTCAAAAGGGAGACTTTTTATTACACATACTTCAATTAAAAAAAAATGGTTTCAAGTTGTAATTATAATAAAGCATTTGTTCAACCCCCAAAAAAACAAAAAAAAATTTAATTCTGTTTCCACTACTTTAAGGGTCATTGTAACTGATAATAATAATTGTGTAATACTGTATATCGTGATACTGTGATATTTTCTGAGATGGTTATCATACCGTGAAAATCTCAAACCCTAGTAGGCAACACCGACAGGCAAAAGAGCACTGAGGAGGAAAAAAGCAAAGCTGTAATCTGCACCAAAATAAAGGGTTTACAAATTACACATCAAAACAGTGTGAAAACAGCGAGCAGTAGAATGGAGCGAGAGAGCTGCGATTAGGGCTGAGAGATATATTAAATATTCCTGATATAATCATGATGATTTTGCTAGTTATATAAAATTAAGCAATATTGTGAATATAGCAATAATTGTAACGCACTTTTTATTCTAAACCTTGCATCATTTCCTTCAGGGCTGCACAATTAATCAATATAACAAAAATCATGATGTCATACAGTGTGTGATTATTATTATACTACAAAACAATGTCATTTAATTTAATTAATGTATTCTGTTGGCATCAGAGTGAATGGGTGATGCCATGTAATGTACAAAAAATATATATTAATATAATATAAACAAATTTTTTTCCTCAAAATAATAATAATAATAATAATTATTATTATTATTATTATTATTATTACTTTCTTCTTAAGTATTTTATAATAATAATAATAAACATGACTGGACCCACAATGATAATTCAGTTTGACAATGTTTCAATTTTTTTTTTTTATTTAAGACATTTTGAAGTTTTTGTACACCCTGCTAATGTTTCAGTAAAACTATGAAAATAAGTCAACATTGCTTTTTGCTAATGTTCTTTCATGTACTGTATATTGGTGCATTTAAAGAATATGATTAAATATTATTCTCCTTTGTGCTACAATGCCCTTTTATTTTAAATAATTCCCCTGGTTAAAAACTTATAGTACAGTATAGTAATTAATGTCAATAGGCTGAAAAATATTGAGATATAATTTTTGTAGCCATATCATCCAGTCCTAGAGCTTATTGAGACCCACCCCAACTCATTCACACTCTAGGAGGCACAGTGGGCTTCTGTGTTATGTTAATACAAATCCCACGCAGGGAGCCACAGTACTGACTACATTGAGCCTCTTTCATCGCAAGTTCCATATATCGCCATCCAACCCCAAGAGTGATGGGGTATATTCACCATCACTTCATATAGGACTCACCTCAGAAAATATGTGAGAGACCTGCAGAGAATATTTCCATAGGCTGAGGCCAGCGTGTTCCTATACCTGATCTCTTATATTCAGTCACGAATTAAAAGGATTTAGAATTCTCTGTATGTATAAATATAGTGCAAAGAAATCACACTTGAGACAAAAATTTGATTGATGCCGGTGCCAACTCCACAGCAAGAGGTTGTGGGAAAATCCAGCTTTATGAGGCAGAAAAGTCTCCCCCAGAAGTAGTACAAAACTTTTTGATCTTACTGAAATCAAGTTTTATATAACCTTAATCTGACAACTCTAGGTGTTCCTCTGAGCAAACGGAAAAACTTGCTCAAAAGTGATTCAAGGAAATATACCAGAAATATAGTAAAGAAAAACACACAATCAAGCAAAAACTTGAGCATACCAATTAGTTCACAGAAGAATAAGCTGAGGCCTCTGTACACCAAAGTAATTATGAGAGGTGAATCGCAGATGAATGGCCCTTGCACAAAGTGATGCGAAAGATCGCAATTAAAACATTCACATCTTAAAATGGAGCTGATCGACAACAATTTTACCACTAGGGGTGTGACGATATATCGATACAGCGTGTAAAGATCAATGTATATTTTTTAAGATGCACCTGTTTTAACACTAATGACAGCCACGTCCGTACACATTTCCGAATTTTTCAGTCTAACTGTGGAAGATGTAGCTAAGAGAGAACATGGAAAATCTCCTGTCCTATTTTGGATTGAAAGACTTGCTTGATTGTTGTAGAGATGACAAACTGTCATTGTAGTGTTTCCCTCATTCCACAAGGCAATGAGCTGTCATCAAATGATTGTTGATCTCTTGTATGTGATTGTATGAATTTATTTTTTATATATATATATATATATATATATATATATATATATATATATATATATATATATATATATATATTATTTTTTTTTTTCTTCATGTATTAACTGAAGTGCCTTATTTTATTGCGGATGTCCCAATGTGAATACTGGATTTGCACTTTTCAGAGAGCTCAATAAAATATTCCATTTATATTTTGATTAAATTTTTGACAGTGTAATTGATTGTAAATAATAAAAATAAAACAGATTTCTCTACAAGCTGCAGAAGTGAAGAGTCTCTTTTTGATTTCCTCAATCCCCCTTGCACAAACTATTTCAGTTAACCTGCTGGACAAGCTGACTGGCAGTTTTATCATGTTCCCTCTGAGAGATGATTAGAAAGAATCGAGTGTATAAAATAATATTAACGGTTAAAACATCATTTTTATTATTATAATTTGGAACATAAGCAATTATATACCAGTGCAATGCATATATACTTGTGTTAAGTACATTTGTTTAAAATCACTGCGTATTGCACACACATACAGTTTAAGATTATTAATTATAATACAAGCAATAAAACGTACTTATTAAAAAAATTAATATTTGTGGAGATACCCGCAACGTTTTTGGTATATAGAAGCATTTTGGTAAGAAAACAAAAGATATATCCACTGCAAGTCACAGCACTAGTATTAGGCTAATATTTAGCAAAGAAAAACACTTCAGGTTTGTAAAGTTGTTTAACAAAAATGCCGCAAAGATGCCGCAATCTAAATTATATAAGAATGTGGCAGGGCGGAGGGGGGGGCCTGGTCGTGTTTCAACACACCCGGTCCCTTATCAGGCTAATAAAGCCTCCAAGAGGGATAAAGGCCGACTGCGGAAGATGGTGCAGGAGAGAGAGATCGTTTACGGGCATGTCCGTCATATGTGTGTTTGTGTCTTTAGTTTAAGTTTATCATTAAAATATTATTTATATTGCCAAGTCAGTTCTCGCCTCCTCCTTTCCATTGAACTGCGTTACAAAGAGTTATAAGAGAACTCATGTAAGATTAAATGCAAAGGCAAATAAATCCAGCAATATGGAATAAATTATGAAGACAATCAACAAGAACAGGTCATTTTTAAAAGGGATGCAAAACATTGATGCAGTAATATAATTTGATGCCAATGAAATACACAACCTCACTGCTGGTCCAGGATTTCTTCCTTGAGTTCCTTCAGCCTTTAATATTGGTGGTAAAAACAGCTTTCAATGCTTTAGTGCCACCTGTTGCGGTGGTTTTGGCAACTGCAACGGTTCCCAACACATGATCCAAAACACATATTTTATTGGTCAGTGCATTTCAAAAAAAGCAAAAAAAAAGAATTGACACTCACCATAAAATAAAGCTTCACTTTGTCACCGCACTATTCGGTGTTCACTCCAAGTGGGAATGGCTTGTTAGGAATCCATTGTTTTGATTCAAAATGTTAATCATGGTGAAAATTCTCATTTGGTGTGCAAAGGCCTCTTTTAGTTTCTCCGATGCTCCTGGCTGGGGATACATCCAGCAAACCCTCGAGCCAGAATCAACCTTGTAAATGCTCCTGATAATCTTCAGGCAGCAGGAAAAAGAGAGTGAAAGTAGACAAAGGCCCAATGAATAAAGGAATGGTCCAACCAAAAATGAATATTGTGCCATTATTTACATTTAAAGGAACATCCAGAGTTCAGGACACAATGTAAGTCTTACCTCCATCCTCTAATAACTCCAGAAATCTATTTAGTGCAGGTGCCAACTACTGGTCAGCTTCGCACTATTCTTCATAAGGACATTGAAAGGAAGACTGTAATACTAATGGAAATGCCAATACTCAACAGTGTCAGCTGGATATCTTAAGATGTTTGTTGCACCTGCAACAAGAGCTCCAGGGCAACACTGACAGAAATAGGCCATTCTGTCCATGTGAGCTAAACATGATATCTTATAAATATATCCACTAAAACCTTTCAGTGACAGACAGGGTTGGGAGAAGAAAAAAAACCCTAAAGGGCAATTTGTGAGTCTCAGGAAGCAGTGATTTAAATTATACCTCCACAAAAATGTCCACTGGGGACAAAAATAGTAAAAGTGCTGACATCATGAGGACAAGTGAGTGAGATATTGAAGAGGGGACAGGTAGAGATATAAGTCAATGAACAGAATGCCATGAGCTGGCAGCTGACAGAGATGATGTCCCGCAATGGTGCAAACAACAGACACCATCACGCTTTGGGTTCTTCACACACAAGACTGCAATATCGTTTCATTTTCTACTAAAGGGAGAGTTCTGAATGAAACTTCTGTCATCATTTACTTGGGTGAACTATCCCTTTAACAATGCATAATAGAGATGACAGCAGAATGTTCAAAAGGTAGTGTTGGGGAAGACAATTATAATAATTAGATCAGCTTGAACCCAATGTTGTTTGCAGACCAGTGGTCAATAGGCATCTTTGTGACATGGGTGGGGAGGCAATGGGCTACAGCCACCTGCTCTTGTGATCTCTAGAGCGCTAAGCTCTCACCAGCAGCTGGTGTGTGTGTGTGTGGTGTGGTCAGGCCTAATGTGCAGTAAGGATTACGGTTCCCGGTTTCTCTTAACAACAGAGGCTAAAACAAATGTAGGAAGAACCGGAAGATGAAGGAGACATGAACCTCCCCGAAAGCCAGTCGTGACATCATAAAGAGAAGGCTGACTTCTTGGGTACTGTGTATTGAAATATAGGGCATAATGATTTGGACCAAAACATTTAATTGCAATTAATTAGAAATATATTGCGAATGTGATCTGAAAAAAAAATAAATAAAAAATATTCTATATATATATAGAATATATATATATATATATATATTTTTTTTTTTTTTTTTTTTTTTTTATTTAACGCTATTTGGGGCATGTTGTCACAGAAGTTTCAGGTGTGTGCAATTAACAGGCCTTGTTCCAACAATACATTTTAAATGGAAGTACTACATTCAATGCAGTTGTAAAATAACCGATATTCACAACCCTGCGATTTGGGATCAGCTGAATCCCATTTTAATGAGCAACTAAACTGCTTCGGTCTGTGCCAAAAAACATAACTTGTGTTGATTTGTTTGAGACAGGTCTGTATTTTCTCATTACACCATGTTTCTTACAAGGGTAACACCCATGTAACAATTTTACACCGTAGTGCAATACTGAAATAAACGTAAAAGGGACAGCTCACCCAAAAGTGAAAATTCTCTTTTACTCATGCCATGCCAGATGTGTATGACTTTCTTTCATCTGCTGAACACAAAAAAAGATTTTTAGAAGAATATTTCAGCTTTGTAGGTCAAAATGTTTAAGCTCCACAATCCACATAAGCGCGATGTAAAATCAAGAAACGTCTTTTTTTTTTTTTCAGTTTTTGGTGATTCAGATTCTTCGTGCATATGACCCCTTAGTGGGCAGGGAGGAGAATCATATCATGTCTGAAGATATGGATTTAACCCATGGAGTCATATGGATTATTTTTATGCTCCCTTTATGTGAATTTTGAAACTTAAAATAGTTGGCACCCATTCACTTACAATGAATATTCATTTAAAAATCTTAATGTGTTTTGCAGAAGAAAGAAAGTCATGCACATCTGGGATCAAAAGTGCTGACCTTTTTACGAGACATTTCAGCTGCATTTTTGGTCATTATGGGTAAATGGGTGATTCCATTACCTTCAAATGAGAATCTCAAAGCGTTATTTGAGAACTGATGAAGGTAGAGAACAGAAAGTGCTCTAAACAGACAGATGGAGATAAAAAGAGAAGAAAGGAGAAGAAACCTGTGTCTGTGGTGCGGTGAAAAGGTGCAGGCTATGTTGCAGGTCAGGGGTAATTGGATTCAAGCAACAAACATAAAAACAGACCTGACAGGCTTACAATGGGAGCAAGCAAGCGGAGGATAAATTTGCACAAGAATTGAATGCTGGTTACTGAGGAGCATTCCACCAGAATGGGAGCACAGCCAAGTAATGTATCCGCACGATTCACGCTCAAAAACAATTTAAGTGCTTTCCAAAGAAGTCTCCAAAACAGTGCAACACGTATGTCGCTTCTCAGCACACAATGTCCGTGTATTCTTTTTAGTGATAGCTAAATCCATGTATCCTTTGAAATTTTACAAATATTTTGTAGAATGAGAACAACTTGTTGCTTTCAATGGCTCTAGAGACAAAACCAATTGTAGCCTAAATACAGGACCTTGACACTTCTCAAGAACCTTGCAGGTGCATCCTTCCAATACTGCACCATTTAGAGAAAACAACAGTTTAATTTATTTTAATGTATTTGAAGATTGAAAGCATTCAAACGGTTGCTTTGAAAAATTACTGTCTGACATCTTTTCTGAGTGGAAGCCAATGCAATGTGTGGGCAAACACGGATGAATAGAGTGAATATAAAATTCTAAATCAATCTCAACTGCCAAGGTCATCTTCAACAGCACTGTTTTGTATATAAAGCAAAAGAAAAAGCACATGATGCTTCCTTTGAAATGAGTATGTGTTCAAGGTGTTGGTCTGGAGAAGGGCTGCACGATTTGGTCATATTGCAATTATTTGCACAGATTTTGCAATTGTGATATGCTAAATATTTAACACTTCAAACTGCTGCTGCTGCTTTAATAAGGCTAAAAGAACAAAAAGGCTTAAAATGACTTTAAAACAGCAGATCACATGTTCAACAGGGTGAGAATAAACTACAAATTAGCAAGTGAGCCTTTTGTCTCTAAATTAATTCATGATAACCACACTTTACTGCCAACAGAAAGTGTGTCTCCTTTGGGTTGTTAGGAATAGAGCTCACTTTAAAATAACTAAACTCGCACCTCTTTCGATATGAACCAAGAACTGAAAGGGAACTCTGTTCCCTATGCATTCACATTTAACCAAGACTTGAAAGTGGACTCAGGCCTCTTTTTGGTCCAGCGGTAATAGGGTCTCAGTCCATTTTACATTTCATGTTTACGGAGTTAGGGTGAAAAAAGTAACTTTCAAACTGTTCTGAGACCAGTGCAGTCAAACAACACACTACAGGTTAAGTCATCCACTAATTAGGAAGCAAGGGAGCCTCCTTTAGCTTTCCTATACAGCCAAGTGCATTCGCTTCTAACATCCGGTCAAAAGTTCAGACTCATGCTGAAGATGATGTTTGCACTAGAGGTCTTTATGGGTCCACTCTAACCCGAGGACCCGAGACGGTTTGGATCCACGTTTAATACAGTCAGCCGGGTCCAGGTCAGGTCCCATTCTAATGCTGCGGGCCCCAGGTCTGTTTAACATTGTGTAATACCAGAGTCGATCCGAGAGGACCGAACTGTAATCAGACAGTGCTGATGATGATGATGGTGCAGTGTGTGTGTGTGTGTGTGTGTGTGTGTGTGTGTGTGTTTTAACTTGCAACAATGTAAAATTAAAATAAGAAAGTGCGGGCCGGGAAATAAGGTGAAAAATTGAGAAGAGCCAGAATGAGCTTAGTGACGTCAGAGGCAGAGTGGATTTAAGGCACATGATAGCAAATTAGCTATGCTAACGTCAGCAGCCATGGCAATGAACGAACAACTGTTATTATAGTTCAAAAGGGCAAACAGTCAAAGTTATTTTAAGCGAGATAGAAAAAAATTTCTAAGCTGATTCTAAATAAGTTGCGTCTGTCATCCATCACTGTGACAGCAAGTGGACTTTTGAAGCTGAAATAATGAGTGGATTAGCTATGCTGCTTCAATCAGCAAGAAAGGAATCACAGAAAACCTGGATGTATTTTACCAACTTTCTTGGCAAGGAGGATGGATTATATGCGTCATGGCCAGGCACAGGGGAGAAGGCTACTTATGTTACATTAGGTAAAACACAAGTTTTGTTTTCACAATTTGTAAATTAACTTGTTAATAGCAATCAGCTGTGCAATCTGTGTCGATTTGGTCTGTGTCTCCTGGCCGTGTCCGGGTCCCAGCTTTCAAATAATAGACGGGTCCGGTTTGGGTCCGGGTAGTACATTTCTGGGTCTCTTTGGGTTCGGGCACAAATTTTAACCTGTGAAGACCTCTAGTTTGAAACACTCAACATGTTTGGCAAACATGGGACAATAGTAATCAGTACTTACATTCCGAATTTTATAATGCAAAATTTTTTATTTAACATGGTTGGCAGTGATTGGATGATGCTGGCCATTACTTTGAATCAGAATTACGAATGCAAATTTCTGATTGATAAAATGTTTCAGCACTGGCTATCACTTGTGTGTTTAACTGTGCAAAGAGAGAAGATTGAGACTTTGTTGCCAAAGTAGAAAACACTTTGTAACTATATGTTTTTTAGTTTTTATTTGTGCTTTTCCCAATACACATTGTTCCAAAGCAACAGAAAATCATCTGTAATGTCTGTAATGTCTCAAAAATATGAAAAACCAACACTCCTGGAAACATACTAAATATTTTTTATAAAAAAAAACAATTTTCAATAGCTTGGTATTATTTAACATTTCACAACTTAGATCCGCTGTCCACATATGTGGACATACATTTTTAGGAAAACTATTTGCTCTTCAATATTCTCAAAAAAAGGTGCTACTAGTTACAAATCAGTAAGGGAAATGAAAATTATACACAGCAGTTGCGCTCGGGTCTCAGGAGATTTTTTCTTGATACGTTTTTGAGGTATCGATATACTGTATTAAAATTTGCCGACATTTAAATTAGAAGCCTAATTCGTGTGCTTTTCAATTCTCTGTCAGTTGGCTTTCAGTTTAATGTAGTCTGGCGTTACAGCTTAGGGAAACTGCAAGGGGGTGATATAACATTTACTGAAGCCGGTCGGACACCGGACAAGAAGCGCCCCATCTTGGGTAGGACAAGGCACATGTATCACACACAGAAAGCGTTGATACGGTGCAGGTTGCAGTCCAAAGTTGTGAATTTAGTCACCATCCACACAAATGTTACGAAGGTTTTTGTACTTCTTCAAGATATGAACAAAGTGAGGTTGATGAGTTTGCAGGTTAGTGTATGAAACCACAATGTTTATTATGCAATTTATCTGTGTGTAGACTTTAGGAAAATAGGTTTTATTCAAGCCGTCAAACCACAAAAAGACTCTGTAATTATAACAAAGAAAAAGTTATAGGCTATATGTGTTTGTGTAGGCTATATGAAAGATGCATATACACAATTTATCATCCAGTGATTGCTAGAGTAAATAATCAATATGTTAATATGACAACATGTACTTTCATAATGATTTCAGTCACATTTATTTGAAAAAAATATGCTTAGTTGCGCTGCTGCTGGACGCCACCAAAAGATGCCGAGTGGTAGCGCCGGTGTTCGCACCTTTCTATAATAATAAATAATTGTTTTTAATTTTGGAACATGTCAAGTTGTCCGCCAGACGTTGCCTTTAAATTACTCTGCCGCTTACTTTACTGAAGTTGTGTTGAGAAATATGTATGAAGAGATAAAAACTATTTTGCAACATGAAGCCCTATTTATATCTGAAAACATGCAGATACATATCAATAATCATCTGGAAAATGTTCTGACTATCAATGCATGGAAAAAGCCATTGATCCCAAGCCTAAAATTAATAATAATTATTACTATTATCGCATATTCGGTAAATGTGTTTCCATCGTAGTTTACGTGGATGCCTTCTTACGGAATAAAAAATGTATCCATCTGAAGTGAGCATATACGTTTATTTATGTACACTTTGGAAATTTTATTTGCATCTTGGTGTTTCCCTTCAAACTATTTTTGTGACATATCAAAATTCACAGAACAATATGTGGGTGGAAACCCAGCTATTGAAACTGCCTAGAGCCTTTGATTAAAAATTACACATCTGATCACAGAACCTTCTAATGGAAGAAGACTTAATCAAACAATTAACAGACTCTCAGCCACGTTCTCCCAATTAAACCCTCCAGACTGCACATATCCGGTATCTCTTTAGCTAAGCAGAGCAACACAGAGGTACTTGACAGAGTAATCTTACAACAAATCCATCCCTAAACATTTTAACACTGGTTGTTTCCTAATTGATAAACCTCCACATGGGGCTGCACTATTGTACTAGACCGCCTAGCACAAATCCCCGCAACCAGTCATCCGCCTCTTAAAGAATCCACACACACCAGTGGCATTAGTAAAAGTGCTAATAGAGCCCACACGTTTATTGAGTGATTGGAGTGAGAGAAGAAGCACAATCTACAAGAAGCAATCAAACAGTTTAATAGCACAGTTCAAACTATCCATTAAATTAATCGGTATATATTTCAGTGATCCATTTGCTCAAATCTTTTCTTTATTCTTAATTTTTAGCACCTGTTTTTACCTTACAAACCAACTTCATGGTCATGAACATCAGAATTTCCCTCCTGAGATCAATATCTTTGATAGTGTTAGGTCTTATTTACACAAATAACCAATAATCAATAATTCAGGCTTGACAAATTCATTAATCTCTATTCATGCCTCAAATGCTTGATAGTAATTGATAGTTATAAAAGACCAAATGCTTTGACCTGATAACAGCATCTTTACCTCTTAAAAAAAACAGCACTTTACTAATTGTTTATTGGCATTAGGCATATGTAAGTAATGACTGAAGAATGCATGACTTGTCAACTTACGTTAAGTGCACTCAATAAAAATGGGAGGAGGTATGGGAGCAGCTTGGCTGTCATATCAAGCAAGCATTACACATTGAAAAACTGCAGTTTATTCCACCTCCCCTGAGAGCCATATAACACAGAGGCTGCATTCCAAAAGCTAGTGAGCTGACTACAACAAAATAAGTGCCATGGCAAAAAAAGAAATGAAACACAATAGCAGGGCACCAGAAAAAAAATACAAATAATTAAAGACAAAAGAGCCATTGGCTCTTTAGTTGCCACATCACAGAATTGCTTGATTTAGATTGTTGTGCCAAAGAAAAGACATTAATAGCTCATTAATCATGTGTTTAATATATATACTGTATAGTTTAGTGCTCAAATTTGCATTCCCCTTTTATCTCATAAGTTTTCACACCCCTTTCAGAATTTATACAAATAAAAGATAAAAGAAAATTGTTTTTTTATTTAGTACTGCCCACCAGAATCTACATAAGAGGTATTTTTCATAAAGTATAGTATCCATAGAGTAGTGTGTTGGCTTTTTGAGCAACAGTGAATGTTTGCACATTAATAGCTGTGTATGAATCCCTCGATGGTCCTAAATATCAAAAGCTGGATCTCACATCACAAATAAATGATATATACAATACTTATTATACATTAAGATGTTTCACGAAAGCGTTTGTCTTAAGATGGCTTTTTATATCTTCAGCTTTAGTGTCAATAGGAAACATAAATGTTAGACTCACAAACATTATTTTTGCAAATAGAAAAGATTAGAATAGAAGAACAGGGAGTCCTGCAACAGATGGCATGGCCCCCTCAAAGCCCTCATTGAACTCTGTGTCAGTCTGAGATTACATAAATTGACAGAAGCAATTGAGACAGCCTAAATAGATAGAAGAACTGTGGCAAACTCTCCAAGAAGCTTGGAACATCTTATCTGCAGCAACCAAGAAAAACTGTGTCCAGGTGTACCTAGGAGAATTGGTGCTAAAGGCAAAGGTGGTCACACCAAATATTGATTTAGCTTTTTATGTTTACTGGACTTTGTATGACATAAGTGATAAATGAAAACCATTTATGTAATTATTTTTGAAGACATTCTCACTATGCAACATTTTTCACAAGTGCCTAAAACTTTTGCACATTACTGCATGTATATTTTATATATATATATATATTTGTGCCTGACCGATTTATCAGTCAGTCGATATTATTGGCCGATATTAGCCTTTCACAGATATATCGTATCTGTGTATGTTTTCTGATATGCGCAGATATTAAAACTTTATTTTTCAAAACATACAATGCAGAAAACAATGCTTGGGTGATTTTGAATTGGTGTCATAGCATAGTTTGTCCAGCAGAGCACGCTCCAACTCCATTGTTTACAGAGCGGAGCTGACGGTGGTACTGCAGACAGTGCAGAGTTAAGCAGTGTCTTCACGGTAAGTTGCTAACTAGTCTGTGAAAATACATACAAGAAAGTTAATAAACAATGACTCTATCATTTTCTCTTTTCAATAGAACTAATATAACGTTAACCCTGACAACCATGTCACTCATGTTTTTCACATCTGTTTGCTCTTAGGCAGCTATAGTTTGTCAGTAATGTAGCAGATTGAAAGGTAAATGTCAAGAGCAACTTTTTGCAGCTTAGCAGACAACGGTGCAGTGGTGGATTGTGTTTGTTGAGTGTTGATGTCACGCTACATTGTTACCTAGTTGGTGAGATGCAATGCTGGAATGTAAATAAAGTCTGTCTTTTACTCTCCGTGCCAACGAGCTTATAGCTAAATAGCTAACCATGTAGCTACTTTCATACCTTGTCAGCTGAGTGGAATCTAATGTGCAAACATGTATTCACCAAACTGTCTTGTTCAGGATTCACAGTTTAGTACCCCTTTCAACCAAACAATTCCAGTCATTGCATTTACAATATGTAATATTTAAAAGTCTGGTTTTCCACTGGAATAAGGTGTAACACCGCTACTACTGTTTATATCTTGACACCGCAACAGTGAACCATGAGTTATTGTTTGTGACAGTTTTGTTACACCAGTGAAATATTGCTGATGATGTTTTGGTAAGAAAACTGTACTTTAGTACAATTTAGAGGTGCTTGTACTTTACTTGAGTATTACCATGGCATTTTCTATTACATTATACTTCCACCCCACTTCATTTCACAGGGAAATATTGTACTTTTCCAGTGTTTACAATGTATAAAAATAATGTCAAATATTCTTTGATAAAAATATTTGTTTATGAAAGCAGCCTTCTGAGTAAATTTTTAAAGTCATATCTGTGCAAAATCGGTGCAGAATCCACATAGAAAAAGTCTGTTTTTATTCCAGCTCAAATTAACTATTTCGGCCATCATATCAATAATTTGTGAATTCCCCCCCTCTAAAATCAGTATCGGCCTCAAAAATCCCAGAAGGGTGAAAAGTGGCACAAGTTGCGGCCACACCACACTTCATGCTCCAATCATTCCCTTTCAAACAGGGCAAACTGGAAACACAAGGCAATGCGAATAAATTTTGCTGGGGACAAATACAAGCCCTCAAGCGATACATCAGTTCCTTTACGTTGTGGAGTCCGAAGTCATTTTGCATGCTCAAAGTCTCCAATGGGCCATTCAAAATGAATGCCTTTAGGGGCACTGATGGCGATTGTTGATATCAGGAATTGACATTTGCTCTACTAACAATGTAAATATTGACATCAAACATAATCATTTTTACCAGTAAGAAAATCATAGCTGATATGTTCAATTGGAATTTCAACTTGTAAGAACTTAATTATAATTGTATACATATATATATATATATATATATATACATTATATAACTAGTTCAAATTCCATTTTTGATATCAATAATGTAAATGAATGGCATATGAGTAATGAGACCATTTTTTATAAAGAATTTAAGTTTTTACTAGTGCAATAGAGGTTTATTAGCATCTTAAAATCTAAAAGATTTCAGCCCTGAACAGCACCTGAGTGTCAATTCCAAAATATACTCACAGCGAAGTGTTAAAAGAATATAAATCCAGCAATTTTGTGCACATCTTATTTGCTATCATTAAATTGTATTATGACTAAATCTGCATTAAATTAGCCACCCTGCTTTTTATATATCTGCACTGATACTGGCCATTAAAAAAGGTTATAAATGGACCTCTAGTATTTTCATCTAATACAAACACTGTACCATGGCACTGAACAGAGCTATTTGAAAAGGTACCTTGGAAGCATTTTGGGCAAGTTCTCTGAACTTCAATGCTCCAAAATGCTGTCTAGGTAGGCAGCTCTCTGGGTTTTGAGACACAGACAGAGAAGTCAATGACATCAGGATGCTGATCTACTTTACACAGAGCTGGATTAATGATGCTACTGTCTTATATCAACATTGGCAGCTACGGAAATAGGTCTGTGCATTATGTTGCATGCTGGGGCTGAAGTAAAACTAATGATGACCATTATAATAACATACAGGTGACCTCCAAAGACACTTCCATGATTGGTTCAGGAATGACTCTCATACAACTCGACCACAGCACAATTCCTGCTCAGTTGTATTACTTTAATCGATAAGAACTTGCAATCTATTAGGCAAAGCTGACGCGGCACATGCTGCGACTGACTTGCTTCATCGGTACACATCACACATTGTAAGAGGACATATTAGTTGCAATGCATTTATAAGATTTTAAAGATCAGTATCGAGCATATATCGCTCACGAAACTGACATCAGGTTGATCTCTAAACACAGGTTCCTCAAGCATTCTGTGCGCATCATGACCTCGTGGATTTATTTCAGCATAACTGCGATTATTCGTCGAAATATCACAGGTGCTTTCCGCTTAAATCTATTACATTTCCACGCCAGGACATTTGGATAAAAGTATCTAGATCATCATCTAGAACAGATTAACCCGCAGAAACGGTCGTGTACTACACACGATTGTGTTTCGGAAGCGCTTGACAAACCGGATCTAGCTGACAGCACTGATTTAACGGTGTATGCAGAAATAAATCACATTCAATAATTATATTTTTGGTTTCAAATTCACAAACAATGGCATTAAACAGGGAATATACATTAAACAGACAACATTTCCTAGGGGCTTATGTTCATTGCCCATAGCCATGACGGTCTCCGAGTAAATATGCACGATAATCACTGACATCGGCACTTTTAAGAACAGTAACCTTCACTAATCAGTTATCCGATCAGTGCTCTGCGGATATAACGACGACCGAGAAGCACTGCACAGGTCTGATTGCATGTTTAGGTTTAGTACAGCACTGCTGGGTGTGTTTATCAGTTCATCTCAATGGTGACTGACTGCCAATATGTGAAAAATACCTTTCATAACACCTGATCAGAATGGACGAGTGTGTCAGAGGTGCATATTTATCAACTTCTTGCCTACCTCTGATGGATTTTCTGCAGTCAAAGCCCGAGATCGATCTTGACTCTTGCTCAATCGGAATAAACTTTGCCCGCTTTTCCTTCTTTTTCCTCGCTGACTCACGTCCGTTAAAATCTCCCCGCGAGCACCTTCACGCGCGACTGCCGACCCTTCGTCCTCGTGCCGTTATCTGTCGGTGAGCAGGTGAAGTGATATTGCTGATCGCAGGTGCAGATAACGGCTGTTCCAGTTTTCGGCTAAAGTTTATCTCCATCTGATCCCGTCCAGCGCCATCTTTCCCGCGGGGCACGCTGGGTAAACCTCAGGAATCGCGACGCATTCGCAACGCGTCCTCAGCAGGTGGACGCGAACTGAGTGATGCAACTTTAGCAATGCATACACCATTAAACCTAAACCACTGTTTTAAGAGAACGTCATTTAAAATCTTAGAAGCTGGCAAATAAAATATTTCGGCAACACTTTACAATAAGGTTGCATTCGTTAGCATTAGTTATATTTTATAAGCATTGTATATTAATGAACAATATATGTATATATATATATATATATATATATATATATATATATATATATATATATATATAGATAGATAGATAGATAGATAGATAGATAGATAGATAGATAGATATACAGTGTTTATTAGTCTTAATAAATGTTTGTGAATAAAATAAAATTAATAACAAAAATAATAAAAATAAAACTAATTATTAGTTATTGTTGTTAACTTATGTTGTTAACTAATTATTAGTTATTGTTGTTAACTAATGTTGTTAACTTAAGTTGTTAACTAATTATTAGTTATTGTTGTTAACTAATGTTGTTAACTAATGTTGTTAACTTAAGTTGTTAACTAATTATTAGTTATTGTTGTTAACTTATGTTGTTAACTAATTATTAGTTATTGTTGTTAACTTATGTTGTTAACTAATGTTGTTAACTTAAGTTGTTAACTAATGTTGTTAACAAATGTTGTTAACTTATGTTGTTAACTAATGTTGTTAACTAATGTCCCTGATGGAGGGAACGAGACGTACACACATAACATATGTAACCGAGACATTCCCCGTCTGTCGCTCACTTCGACGTCGTGTCGAAGATGCGACACTAGGTGTCCACTTTAAATCACGCCATGTGCTGAGCCGTGTACGTGTACTGCTGACACAGGAGCGGGCAAGTATTTCATGTGCACAAGCGACCAACTTTGTTTCAGACTGCACATACCCTTCCCCAATGCCCCAAAAAAGTTGTCGGGATCCTTTTGGTTACCCTAGAGGGGAACAAGGCCACACTTGCCTGGCTGGGCCTCTTTTCTCTCTATGTTTCTCGGCATGGAGCAAGACCGCATCGTGGGAAGGGGGTCTTACCGGTTTCCTATTCTTTCAGGGGGAAAAGACACTGGGGAGGCCACACCTGCCCGAAAAAGGGAGGTAAGTGTGGCGAAATACATCACATGGCCTCTTCGTTCACATGTGGAAAAAATGGCGCGGTGATAGATCCAGCCTCGAGGAGGGGGGAGTTACTACAACACAGCGACCGGAGGGCAGCAAAGAACTGCCTAAGGGAGACGCGGGTCAGCTCGTTAGGTGACCGTACCGCGGAAAATACACACAGGAGGAGTCCGTGTAGGAGGCCTGACCTGTGGAGCACCTATTCCAGTACAGGTTAGCCTGGGGTACCCGTAGTGGACTGGGTCGGCAAGTTCCTCTGCTGAACTGCGGAACCAAGAGGGCTAGGGAGGAATCGACCAGGGACCCGGGTGGGTGGGATCTCCTGGGAAGGAAGGTGCACTGATTTACCTCAGCTGAGGGAAAGGGCACTGGACGCAAGCGATTCACCTGGTCAGACCGTCGGCGTGTACCGAGTTCTACCTGCTCGGTCCTGAGAAAACACGGGACGAGACTGACTCAATCCTGAGATTGTAAAATCTCGCAAAGGTGTTGCCCAACCCACTGCCCTACAAATGTCTGCTAGGGAGGCACCCCTAGCCAGTGCCCACAAGGACTCCGTACTCCTTGTAGAGTGTGCTCGAACCCGTGGGGGGGGCACGGCCTGGGTGTGATAGGCCAGCAGGAAAGCCTCTGTTTGGAGACAGCGTTCCCTTTCCGCTGTCCCCTAAGCAGACAAAGAGCTGCTCAGAGCACCTGAAGCTCTGAGTGTGGTCTAGGTAGGCACGAAAGACATGTACCGGACACAGCAGTGAGGGGGCTGGGTCTGCCTCCTCCCGGGGCAGCGCTTGCAGGTTCACTACCTGGTCTCTGAAGGGTGTGGTAGGAACCTTGGTCACGTAGCCCGGTCGGGGTCTTAGGATCACATATGTGTCTGCCGGACCGAACTCCAGGCAAGTGTCGTTGACAGAGAGCGCTTGCAGGTCCCCGACCCTCTTGATGGTGGCGAGCGCGATCAGCAGGGTTGTCTTTAGGGAGAGGGCCCTGAGTCCAGCTGATTCCAGCGGCTCGAAGGGGGATCTCTGAAGACCGGCAAGGACCACCGAGAGATCCCAGGAGGGGAACACGCCTGGCTGGGGAGGGTTCAACCTCCGGGCACCTCTTAGGAACCTGACGATTAAGTCGTGTTTGCCCAGAGACTTGCCGTCTACTGGGTCGTGGTGAGCTGCAATAGCGGCAACATACACCTTCAAGGTAGAAGGGGACAGCCTCCCCTCCATCCTCTCCTGTAGAAACAGGAGGACCGACCTAACTGCACACCTCTGTGGGTCTTCTGCCTGTGAAGAACACCAATTCACGAAGAGACGCCATTTCAGGGCGTAGAGTCGCCTGGTAGAAGGGGCTCTGGCTTGGTTGATCGTGGCTACGACTGTGGGTGGTAGACCAGCTAGATCTTCTGGGTCCCGTCCAGGGGCCAGACGTGGAGGTTCCAAAGGTCTGGGTGCGGATGCCAGAGCATGCCCCATCCCTGAGAAAGAAGGTCCTTCCTCAGGGTAATTCGCCAGGGAGGGGCTGTCGCGAGGAGTACGAGGTCCAAGAACCAGGCCCGGGTGGGCCAATAAGGAGCCACAAGGGTAACTTGTTCCTCGTCCTCCCTGACCTTGCACAGCACCTGTGCAAGAAGGCTCACTGGGGGAAATGCGTACTTGCGCAGCCCCACTGGCCAGCTGTGTGCCAGTGCATCTGCCCCGAGGGGAGCCTCTGTTCGGGCGTACCAGAGCGGATAGTGGGATGTTTCTCGGGAGACAAACAGGTCTACCTGGGCCTTGCCGAACCGTTCCCAGATCAGCTAAACCGAGTGGGGGGTGAAGGCTCCACTCTCCGGCAAGCGTTGTCGTGACAGCGCATCCGCTATCACATTGAGGTTGCCAGGGATGTGAGTGGCATGCAGCGACTTGAGGTAGTTGAGTATGCTGATGCCGGCTTCTCGGAGCGGGGCAAGAGCTGCCTCTGCGACTTTCGTGAAGACGCGAGGGGACAGAGACATTCCAAAGGGGATGACTTTGTACTGATACGCCTGGCCATCGAACGCGAACCGCAGAAAGGGGCGGTGTCGAGGCAGAAATGAGACGTGAGAGTACACATCCTTCAGGTCTACCGCTGCGAACCAATCTAGATGTCGAACACAGGTTAAGACGTGTTTCTGTGTGAGCATTTTGAACGGGAGTTTGCAACGCTTGGTTGAGAACTTGCAAGTCCAAGATTGGTCGTAAGCCGCAGCCTTTCTTGGATACGACGAAGTAAGGGCTGTAGAAACCCTTCTTCATCTCGGTTGGAGGGACAGGCTCTATCGCGTCTTTGAGTAAAAGAGTGTCAATTTCCGTGCACAGGGACTGGGCATGTTCGCCGTGTTCTGCGGAAAAGCGGACGCCCATGAAGGGGGGCAGCGAGACGGGTTGGGAAGTGAGAGCCACGCGTCCAACCTCTGCGCTAGGGGCACCAAAGGGATGATTATTTTTGATGTACCCGGTGGGGCTTCGCAGCGGGGCGGAGCAGGTAGGGCAGCGTCGGGAGGCGGTGACGCGTCCCGAGACTTTGGTGCTGAGAAAAGACTCAAAGCACTTACCTTGCTCCGCACACCCAGCAGGGGGTGGGTTGGCAACTGAGGAGGAGGTCCAGGGTAGGCGTCCTCTAGACTCGTCGGAACCGGCCGGCCGGGGAACAGTCATGGGGCTGGAGACGGGTGGTCCGTGTCCAGGAAGCCGGGACTGTTGAAATCTGGCGGCAGAGTGCCGTGAGAACGGCATTTGCGGGACAGGTGACCCAGAGACAAAGGAAATAGCTCTTATATTGAGAATGTGGGTACAGGCAAATGAAAATTGAACAAAAGATTCTCCTCCCCACCCTCCACCAGGGGACGGAGTTGTCTTACCACCTCCGGAGCTAACATCTCGGTCCCTGGGTCGACCGTCTCAGGAGCACATGGGAGCCTTACGGGTCCAGAGGGGGTCCGGGAGATGGGGGGCGTCTGCTTCCTGTGGTGTGCTCGACACTGGGGCTGAGAGCTGGGCCCGGGTTGAGGCGGAGCAGGATATTTCTTGGCTGCAGGGGGACGCCCTGGGCGAGCAGATGGGGCAGGGCCCTTGGCGGCAGGTTTGCGGCGGGGCAGGATGTGAGAGATGGCCTCCGTCTGCTTTTTCACCACGGAGAACTGCTGGGCGAAGTCCTCGACGGTGTCGCCGAAGAGGCAAAACTGGGAGAGGGGGGCGTTGAGTAAGTGAACTTTGTCGGCTTCACGCATCTCGACCAAGTTCAGCCACAGATGACGTTCCTGGTCCACAAGCGTGGCCATCGCCTGCCCGAGTGCCTGCGCCATCACCTTTGTGGCCCTGAGGGCGAGGTCGGTCACTGAGCGCAGTTCCTGCAGCACATCAGGGTTAGGGCTACCCTCGTGCAGATCCCTGAGCGCCTTGGCCTGGTGGACTTGCAGGATTGCCATGGCGTGCAAGGCGGAAGCAGCCCGTCCCGCAGCGCTGTAGGCTTTGGAGGTGAACGTGGTCCTACAGGCCTTGGAAGGGAGTATAGGACGACCCCGCCAGGTGGTAGGGTTACCGGGGCGTAGATGGAGCGCAACAGCCCTATCCACCTGGGGAATCGTCGTATACCCGTGGGCCATTCCGCTGTCGAGTGTAGCGAGAGCAGACGAGCAGGGCTTGTGACGAGTGGAGAGGGGGGCTCTCCACGAAGCCGTCAGCCCGTCATGCACTTCCGGGAAGGGGGGGCGAATCTGTGAGCGGCGCCCAGACCCCAGGAACCAGTCGTCCAACCGTGACGAGTATGGGGAGGACGGAGGGTTCCAATCCAGCCTCCCCCAGGAATATTCCTGCCCACAAATGATGCATTGATTTTTAAAAATCATATTGTGTTATATTGTGTTATATTTTAATAATTAAAGCAAAGAGTTGCATGCTCAAAGAGAGACCATAAAAGTACTGTGCTTGTAGCCTCATGGTACAATTCTTTGATACCATTTGATTTTGGCATACTGAATGATCTCCATATTCATACAGTATGCCATGGGGTTCAAACTTTTTAATGCCAAGTACTCCAAATATGACAATCGCCTTGAGTGGGATGACACCATGTGTGAGAAAAAGAGTAAACATGATGGTATTATAATGTCATGTTGTCTGCTATATATATATATATATATATATAAAAAAAATATTTTATATTGTCATTGTACTAAAGCAAAATTTATTTATTTCATTTTATATTGAAAATCAATATTTTTTATTAATTTGACAGTTTGTCTTTTTAATGTCATGTAAGATGTCTAAACCTGAAGAAAATGTTTTCAATTAAATTAAAATGTATCTGTATAGCAGTTTTCACAACAAATATTGTTTCAAAACAGCTTTAAAGAGAATAGAGAATAAGTACAAACCTTATTTCCTACTAAATAAAAATGGTGTGATTAAGCACGTTTTTAGAATGGAACCGTAATCATTTCAAATAGTGTTGACATTTTGTTTTTTTACTTTTAACTACTTTTTGCTTTTTTTTTTACTCTTTTTCTCAAAATGTTTTTGCTGACCCCCTAGCACCCCCTTGAGGCTTCCTGGGGTCCCTGGACCCCGTTTGAAATCACCTGATGTAGAGTAAAACGTGCCAACAAACCAGTGTAATAACCAATAATCAATGTATTAACATGAATTCTCAATCTGAAGAATTATATCTTATATTTTATGCAAAAATATGTACTGTATACCTAGTCTTAGAGTATTAAGAAATAAATCAGATGTTACAAATAAAGCACGCAGGAATTTATTACAGGGGCATTTTGTGCCCCCATAATTTAAGTTTAATTTGTATTACTTTCGGTGGCATTTTTGCCCCAAGTCCAGGAGCGTAGATTCCCCTCTGCTTCCAGGGCTATAGCCTCGAATAATTTTTCTCTAACAATGAACTCATTCTCCCCCATTCCTGTACCATGAGTCTATTTTTTCCTTTTAGTTCCTAGGAGCTGTGGCAGTTGCCGGTGTGCGGACTCATGGCTGTGTTCACAATAGCATACAACCATACTACTCTTACTGTTTCTGCAATACACAGATACCCAGGGTTGGGAGGGTTACTTTTCAAATGTATTCCACTACAGATTACAGATTACATGCTGTAAAATGTAGTTTGAAACATATTCCATTAGATTACACAAGGTCAGTAACGTATTCTAAATACTTTGGATTACTTCTTCCATTACAGTAAAACAAAATACACATGTTAAAAATACATTCTCTGAAAAACCTGAATATCTTCTTCAATGTTGTTTCTAAAACAAGAGAAATCAAACTGATCTTGTTTTAAGGATTTTTTGATATTTTTACAGGAAAACAATACAAAAATTATTATCAAGTAATAATAGTTGATATTTTTGCTCTAATATCAAAGGTCTTACTGGAAAAATGGAAATTATGATCCAACGTGAATTTTCTTGATAAAACAATATGGTCTGGTAACATGTGCATGTAAAATGGCTAGAAATAGATAATTTACAAAAGGTTTATTCTATTTCTTCTGCTCCAAACTTACTTCAACCGTACTTCTCTGTCTGCTCGTATGAATGTAACACGTCATAAGAAAGTGTTTCACCGCTGTTCAAATGCCCTTCGGATCACATCATTTATATATAAATGTTTTCCATCTGAAAGGACTAAATATTAAATGAAACAAATGACAATAAAATGCAAAGTAATCTCTTCAGTAATCAAAATACTTTTTGAATGTAACTGTATTTAATTACCAGTTATTTAAATTGTAACTGTAGTGGAATACAGTTACTAATATTTTGTATTTTAAATACGTAATCCAATTACATGTATTCCGTTACTCCTCAACCCTGCAGATACGGCCGAACTATTAAGAGCATTTTGCTGCTAGTATGCTGGTCAAAACAGTGAAAGAGACCGCCGTGTGCATCCATCGCCCTCACGTATTGACGATCAGAAATGGATACCCAACAGTTATGTGTTAAAAAACACACACCACACAATTTGTCAGATGAGGAAAATTAAGAAGCTGCTAAACCTCCTCATGGTTCAGGCAGCTGCAACGTCACTCAGCTGACCCAGGTAGACTGTGCTCGGGCAAGTTAACATGTTGTTCCAGACCAGCTTTAGGCTGGAGACAGTAAACCAGAGGTATATGCAGTATATAAACTGCAGCTAACAACATAAGATGCCATTATCAATATTACTCTGGTCAGTTTCAAATATTTAGATATATTATAACCCTTAAAACAAGAGTAATACAGGACATTTGCATTTTTTTGCTAAACTCTTTTCTCTAATAGGCACATATTTTAGCATAGATCTTCTAATCTAAGATAAAAACACCAGACTAATTAACAATAAGCTATAAAACTGTCAATTTTGTACACCATGTGCGGTGAACTACGGAAAGGCAAAAGGGCCATAGTAGTGTTTTTTAAACCATGTTTTAAAATGCATATTATTAAAAGTAAAAGTTAGATGGGACATTTTATCTTTAGTTTCAGTAATACTAATTACATAAATGACACCCCCACAGATGTACCATTTTAAACTTTTATTATAAAGTGTTTTATATTTCTATATTTGATCAAAGGTGGCCTTATATATCACAGCATACTGGGCTGAGCCCCGAATGTCCACTGACCCTAGAAACACCCCTGAACAAGTCCCTGTTAATTTCTGACCCTGGCGGAAACCTTATTTACATGTTGAAAATTACCATTCAAACTGAGGCCTCAACACAATATCTTGTGGTGAGAAATTTCAGCACCAGATGGCAGACAAGGGTGCTAGTATGTCTCATTGCCATGAGAGGCTCTGCAAAATGTTTGTGTAGTTAACTATAAAAATTATAGTGTGCTGAGTGAGATCTGGCCTAATGTTATTGAGAAATACAGACTCATTGGTTTCTCTGTGCAGACAAGGATGGACATCAACTTCTTGATTAAAGGAAAATGCTACAATGTTATAATTTCTCTTGCACTTCCTCTGACATTTTTCAGAGACATTGGCATTGACTCTCAGACATTTTAACAACTGACTTCTTTTGCTCCCCTAAAAGGTTATTTTTCAAAGATACAGGATGGTCATTATGAACTAATGTTGCATGAAAAGAGCCACACTACTATTTCATTAAATTTGCAGTGCAGTGAGGTGATAAAATGTTTTTCCCACACTGTCTGGGTGTAACAGAGCATTTTAAGGAAAAATCAATTCCCTGAGGAAACACATCCCTCCGTGAGGTGAGGTGCTGTTGTATTACTTCTCCCCCGACAAGAGGCCCTTCATCTGACAGCCAGTGTCAGTAGTAGGTTGAATACTAATGCTGAACCGATCTGTTACAAAGAGACAAACACCTGACCCTAGAACAGCTGGCAAAAAGCATATGCTTCTAAAGGGGTCATGCTCTGCTTACCTCAGACCGCCTCCTTGCTTGTATTGAAAGGCCGGTGAGGCAAACATTTGCATTTCATGCAAAGAGGAGAGACTTCAAAAGATTTCAAAGCACCAGGCCTGTGCATTATTCATTTTAAACACCTGCGGACATATTTAAGCAAATCCCTTACTCAAGACACACTGCAAAAAAATATTTTTGTAATCAGTATTTTTGTCTTGTTTTCCCGTAATAATATCTAAACATCGTTCTAATAACATACGCTTACTTTCTGAACATAATTACTAGTATGATTTACTTATTTTTTATTTTTCATAAGGAAAATCTTAATGGTATAAATTGAAGTAAAAAGGGAAAGTTCACCCAAAAATGAAAATTCTCTCATCATTTACTCACCCACATGAAATCCCAGATGTGTATGACTTTCTTTCTTCTGCAGAACACAAATTAGGATTTTTAGAAGAATAATTCAGTTTAGTAGGTCCTCACAATGCAAGTGAATGGGTGCCAAAATTCTGAAGCTCCAAAATCCACATAAAGGGAGCATAAAAATAATCCATACATCCAGACTCCAGTGGTTAAATCCATGTGGTCAGACACTATGTGATGGGTGCGTGTGAGAAGCAGATCAATATTTAAGTCCTTTTTTATCATAAATTCTCCTCCCAGTAGGAGGCGATACGCATGGATAATGTGAATCACCAGAATCAGAAAAGATGAATGTGAAAGAGGAGATTGACTGAGCAGGATTTACTGTATAGTAAAAAATGAATTAAATATTGATCTGTTTCTCACCCACACTATCGTATCACTTCTGAAGACATGGTTTTAACCAACATCTGGAGTACTTTTATGAGTACCTTATGTGCTTTTTGGAGCTTCAAAATTTTGGTCACTATTCACTTGCATTGTAAGGACCTACAGAGCTGAACTATTGTTCTAAAACTCTTCATTTGTGTTCTATAGAAGAAAGAAAGTCATACACATCTGGGATGACATGAGGGCGAGTAAATGAGAGAATTTACATTTTTGGGTGAACTATCCCTTAACATCATGACATAAGTTTAACTAACATTTTTGTAAATATAGTAACTTTTACTTACAAATATGAAATCCATGGTACTTAAATAAACTTGATAAAATTAAGTGAACATATAAAACATCATATTTTAATCTTTCCTTACAATAACATGTATAATCATGTAACACATGACATACTGAAGCCTCCAACAAGAAAGCTTAATTCATGCTATGTAGTCTATAAGCCACCTTGCATTTCTGACTTTTAAAACAAGTTATAGAGCTGTGCAAGCAAACCTTAACACTTGTAGCACAAAACATGATGACAATCAAAAGATTTTGATTTATTTCTATAATGAATGGGTAATTTTGAGCATAAAATGTACTTCAGACTGTACAAAACAAGAAGTTACTTAACCTAACAAACATAATTAACAATAAACTGTGTAAATAATTTTGCAAACAGTGAAACCATGCAAGTTTATTAATTATTCAGTAAATCAAGTAATTTTATTTACCAGTGAAGTTTACTTAAATAAATATGACAAGGTTTTCTACTTTAAGATTGACACATGATGGCATGTTGTAAAAAAAATAAAACAGTCTTAAATAAAATGTACTTTTAAGCTAGAGCATTGATCTTTACATGTTTGAATGTAGAATTGACTTGATATTTTCAAGTTCATGTTTAAACTAACTTATTCAATGTAGAAAGTTCTTAATATTTTCTGCTATTTACTTCACCAAAAAAAAAAAAAAAAAAATTAATTCACTGTAGCAAAATTTCATATAATATTTAGATTTGTTTCAGAGAATATAGCTTTAATTAGTTTTTTATAACCCCATTGACCAATTGTTGTTGTTTTTTTCTTGTTTTGAACATTAATTAAACACAATTTACTGAGGTTTATGAGGTTTAAAACAAGAAAAAATAAATATTAGGAAAAATAAATACAAATATATTCTAAGTCATATTATCATTGCAAATTTGATGAAGAAAATGTATCATGTTTTAAGGATAGATATTTTTACTGCATAAAATGTATGCTGATTTAAATGACTTAAAATGTCTCTATGACCTACTGTATACAAAACAAACAAGTTAACCAGCAGCAGTCTAGAAGGATACTTTAAGAGTCTGGTTGTTTAGGGTGAAATATACATAAATAAATAAGGGTTGATGTAACTATCTATCTCTTTTATGTTATGTGTTTCTAGAGTAAACATCATGTCAGTTCAGTTTGCAGAACATGAAACCATGGTGGTGATCATAATCATAAATTGTGTTAACTGTTATTTTGAATAAAATGAAAACTTGTGGCATTCAAAGACCTTTGAACCCAGAGGTTTCACAGAGGGCCAAAGCTTCAAATATAACAAACCCAACAGGTGTAGTGCATTCTGGGCTGTTGAAAGACCCATTCAAGGCACAGTGGGAAAAACTTCCACTGCTCTGCCAATGCATGGAGAAGCACAGTCGAGCTCTCTGCCTTATGTGAACCAAGAAGGATGATACAGTCAGCCTCTACGCATTCAGGCCTATAATAGACTGATCAAATGGCAAACAAAAATATCTTCAATTGGTGGACTCTTACATTGAGTCACATAGAGCAGATTCTTCACTACATAGGGAAGACAGGGGTTAATTGTCACACAGGAAAGTTGGCACAAGAGCTGTATCTCAGGAAGTAATTGATTTTGGTAACAAACGATTTTTTTCTCTTGCAGTTTCATGTTTGTTTCAAAAACCTAGTTCAAAACTTAAAATATTACAATTCTATTACCACCATATTTTAGTAATAACTCTTGAGGAAACAAAAAATTTGGAAAAAAATGGAAGATGGAAGATTGGAAGATTTCTAAAGCTCTAAAGGACACACACACACACACACACACACACACACACACACACACACACACACATATATATACTTTAAAGTATGTGGCTATACAGAATTGTTCTTTTATCTAAATGTATCTAAAATTAAACTTACCCTAAGACATATCTTTGTAGGAACAATTGTGACATTGTGATAATTTGAAATTAACCCAAGTACACAGAGCTAAATTTTATTCCCCTAGAATGCATATGTGGGTCAGTCATGTACATACTAATGCACGCCTGAAACTATAGGGAATTAGATGCACATTCTTTATAAAACTACTTGTTCTGTCCATTAAAATACATTTTGAGATAATATAGTTGGAATATAGATGGAAATAACCTAGAGGTGTTAATTCAAAATCCCTTTAAATATGTAATAGCAAACTAAGTGACAACACCATATTTTAGACACCATAGATTCTGGTATTGTGTTCAAAATAATCACACATTTCTGCCTTTTCTATCCTAGCGTGCAACCCAGCCATTAATATTCCAAACATATCCAACCTGCTGTAAGAACAAAGATTGGTCCTTGACATTGATAATACCTTGAATACTATAAGTAGTTAACTTCAAAGGTACCGTCTGCCGTGGAAGATCAACGCTTCTTACAACTGAACTTTGAGCCCCACAAGAGGTTGCATATTGTCACATACAAACTCTTTCAAAGTATCAGAATAACTTTTAATGAAACTAGTAGCAAGTCCATTTATTATTGTAACCGATATACTGTAAATTTCTAATGGAATCCATGTAACCGATCATGTGACATTATTTTGTGAGAGATTCTGATGTAAAGAGAATCCTTGTGACCCCTTAAATAATAAAGGTGCTGCAGCCGGTTAAGAAACCCCTTAAGTTAAGATAATTCTTGGTGACAATATACTTACAATTATACATTTGGGGTTTGCTTAAATGGTGGGTTTTGACCCAAAAATGTCTTTCAGGTCTGTTCTGAACATAATACATCATATTTTTGTACTTAGTGGCTGAAGACTCATCCCAGTAACACAGTCCGAGGGAAAATGATCATCCTCTTGACTTAGTCCTCATTAGTTGCCTATTATCTCCATTTCCTATCATAACTCCTCTTTACATTATACAAATATTCAGTGCAGTGGCTCTTTGTAGTGCTTACAGGGGCTATTGATTAGGCTGCAAACAATCATTAACGCTCATTATGCAAAACTCTGCTTGTTATCAGCATACATCAGTAATCAGGGAGCTGCTCCAGTTTGTCTCTCCTTGTCCTGGTTGATTGCAGTCGCGCAGGCAGCTGCTTTCTGAAGAATGATGTGGTTATTTTTACAAGCAACAATGGCAAAGAGGTCGATCTCAACAAAGACCTCAGAGAAAGCCCCTCAGTTCTTGCATTCCAATGGCTTGTAGCACAAGTGCAGTTGAGCTCATTATAGGGAAAGACAATACCCACATGAAACGTTTTGCTTAGAACAATGCAGTGAAGAACGTTAATGGCAAGTGTACCCTTTCACTTTCACCTAAAATGGGCTTTATTATCTTTGTGCAAAATATTATTCCTTATATTGCAAAATCTATGCAAAATCTGTTAAGAAGAGAATCTGTTAGAAGATCTGTTAACCCCACACAGATAGAACACTACAGACCAGTCTCTCTCATCCCATTCATGGCAAAAACACTTGAAAGGGCAGTTTTCAATCAGATCTCTGCCTGTCTCTCACAGAACAAGCTGCTGGATGACAATCAGTCAGGCTTCAAAAGTGGACACTCCACTGAGACTGCCCTGCTGTCCGTCACAGAGTCGCTGAGACAGGCGAGAGCTGGATCCAGATCATCCATTCTGATTCTGCTGGACCTTTCTGCAGCCTTTGACACAGTCAACCATCAGATCCTACTTTCCACCCTCTCTAAACTGGGCATCACCGGAACTTTGCTTGGCTGGTTCAACTCCTATCTCTCAGGTAGGTCTTTCAAGGTAGCCTGGAGAGGGGAGGTATCCAAGCCTCATCAGTTACTTACTGGGGTACCTCAGGGATCAGTGCTTGGGCCACTTCTCTTCTCCATATACAAAACGTCATTAGGACCCATCATCCAGTCACATGGTTTCTCTTACCACTGCTACACTGATGACACGCAACTTTACTTGTCTTTCCAGCCCAACGACACCACAATGACTGCTCGAATCACTGCCTGTCTGGCTGACATCTCAGCCTGGATGAAGGAACACCACCTGCAACTCAACCCAGCCAAGACTGAACTCCTTGTCTTTCCAGCCAACCCTGATGTTGAACACAACATTACTGTGCAGCTGGGTCCAACTACAGTGTCGCCTTCCAAAACTGTCAGAAATCTAGGGGTAACCATTGATGACAGGCTAAACACAGACCACATCTCAAAGACTGCAAGATCATGTAGATTTACACTCTACAATATCAGGAAGATAAGACCTTTCCTCTCTGAACATGCCACACAACTGCTTGTTCAGTCACTTGTCATAACTAGACTGGACTACTGTAACGCTCTCATTGCAGGCCTTCCTGCATGTGCTATTAGACCTCTGCAAATGATCCAGAATGCAGCAACACATCTGGTCTTTAATGAACCAAAGAGAGCACGTTACACCACTCTTTGTCTTGCTCCACTGGCTGCTGGTTCATGCACGTATTAAATTCAAGGCCCTGATGCTGGCATACAGAACAGTCACTGGGTCTGCTCCAGCATACCTAAAAACATTTATGCAGAGCTATGTTCCCACCAGAATCCTGCGGTCGGCTAAGGAACATCGCCTTGTCATACCAAAACAAAGAGGCACCAAAACACTTTTCCGGACTTTTAGTTTTATCGTACCATGTTGGTGGAATGACCTCCCCAACTCAATCCGTGAAGCTGTCTCACTCTGTAGCTTCAAAAAATGGCTAAAAACACATATTTTCCACGAGTATTTAACCAGTCACTAAAAAAAATACAAATTAACAATTCTTGTTGCACTTAAATTGGTTTTGTATACCATTCTGATGATAGTGAAACTTTGTAGTATGGCACTTTTCGTACCACTGTCTCCTTAAGATGATTCGCTTATGTTTTTCCTCTTTTGTAAGTCGCTTTGGATAAAAGCGTCTGCCAAATGAATAAATGTAATGTAAATGTAAATGTAAAAATATTATTTCTCATAGAGAGATGGTGTAAGAAACAAATAGATAATTAAAACTTAAAAAAAACACTTCCTGTCAGCAGTCGACGCATCAGTAACTTAAGTGCTATGGCGCATTAACGCGAGAAGTCGTAAGTGTGCTTTGAATACAACAGAGGAATGAACGTCACGCGAGAATTAGTACATTTCAAACAGCAGTATAGCGCTGGGCGGAAACAACATTTTTAAGTTAAAAACTTTTTTATTATCGACTGGAGTCATGTGAATTACTTTTATGCTGCCTAAATATGCCTTTTGTACCATCAAATAGCCAGCAGGCTGATGACACCCATTTACTTATATCATAAGGACCTACAGAGCATCAACATTTAAAAAATAAAATCTTAATTTGTGTTAGAAATACAGTCATACACATCTGGGATGGCATCAGGGTAAGTGAATAATGAGAGAATATTCATTTTTGGGTGAACTAGTCCTTTAAGAACAGATCCCATTAATCAATACCTTTTCTAAGAGATAAAAGATCCGCTATGGCAAGAATTGGTTTTCACATTATTATGTTCATAGAACATTTTAAGTCTTCTGAAACAATAAAATCACTTTGTGTTATGAAGACCCCCATTATGACATCATACATCCACCAGTATGGCATTGTAGTGGCCCCATTATGAGATCATTGAGACACCATGATTATATGTTTATCACTTACTTTGTACATCTCCCTGAGTGTGGACATGTTTGTGTGACATCATGCTCCTGCATCTCTGCGAAATCAGAGTTGATCATTTCTGCACGAGCCTACAAGTTGTAATTCTGACTTCAAGATGCATTCCATTGCACTTTTCCTAGTAGGAAGTTGTAAAATCCAACTTTCCATGTTGAATGGAACGCAGCATTACTTTTCAAACTGACACTGAATGCTCAAGCAGCCTAATTTACACTTAGAAAACTCCTGGTGTTGCTATAGCAATGCAAAAAGCACTTACCAATTTACTTGAAGTGAAAATCAGTTCTTCTTTCCTGTTTAATAAATTACGCAATCGCACGGTCATGCAGAACATCTCGTGTTTTTAAATCCATAAGGATATCTTTCTCAATGGTGTGGCAGTGACAGCCGACTTGTCAGCAAGATCCTGCGCTCTTCGCTCTTGAATTACGTCACTTTAAGTGTGATTGTGTCACTCAAGGCCAGCTAGAATGCCTCAGCCGGGACATATACTAATAATCATACCCACCATGAACAAATACATGAATCTGATTGGTTGATGAATCTGACAAGCTGACATTAGATGCCCATTCACTTGTACTGTTGAGGGATTTTGCAGAAATTCTAAAGGCCTGAGGGGAGGAGCTCAGACTCATGCCCTGCTTCGGCTAACATGCTCGGCTTCGGGCATGCGATTTGTGAAACAGCTGTCACACATTGCTTGTAAGTATCGAGGAATAAATTCTGACTGGATAAACTTTTCATTTTTCTCTATTTGTTTTTAGATTAATTAAGTGTGGAAAGTACATGGGCAAAAAGGTGACTGAGAATGAAAGGATGAAAAATATTTATTTATTTGGCATTTTAGGCCAGCAGGGAAGGCTTTTCTGGCCCTGAGAAATCGCCACTGTAGGAATGTTATTAACCAATATGGGAATAAAGAAACTTGCTGTTCAAAAGTTCTGGAAATTGGTTTGGCTCTGAATTTAAGCTCACCTCTGAAGCTTGCCTGGACAGTAACATCTGCTGTGCATCATCTAGTGAAGTGTGTTTAATGGTGCCTTGATTTGAGATTGGGGGCTTGCCTTAAGACCCTGCTCTATTCTGCCAAGCCCCTGCTGTACCCCCTGTGGACCAACAACGTGGGGACCCCCAAAACCTGAACCGACAGCGAACACCAAGGGGGGACCGAGCAATCTCCTTACCTCATCAAATGCAAGCAACGCCCATCTGTCTTTTTAATTGTCAATTTCTGACAACTTGCAGTACCTTAATGCGGCCCTGAAACTACATTATGATTTTCACAAAAAAATTACTTAAATTCAAGTTGTTTGCTTCATAAGACTTAGAATATGACACACAAGTCACATTAACATTTATGATCATTTTTGGTGGTTTTTTTTAACTTTAAAGAGAGTCACTTTCAACATTGTTCTAAAAAGACAGGCTGGTATATTGATGAAACTTTATTATTAAAATTGTGAACCTCATATAAAATCAATAGCAAATAGAAAAACAACTTTTACAATAATCTGGCTGACCCTGGCCCTTCTGTCACAGCCATCAGGTTTATTTTTGAAGGACTGTGATATTGGTCTCTTCAAAGGCCCCGTCTCTAATGGAAAACTGCAAAAGATCATGCAAGTCAGCAAGTCTGAGTGATACACTGCTCATCTTTCAATATATAGTTGTTGACAGATGACAGCATCGATATAAAAGTCATCTTCTTGTACTTCAGACATCAAAGGCCAAGAGCCGTACAGCATATCAAACCTGAAATAGCATCTCACTTCACCACCTCCACTGCACCATCCCTGACCACCACTAAGAAACATACAAGGGAGCAAAAGAGCAACTGCTGAGGTACACCCGAAAGAAACTGCAAACTTGCTTATAATATTCAGCGTTATTGCTGAATTTACCAAACAGCTATCGCTGTAGGACAATCTCATAAATGTGTATCTCTTGCATGTTCCCTCTTTATGTGCTGATAAATTAGATAGCATGTTGTGATATTGTAGGCGTAAAGTTGATTTTTTAAGCTAAACCAGTAGTAAACCAGTTTTACTTACATTAGATCTACATACAAATCTGATTTTGAAATGACATTCTACATGTGAAATATGGCAAAACTTGCTTTTGATTTTTTTTAGCTTGACTGGGTGAGTCTTAGAAAAGCTTTAAAGAATGCCCGGGTCATATTTTAGCCAAAATCTAAAGACAGAAAGAATAATTATATTATATATATGTATATTAAGATATTATAAATATAGATATTATTTTAGTTTTTTGCATTGTGACATTTTCTTTTATTGTGATATTTCTCATTCTCAGAAATACAGAAATTATGATATATCATTTAAATTGTATTAAAAGTATTGTTCTGTGTAGTATTTGCTGCATTGACCTAAAAAAAGATTTAAGCCAGTTTTTAAGATTTACACATTTTAAATTCATAACAAATTTCCATCAAATTGAATTGTGCGATCTTTAATTAAATTAGATAAATTTGTATTTGAAAGGAAATGCATAAATCTTACAAAGATTTTTGGAAGGTAAAACAATCGCATTACAGTTTTTTAATGTACACATACACACACACACACACATATATATATATATATATATATATATATATATATATATATATATACATACATACAGTGGTGGCCAAAAATATTTGCACCTTTGGTAAATATGAGGAAAGAATGCTGAGAAAAATATGTCTTTGTTGTTTATCCTTTTGATATTTCATTCAGAATATTCACAAAAATCTATCCTCTAATGGACAAAAACAAATATTTTTGTAAAATATATGTGTGGCACAATTATTGGCACCCCTAGAAATTCTTATGTGTAAAATATATTTTTTTTATATACAATAAGTATATTCCCATTCATATTTTATATTTTTTAGTTGACTAGGAACATGAAATTGTTCAACCATGACTTCCTGTTTCAGAGGGGTATAAATATTAAACAACACACAAGCCAAATTCCTTTAGTCATCTATCACAATAGGTAAGACCAAAGAATAAAGTTATGATGTGTAGGAAAAGGTTGTTGAGCTTCACAAAATGGAAAATGGCTTTTAGAAAATAGCTAAAGAATCGAAAATACCCATTTCCACAATCAGGGCAATAATTAAAAAGTTCCAATCAACTAGAGATGTTAAGAATCGACCTGGAAGAGGACGCGTGTCTATATTGTCTCCAAGCATGGTGAGCAGGATGATTCGAGTGGCCAAAAATTCTCCAAGGATTATAGCTGGAGAACTGCAGAAATGAGTTTGGTCTTGGGATCAGAAAGTCTCCAAAACTACAATCAGACGTCACCTACATCACAAGAAGTTGTTTTTTGAGGGTTTCAAGAAAAAAATCCTCTGCTCTCATCCAACAACAAACTCAAGCATCTTCAGTTTGCCAGACACTTTTGGAACTTCAACTGGGACCGGTCAGATAACACAAAAATAGAGCTTTTGGCAGTAAACACCAGAGATGAGTTTGGAGCACTCAGAGAGGGAGACATATGGAAAAGTACCTCATGCCCACAGTTAAATATGGTGGTGGATCTTTAATGTTGTGGGGCTGTTTTTATGCCAAAGGTCCTGAACATCATGTTCGGATACATGGCATCATGGACCCCCTCAAATATCAACTGTTAAAAAATCAAAAACCTGACTGGTTCAGCCAGAAAGCTTAAAATGGGCAATGATTGGACCTTTAAGCAGGACAATGATCCAAAACACACATAACAATCAACACAAAAATGGTTCACTCAACACAAAATCAAGGTTCTGCCATTGCCATCCCAGTCTCCTGACCTGAACCCCATAGAAAACCTGTGGGGTGAACTGTAGAGGAGAGTTCACCAGGATCTGAAGAGATTATGTATGGAGGAAAGATCCCTTGCCATGTGTTCTCCAACCTCATTATGCATTATAGGAGAAGACTCAGAGCTGTTTTCTTGGCAAAGGGAGGTTGTGCAAAGTATTGAATAAAAGGGTGCCAATAATCGTGCCACACATATATTTGAAAAATATATTTGTTTTTGATAAAACTTGTGTTGTGTTTGTAATTGTTTGATATCCATTGGAGGATAGATTTTTGAGAATATTTTAAATGGAAGATTAAAAGGATAAACAATAAAAGACATATTTTCACATCCTTCTTTGGTCATATTTGCCAAGGGTGCCAATATTTTTGGCCACCACAGTATATGTAGTATATAGTATATACACTACCGATCAAAACTTTTGAAACACTTGATTGAAATGTTTCTCACAATCTTAAAAATCTTTTGATCTGAAGGCATATGCTTAAATATTTGAAATCATTTTTGTAGACAAAAATATAATTGTGCCACCATATTAATTTATTTCATTATAATAAAAAAAAAGTTTTTGAAATTGATGACTTTGACCAAATAATAAAGACAAGCAGCCAATAAGAGATGGGAACTCCTTCAATACTGTTTAAGAAGAAGTTGGTTGAGGAAATGTCAAGAGTTCATGACTGCAAACTCTAGGCAAGGATTACTACTTTGAAGATGCTAAAATATAACACAGTTTTGATTTATTTTGGATTTTTATAGTCACAACATAATTCCCATAGTTATTCCATAGTTCCCCCTCTGTCATCACTTCGACCACTAGGGGTCTCTCTTGAGTGCCGAATATGCCTCTGATCTATGAAAAAAGGCCAATGAGAAGTTGGCAGACAGTATTTGCATACCCCGCCCCCGGACATATGGATATAAAAGTGGGGAAATATGTCGAGTTCATTCAGAAATTTTCTTCGGAAGCCGATGGTCGTGTATGCAGTCAGCTGCGAGTCACACACCTGTTACTGCCTAAGTTCCTCTGACACTCTGCCTGCTGTTGGATCTACGGCACACTTCAGCGGCTTTTCTCCTTCTCTGCATGGCAGTGCAGCTTGACCCTGGGTGCTTCGACAGCACAGAAAGCTTGAAAGATTTGTGTAAAAGAGTAATTTTCTCTATAAAAGAGTATTTTCCTCTAAAAGAGCATTTACACAGCGGTGTTGAACATCCTTTTCAGGACGCGTCTTTATAAAGATGCCATTCTGCCCCTGTGTAGATCCTGGATCTTCAGACAGCCACAGGTGTTGTCTCGTGTGTCTGGGCAGCGATCACACCGAGGCAGCGTTTGTGGATGGTTCATGCTCTCACTGCGAGGGAATGACCATGGCAACGTTGCGGTCACGGCTCGCTTTCAACAGAAAGCATGCCGCTCCACTGGCACTGGAGGCAATCTGGGGATGGCAGCGGGTGCAGCTCTGCCGGGTACGCCCCCTCGGACCACCTGCCCTCCGGCATGCTCGTTGACTCCCGTCCATGCTCGAGGCAACAGCGGCTCGCCTCACGGCCAGCCTGCCTATCCTCTAGAGCTCGCCGCTGCATTGGAGAGCACGGCGTCTGACACTGATGACTCCCCTGTGGCTCCCTATTGGCCCAACCGGGCCTGGTTCTCGGACCTCATACTCCTCGCGACAGCCCCAGAATTCCTCAGACCTTTGGAACCTCCACATCTGGCCCCTGGACGAGACACGGAATATCTAGATCGTCTACCACCTGCCGTCGTAGCCACGATCAACCAAGCCAGAGCCCCTTCTACCAGGCAACTTTACGCCCTGAAGTGGTGCTTGTTCTTGAATTGGTGTTCTTCCCAGGCTGAAGACCCACAGAGGTGCGCAGTTAGGTCAGTGCTCTTATTTCTGCAAGAGAGGCTGGAGGGGAGGCTGTCCCCTTCCACCCTGAAGGTGTTTGTCACCGCTATTGCGGCCCACCACGACGCAGCAGTCGGCAAGTCTTTGGGTAAGTACAACTTAATCATCATGAACCCCTCCCGGCCAAGCCTGTTCCCCTCCTGGGATCTCTCAGTGGTCCTCGTGGGCCTCCAGAGACCCCACTTCGAGCCGTTAGAATCAGTTGGACTCAGGGCCCTCTCTTTTAAGACCAGGGCCCTCTCTTTTAAGACCACGACCGGGCTACGTGCCCAAGGTGCCTACCCCGCCCTTTAGAGACCAGGTAGTGAACCTGGAAGCGCTGCCCCGGGAGGAGGCAGACCCATCCCTTCGTTGCTGTGTCTGGTACATGCTTTGCATACCTACTTGGACCACACACAGAGCTTTAGATGCTCTGAGCAGCTCTTTGTCTGCTTTGGTTGACAGCGGAAAGAGAACGCTGTCTCCAAACAGAGGCTTTCCCACTGGGTGGTGGACGCCATTTCATTGGCCTATCACTCCCAGGCCGGGAACCCTCCTGTTCGAGCGCACTCAACAAGGAGTGTTGCGTCCTCATGGGCACTGGCCTGAGGTACCTCCCTAGCAGTCATATGTAGAGCAGCGGGTTGGGCAACACCTAATACCTTTGCAAGATTTTACAATCTCAGGGTTGAGTGAGTATCGTCCCATGTTTTCTCAGGTCTGAGCCGGTAGAACTCAGTAACACACTGACGGACTGGCCGGGTGGATCGCTTGCACCTGGCGCCCTTTCCCTCGGCTGAGGTAAAACTGTACGCTTTCTTTCCCAGGATATCCCACTCATCAGGATCCCTGGATGATTCCTCCCTAGCTCTTTGGGTCCGCAGTTCAGCGGAGGAACTCGCCGACCCAGTCCACTGCGGGTACTTAATCTACCCTGTACTGGAATAGGTGCTCCACAGGTCAGGACTCCTACGTGGACCCTGTGTGTATTTGCCCCAGCTGCCCTCCAGTCACCATGATGTAGCAACTCCCCCCTCCTTGAGGCTGGATCTACCACTGCGCCACATTCCACATGTCGCCTAAAAACCCATGTGATGCATTCGCCACCTTTACCTCCCCCTTTCGGGCAGGTGTGGCCTCCGCAGGGTCTTTGGGTAAGACCCCCTTCCCTCGATGCATGTAAGTGCCCTGGCCGTTTTTGCTCTATGCGGAGAAACATAGAGAGAAAAGAGGCCCAGCCAGGCTCGTCACCTTGTTCCCCTGTCTAGGGTAAACAGAAGGATTCCAACAACTTTTTGGGGGCATTGGGGAAGGTATTTTACGTGCAAAGGTGACCAGCTGTGTCAGACTGCACGTACCCGATGGAGGGGTTCCCTGATGGAGGGAACGAGACATTGTATCCTCCCGGCCACATCGCTGAGCCGAGCCACTGTTGTGGCCATACCATTTCCGGCTCCTCAGAAAAATCCTGAATGAACTCTACGTATTTCCCCGCTTTTATACCTGTATGTCCGGGGGCGGGGTATGCAAATACTGTCTGCCAACTTCTCATTGGCCTTTTTTCATAGATCAGAGGCATATTCGGTGCTCAAGAGAGTCCCCTATTGTCGCTTCTTCGACACAATGTCTCATTCCCTCCATCAGGGAACGAAGGTTACATACGTAACCTAGACGTTTTGATGACTTTACTATTATTCTAAAATGTGAAGAAAAA
The DNA here is from genome assembly GCA_032164185.1 of Moxostoma hubbsi. Classification (NCBI taxonomy): domain Eukaryota; kingdom Metazoa; phylum Chordata; class Actinopteri; order Cypriniformes; family Catostomidae; genus Moxostoma; species Moxostoma hubbsi. Next base: position 33,789,756 of record JAVLUX010000021.1, read on the forward strand.
AAATTATAATAAAGAATGAGTGTTTCAAAACATTTGACCGGTAGTGTATATAAAAAGGGAAAATAATGTTATTTATTTATTTATGTATTTTTGGGGCAGAAGTATTTCACTGGAGATATTTTTGTGAGATTTACCAAACTATAACTTTTTTCCAATGATTTCTAGTAATCTGGGGGGTGGTGAATAGTTTCTTAAACGGTGTATCATGAAAACTACATTATTATTTTTTCTCTTCGCACTTTCATAGTGCCGTCTTCACATGACAATCTCCCTTCTTTTTGCCCTGTCCTTGCTTGTCACCTTTTCTGTCTGTCTGTTTTCTGTCTGTTTTTTTTCTTTCACCTTTTTCACCTTTTTTTCACCTTTTTCACCTTTTCACCTTTTTTCACTTTTTTTTTCACCTTTTCTGTCTGTCTGTTTTCTGTCTGTTTTCTGTCTGTTTCTCCCTTCTTTTTGCCCTGTCCTTGCTTGTCACCTTTTCTGTCTGTCTGTTTTCTGTCTGTTTTTTTTTCACCTTTTTTTTCACCTTTTCTGTCTGTCTGTTTTCTGTCTGTTTTTTTTTTTTTTTCCCCACTCAAGATGGCGCCGAGTATGGCTGCTGCGTCGCGAGCTCCATCAAAACACTGCAGTTTATTGTTTGTTTTGTTTACAGTTCTGTATTTTTTTGTCTTGGATGTTGTCTGCCTTATTGTGTACGACAGACAAACGCTTTTGGACATTGGTTCGGAAATCACACACCGAAAACCGGACTTCACATTCCTCAATGCCGACCCGCGGTTTACAAACACGCCAGCAGAGCCCTTTGTTTGGGCTGCCCGGCCGCGGAAACGCAGAAGGAAAAGAGGAAAAAGAGCCGGCGTTCTCATCAGATTAAGACGTCGCGCAAATCGCCCCCCGCTACCCAGTATACTACTGGCAAATGTTCAGTCTCTGGACAACAAGCTCTGCGAGCTGAGAGCGCGGATCTCCTTCCAACGAGAGACGAGAGAATGCTGCGTTATCTGTCTTACGGAAACCTGGATGTCCGCGGAGATTCCAGACTCGGCCATCGAACCCACGGGTTTCTCCGTGCACCGAGCGGACAGAGCGAAAGACCTCTCAGGTAAAAGCAGAGGTGGAGGTGTATGTTTTATGATCAACAAATCATGGTGTGATCAGAGGAATGTACATTTTATCAGGTCTTTCTGCTCTCCTGATTTGGAATATCTCATGCTTCTGTGTCGACCATTCTGGCTACCGAGGGAAGTCACAGCGGTCATTATCACTGCTGTGTACATCCCCCCACAAGCCGACACAGACTGGGCACTTAGGGAACTGTATGACAGTATAAGTGAGCAGGAAACCGCGCACCCTGAGGCTGCGTTCATTGTTGCCGGGGACTTCAACAAAGCCAACTTTAAAACAATAGCACCAAAATACCACCAACATATCAGCTTCAACACACGAGGGGACCGGGTTTTGGATCATTGCTATTCTCCTTTCCGGGATGGCTACAAATCCCTCCCCCGCCCACCATTTGGCAAATCCGACCACTCTTCCGTTCTGCTTCTGCCCGCTTACAGGCAGAAACTGAAACGGGAAGCACCCGCCCTCAGAATGATCCAGTGCTGGTCGGACCAATCAGACTCTGCGCTACAGGACTGTTTTGATCACGCGGACTGGGAGATGTTCCGGTCTGCCTCCGATGACGACATCGAGGTTTACGCTGATAGCGTAACGTGTTTCATCAGGAAGTGCGTAGAGGACGTTGTTCCAATGAAAACTATACGGATCTACCCCAACCAGAAACCCTGGGTTAACGGCGATGTTCGCGCGGCACTTACTGCGCGGACCACCGCTTTTAATTCCGGGAAAGCGGAGGAGCGTAAACAAGCCAGTTATGCCCTCCGTAACTCCATCAGTACAGCCAAATGCCAGTACAGGCACAAAATTGAAGGACAGTTCAACACCACTGACTCCAGAAGTATGTGGCAGGGAATTAACACCATCACGGACTATAAATAGAATAAAAACTCCGTCATGAACACTGCTGCCTCTCTCCCGGACGAGCTTAATACTTTTTATGCTCGTTTCGAGGATAACAACAACACCGCCCTCGCGGAGAGAGCACTCGCGGCCGATACTACAGATGATGGTTCACTCTCCATCTCTGTTGCGGATGTAACCCGATCCTTTCGACGGGTGAACATTCGCAAAGCCGCGGGTCCAGACAGCATTCCGGGCCACGTCATCAGAGCATGCGCGAACCAACTGGCTGGTGTTTTTACGGACATTTTCAACCTGTCCCTCTCCCTGTCTGTAGTCCCCACATGCTTCAAAACATCAACCATTGTGCCTGTACCGAAGCAAGCCAAAATCACTTGCTTAAATGACTGGCGTCCTGTTGCCCTCACCCCCATCATCAGCAAATGCTTTGAGAGGTTGATCAGAGATCACATCTGCTCTGTTCTGCCCACCTCTTTGGACCCATTGCAGTTTGCCTACCGTAACAACCGCTCCACTGATGATGCTATTGCATCTACAATACACACTGCTCTATCCCACCTGGAAAAAAGGAACACGTATGTGAGAATTCTGTTTGTAGACTACAGCTCAGCATTCAACACCATAATGCCCTCCAAGCTTGATGAGAAACTCCGGGCTCTGGGCTTAAACAGCTCGCTGTGCAGCTGGATCCTGGATTTCCTGTCAGGCAGACGTCAGGTGGTTAGAATGGGCAGCAACATCTTCTCATCACTGACCCACAACACTGGAGCCCCGCAGGGCTGTGTTCTCAGCCCACTCCTGTATTCCCTTTACACACATGACTGTGTGGCGACACATAGCTCCAATGCCATCATTAAGTTTGCTGACGATACGACGGTTGTAGGTCTGATCACTGACAATGATGAAACAGCCTACAGAGAGGAGGTGCACACTCTGACACGCTGGTGTCAGGAGCACAACCTCTCCCTCAACGTCAGTAAAACCAAGGAGCTTGTGGTGGACTTCAGGAAGAAAGACAGAGAACACAGCCCCATCACCATTAATGGAGCACCGGTGGAGAGAGTCAGCAGCTTCAAGTTCCTCGGTGTCCACATTACTGAGGAACTCACATGGTCCGTCCACACTGAGGCCGTTCTGAAGAAGGCTCACCAGCGCCTCTTCTTCCTGAGACGGCTGAGGAAGTTTGGAATGAACCAACACATCCTCACACGGTTCTACACCAGCACTGTAGAGAGCATCTTGACTGGCTGCACTGCCTGGTACGGCAATAGCACCGCCCACAACCGCAAAGACCTGCAAAGGGTGGTGCGAACGGCCAGAAACATCATCGGAGGTGAGCTTCCCTCCCTCCAGGATATACAGTATATAACAGACGGTGTGTGAATAACGACGGTGTGTGATAATCGGAGGATTATCAAAGACTCCAGCCACCCGAGTCATGGGCTGCTCTCACTGCTTCCATCAGGCAGGCGGTATCGCAGCATCAGGACCCGCACCACCCGACTACATGACAGCTTCTTCCCACAAGCAATAAGACTTTTGAACACATGATCTCTCACGATCTACAATCAGCACTGCACTTTATTAATCCTCATTCTGTCAATATATTCTCGCTCCCAATTCAGTTAGTGTATATATATATTTATACCCTTATCTAGTGTATGTGTATTCTACATTGTGTGTATTGTGTACATTTGATATGTAAATTGTTGTGTAGGTATGTGTACATTTGTTATGTAAATTGTTTTGTGTAAATATGTTGTTTATTGTAAAGTGGTTATGTCTCGTCACTGTCATTACTGCAATGTTGCTCGGAACTGCACACAAGAATTTCACCTGCTGTTGCACTCGTGTACACAGTAGTGTGACAATAAAGTGATTTGATTTTGATTTGATTTGATTGATACACGATGTCTTACTAATATCTTCACCCCCTTCGATCAGCAGTCATAGATCAGGTGTCCAGTTATTTTAGCCATCTTAATGGTGACGCAGGGAGGAAACACACATGTGATCTCTTCCGCTTTGAGTCCAAATCTGAATATTTTCCAAAACAGTTTGAGGGGGAAATTTCTCACATCCATGAGAAATGCTATGAGATAGAGGTACGGGTGACAGCCAGGGCTTGTATGATGGTGGTGCTCAGTATACTCCTACACATGTTGAAGGCTCTTTTACACAGTCAGGCTACATATGATTTAAAGCTGACAGGTGTGTGAATACATTATGAACACTTATATCAACAGTTTCATTTAACACTATAACCTTTAAATCAATCAAAGATCTGCCAAACATTGAAAATGGCTCACACACTGCAGACACAAATACACTAAAAACAGTAGTAACCTGCTATATACTGTACCTCAAGGACCTATTTCTGTTTAATCAAACCCATAGAAATGTTTTATATTTGTCAGGTATTTAAAAAATATATTTTTTTAATTTGAATAAAACCAATAAATGTATAAATCGCATTGTTTAGGTTACCTGACAATTTTTTTTTACTGTGTACTATAGGCTCTTTCCACATACTGAAGTCCCACAATTTTTTTTAGAGCATTAGAGATACATGTTTCTTGATATGAGAAAAATCTATATGTTAGATATAATATTATCTGTATAAAATTAAACTGGCATAGAAAGCTGTCACATCTCAAAGGTTTTGACTTTTTTGATTGCATTGAACAATTAAAATCATACAGCAATGTCTTAGTTTTTACAATCTGTTATCTGATATACAGTATCTGTTGCTGATATTCAAGTCACTGTATTAAAAAACAATGAACTATTAAAAAAACATATTATATAGCTTTCACACATTTTGCAGACACATTTTTGTTACATTTTTACACAAATTGTGTTGGCAACCTTTGTCGCCATTCAACCCCCAACTCAAGCATTCAAGCCTATTACTAAAGTTATATATATTATCAACATGAGTAATATAAGTATATCTTTCCATATCCCAAACTATCTAGCTCCAGTTGAGGTATAGCTTATTTGAGGCGAAATTTGCAACTACTTGCAACCATGTTATTCAAACATTCATATTTAGTTTAAACTCCTGAGGTTGACAATAATCATTTTCTGAAGGTTAAGTTCCTAAAAAACGACTTACTGTTCATTGTTTAGAGTTTCAGGCCCTATTTTATAACCTGTTCATAACATTTCCAACTGATACATTTATTTCAAACACAGTATTAACTATGGCCTGGTTTTATCACTCTCTTGATTTCATTCTCGGACACATCTTAGATCCGTGTAGCCCCGACTTCATTTACAGTGCTGTCACTCAATAGTGTGTGAACTCGGAGATCTACTGTAGCTGATATAACTCTCCTATTACTTTCCCGTATAAGATGATGAACTGCCTAAATAATGACTGCATTCAGCTTGTGACCGTGTTTGTGACTTATTGATCAGCTATAAAACCTTTCACAGTCTTTTATCATATACTCAAACTGCTATAAATATTTAGTTGATCTTTATATGTCTCACACATTGGCAATGTCACATCTGCATTATCATTTAATAACAGTGACGTATGGAACAGGATCAGCCAACAGACAGGTGGTTCCCAGCATACAGTTGCACTTGAGGGCCGTGTGAATAAGATCACAGTTTGCAGTAAGCAATAAACAGCCTCAGAGAGTTTGTTCTGCTGTCATAGAAGAGTGTGATGGTGATCTGGATGAAAAAGAAGAAAAACAGCATTATTTTGGACTGCCGGTTTAAGGTTTCCCTCCTTTCAGACTCAATTACAGGTAAATCTTTCCTGCTTTGTGAGCTTGTGGCATTTAAACATAATTAGACACTTTCAAGCAAGCATAGACACGTGTGCTGGAGGAGAGGAACCATCTGTTAAACACATGGACTCTTTTCATCATGTTACTTTGAAGAATGGTTTCACTAAACGTTTATTTTAAAAAGAGCAATTGCTATAATATGCTAAATATATAATGCTACTAATTGTTTGATCAGTACATAAAATCATTGATAAACTTTTGATTTATATAGATTCAAAATTCTGACATGCAGATAAATAATATACACACAGGCTTAGCATTACAGATGCTCCCTTTTGAAGTCAATTGACACTAATTACTTTCTTAAAACACATTCTGGGTCTGATTGTATTGCATTTATTGTAATTTACACTATTAGTCGCTTGCAAACAAAAATTAAATAATAAAAATGTGTTTATTGATCATATAGAATTGCATACTTTCAAATGGCCTTTAAATAAGAAACTTATTTAGAATCTTTTAGCAGACATAACTGTGAAGTTACGGTATCTACCAACTGGGGCTAACTGCTGAAACTAACCCCTGACAAACCCCTATCACTTTTTCAACCCCTCCCCACTAAACCACTCAATTCTAAATTCTAAAAGACTCAATTCTACTGTTATGCCCATACCCACTTCCTGATCAAGACCTGTCCAACTTGTTTTCATTGAATATTTTTTTCACTTGCGTTTTTAAATTGACTTGGTGGTTGAATTCATCTCAAGACAAGTTTTTTATTTATTTTTTTGACAGTGAAAGCATTGTTTTTAAGATTACAAGAAACATAAATTCATTTAAGTGTGCCCAAACCTTTGACTTGTAGGTTATGTATGGTGTTTTGTATATTTATGTAGCCAAGTGGAGAAATGTAATTTAATTCTAGTCATAAATTGGATGTGGCCCCTTTAAGAACCAGAGTTTTGCGACACCTGCTTTCTGGCACATTAGAGACGTAAAAACATACATTGGGCAGGAGAGCTCCTGCTTTTATTCATCAGTTGAGAATTCTTTGGGTAAATATAAAATTTTACACAGCCCATAAATTGCATTAAATACGTGTTCAGAAGAGTTGTATGGTAAAACTGAGTGTTTGTTATGGATCTTTTTGAAGGATGCATATGGATTGCATGTGTTGAGTTTGACCACGTTTGTGCATACATGTGAGAACTGGGTATTTAAATTGAATATTTATCACATCTTATTTAATGATTTATAGCCCAGAGTGTTTTCCAGTTTAGTGAATATGTGTAATACGTATTATATATGAAAACATGTGTTTTGAGAATTCTATTGATTTAAACTGTTATACATGTCCTTAAATCTTGGTTAAAAATGCATAAAATGCTATGAGTGATTTAAGCATGTGTTAAGTATGTGTTGAAGTACATGGGTAGGCTAATACCCTGTTTGTATTTTCATTTAATATTAGCCTCTACTGTATATTTCATTCTATGGTATTCTTTTAATTTTTTATTCCCTTTTTCAATATGGCCCCATCAACCACTATCCTTTTTATAGGACAGCAGTCAGAATAAAACACCAGAAGATATTTTTGTATCCATTGTTGTGATTATTTACGAACCACCAGCTCTGATTATTTTAAATAAAGGGCAGAATTGTATAAGGACCTTCTTGTTATATTGTATATGAGTCATTTAAAAAAAAAAAAAAAGCTTTACATTCCTGTGGTAGAGAGATGTAAGAATTAATAATGTACCCCAAGCCCATATTTGATAGAGGCCCAAGACAACCTTGACAGTCACTCTTATTCACTTTTTACTATCACTTAGCCTAAGAAGGCAAGAGGATATCAGCCAATTCACTAAGTGTTCACATGGTCAGGGAGAATTGGTCTATATGGCTCCTCATTGGATTTTTTTTAAAGGGTTTCCATTGATCTTGTAAAGAGCACTCTTGATGATTATATTAAAGCTAATGCACAGGTTGTTCTTTTGGCCCACTGGTTAAGGCACTTTCCTGAGACAATGAGTTTCAGTTTCACTTAGAGAACTCGTGCAAAATTGAAAATCCCCAAAAATCAATAAAATTGTGTCTTGTTTGCTAAATAGGTTTTTATTTATTACACTCCTGAGACAATTTAAAGAAACAGTTCACCCAAAAATTAAAATTCTGTTATCAAATATTCACCCTCATGTAGTGACAAACCCACACAAATGGTTAATTTCTGAAGAAATTTTACACAGCTCTTGATAATTCACAGTGATCGAGTCTGACATGAGGGTGAGTAAATGATAACAGTATTTTCATTTTTGGTGTAATTACATGAGACGCAGTGGTGCTCAAATGCTTGTAATACTAAATGGCGACATTCTCATACTAACACAGCATACATGGTTTGTTGGGTCAAAGTTACTGCACTGCATCATGCAACTGTATTTTCTTGGAGACACTGGGAGCTGGTTGGGTTGAGAAGGTCAAGCACATAGTAGTCATAAATCAAACCATTGCAATGTTTCTAAGGAGAGAGAGCTCAGGTTACATTGTCGGCTGCTTTGCTTGACATTCAACTGTATCCAATTGCACACGTTATCCCGTGGCCAAGAACATTTTGATTTTGTTGTCAATATTGTGAAATGAAAGCATGCGCAATCATTAATGCAATTATAACAAGATGTATAACTATTTAGAAATGTGTTTACATGTGGAATTTCCTGTCCGACATGTTTGAACTGATTTTACATTTATTCATTTAGCAGACTCTTTTATCCAAAGCGACTTACAAATGAGGAATACAATGTCAGTGATTCATCATAAGGGGCAAAAATAAGTTAGAGTGGATTCAAAGTTTTAGTTTTTTAAAGAAAACAGTGCATAAGTCATGTTCAGAGGGAAAGATGTGTCTTTAGGTAAATTGCTAGCGAATCAGCTGTTCGAGTGAATTTGGGAGGGTTGTTCCACCAGCGAGGAATGGAAAAGTGATTTTGTGCCTAAATTGGCATCATGAGGCTCCACTCGCCCACCAATCACAGCCTTCTGGAGGGCATATAAAGTTATAGAAGTAATTGTAGATAGGGGCTGCCAGTTCAGTGAGATAAAGAGAGGCATGACGTGCGCTCTCTTAGTCTCGTTGTAGACCATTTGAAGAGGTTTGATTGTACATGTAGGATATCCTGCCAGAGGAACATTCCAGCTGTCCAGTCTACATTTAACAAGAGCTTAGACAAAGAGTTGTGTAGCATGCTCAGGTAGAAAAGGGCTGATCTTTCTAACATTGTACAATGCAAATCTACATGATCGGGCTGTGTTTCCCATGTCATCTGTGAAGTTTAGCTGATATAGCTGATTTCCTGGTATTCAGTGCCTTTTGTGTCCCCAGTAAAGATCATGATCTTATTGCCTTAAAATGTTGAACAATATAAATTTTAAAGCGGTCTTTGACATAAATAACACTATTTAAACATTAAACATATACAAGTTGATTAAAAAAATTCACCTGAAACATTTTACAGCATTTTAAACCAACAAATATCACCATTATTCCTATGTCCTCAAGCATGTGTATCCAATTTTCATGATGAATACTGTACAAGTGATTTTTTTTCCACATTTTTCATGTTGTTGGGTATATCAGTAAAACTTCTCTCTAATATATAGATTTTTATCAATTATTCAATTTATTTTAACAATTATAAAAAATAAGGTTTTTAGCATGTCCACTCTGTTATTTTCAACTACTGTCTCTTTAAATGAAAGCTGGAAAAATTAATTGACATCATATAATAAAGCTAATAAAGACATGACTTCCTTTGTGGTAAAAACAACTTGGGAAGATGAGTGAGATCCTCAATTTTTCTTTAACTTTAATTAAAATTTTTCTTTAAATGTATCTTTGCAATCTTATGTGGGCAAACTTAATATGTCCACTCTGTTACATCAAATTAATTAATATTTTTTAAAATTAACATTTTAATATTCATTCAACTCTTTATTTGATAAAAAGCCTTGGACAGTTGTGGACAGTTAGAGTGTACATAGTGACAATGAAAGTAATTTATGTTTAAGTTGAAGAATTAGTGTATGTGAACTTCATTAGCAATGCGTTACATATTGTTTCCTATTAAAACCCAGTTCAAACAAATGTAATATTGTAATTGGTTGAATGTCTTTCAAAGAAAGCGCTACAGAGAACGTCAGGATTCTGATCCTGACTAAGAAAACAACACCTGGAGAAAGAGAGAGATAAATAGAGGAGGGATAGGCTTGCAGGCAAGAGGAAGATCATTAGTGAAATCAGTGAAAGAGAAAAAGAAAAGAGAGCCTTAAGCAGGGGTGGGGAGCATCAGGCATCAGGACCGTAACGCCCACAAGACCATTTTACCCGGCCCATGAGGCCATTTGAGAAATAAATTGAAAAGCAAAAAAATGGCCTTGATTCAGTTAACTGAAGAAAAAAAAAACAATTAAAATAATGATTAAAATAATTTTAAATGATAACAATGCAAAATATTGTATAATAGCCCTTAATGGGAAAAAGGTTCCCATTAAGTAAAAAAATGGTTAATCTTCCTTATTACAATCCAGGGTCATTGCGATTATTTGCGTAAATTTTTTTAACGTGTGATTAGGTAAAAATAATCGCAATGACCCCGGATTGTAATAAGGAAGATTTCTGAGAAATGCAAGCTTGTAGTACCATCTGTTTACTCCAGAGGGCAGTAATTGAATTTCAGCTGTGTGGCAACACGCAGTTTATACAGTGAAGAAAACAACCATCCAGCAGACAGAACAACACAAACATGCGTTACGTTTTTGCGTTCAAAACACTCGATGGAGTGGAAATCCGAATGAAGGGATCTCAATATGTGTTTTAAGTATTAAACTATATTTAACTTGACACAGTGACCCAATAAATTTATGTTTATGACGCAAAGCACCCGAGACACTACACAAGAATTTCTGACGTAGGTGTACATTGATGGGTCCTTAAACAAGCCCTCTTAATAAAACTCAAATTTATTGACAAATTCACTTGTGAAATGGATTGTTGTGAACTGTATGCCAATGATTGACTTATGATCAATAATATGGTAGTAATCAATACATTGTATTCTAAAGTCGTGTATATATATATATAGGGTATGCAAATACTGTCCGCCAACTTCTCATTGGCCTTTTTTCATGCATCAGAGGCATATTCGGTGCTCAAGAGAGACCCCTAGTGTAGCTTCTTCGGCACGACGTCTCGTTCCCTCCATCAGGGAACGGAGGTTACATACGTAACCTAGATGTTTTCTCCTGTTTTTGTTGTCAGTGCTGTTATGAATATGAGAGTTGTTTAATATGATTTTAAACTAGTTTAATCACCGAGACTTTTTGCAACAGAGAATTCTATGCCGCATTCAAATGGGTTTTGTGATCTACAGTGTGCTTCTCATGAGCTGCTGCATGATCGAGACCAGTCCACAAATAAACACTGCACACTTCTTTCCATTTTTGTTGTGCTTTTGGCTAGTGCTGTGCTGCATGATTGAGACTGGTCCATGAGGCTTGTGCCGCTCTATCCATTGAGCCGTGCAGATAATTGGTGGCGATAGTGCCGTTTTGTTCCATTATTGTAATGAGCAAAATGCCCTACGAAACTGTTAGGATGACAGTTAGGATTACAGGGGAAGTTTGACACCTGTGACGTAATGTATATGGAGGAGAGGAGAGGCCCTAACACTGAACCCTGAGGTACCCTGGTAGCTAGTTGAAGTGTCCTGGAAACTGCTCCCCTCCAAGATATCCTAAAGGATCTAACTGTGTGGTAAGACTCAAACAAGCAGAGTACAGGTCGTGTTATGCCCAGTGTCGAGAGGGCGAGATGGAGAATTTGGTGGTTTACCATGTTGAAAGCAGCAGACAGATCCAGTAAAATGAGAACAGATGATTTCGATGGTACTCTCACCAGCCCCATAGCTTTAGTGACGAACAGGAAGGAAATCTCAGTTGAATGTCCACTTTGGGAACCTGAATGACTGCCGTCTACCAGGTTGTTTAAGGAGATAAATGAGGAGACCTGGTTGAAGATGACCCATTCAAGTGTTTTCACCATGAAGGGGAAGAGAGAGACTGGTTTGTATTCAGTGGTGTAAAAACAGGGCATGCAGCATATGCAACAAATCAAACTTCCTTTCCCATCAAAAAGGAAATTTGTTTTAGAGGACGTGCAAGATAATCCACTTAGATTAAAGATTAGAAATATTTTTTTTCTTTGGAATTACATGCACTAATGAATTGTGTATAATACCTTAGTCCAATTAGAAAGAACATGTTTTTAAAAGAGCACCACATGCTAGACTGCAATGTGTTGAATTTTTGGAGGCCAAGCTTTTTGAGAGGGAGGGGCTACCACATAACAGGCTGCAAAAAGTGTGTGTTTATTCTTGTCATCCATGGACTTCAAGGTTTCAAATGCCCATTGGCCTTTATATTCTTCTCTAGTCTCAGCTGCTCAGGGTCAAGGCCGTCACTACTGTGGAATGTTTGTTGTTCTTTGCATTGGCTGTTCAGCTCCATTCGCATCCCAGCATAAACAAGTACCAATGTTGTGCCAGGTGCCTGGAAGCACCTCGGTAATGCATATCTGAGAGTCACTCAATACTATAGCCATCAAGGTCTTTGCCTCTTGATGGATCACCCCTTACCCCATTGCACATTGTGTGTAGATTACTACCAGTTAGAGAAGATGGCATCCCACAGCTGCACAATACATCTAAATGTGCCACCTCTCAACCCCTCAACCGCCAGCTATTTCAAAGTCACCACCCATCCGGTCAAAATTAGCCCTCGCCACCCTCCCACAGACCACAAAATCTCCCTGCTTACCTCTCTGCGTCCATTAATGTTACAATGAACTACAAGATTGGGTTACAACAATGGGGCCATATCACTTGGGCCACTGTCCCATCACAACAGCATCAAGAAGTCTCAGGACTTTTACCATGGTGCAATAGGTGCACAATCCCTATCCAGATATGTGACAAAAACAGAGCTTCCCAACTATGGAACACTAAAGCGATCTACGTGGATCTCGTTACAAAACAAATATCTTTAATGTGCAAAGAAAAATAGAAAGACCCCCTCTCTTGTTACAATACTTGCTCCAACTTGCAACCAAGTTTCCAAGATTCAGGGCATTTCCTCCACAGTTCAGGATGTTTTCCTTTGTTTCTTTTTCTGTTTTTGCCAGCGATTCAAAAATACTGTTGCATTTTGATGTAATTAATGTTTTTGCATGCAACATACAGTATAAATAACAAATATTTCAGTACATTAAGGTCAACATGATAACACAGGAAGTTGATAAGTTTCTATCGAATGCTTTGGTACCCTGTTATCGACCCCATTCTGCAGAGTTACCAACAAGTGCCATTTGCATCAGACATATTTACATCAATTAATTTGTTTTTAACTTTTCCTTTGGTGTGGCTTAGAGTGTGTTGGTGAGCAGCCTTAGAGACATGGGTTCACATCCTGCAAGTATAACACAATCAACAACGTAAATTATGTGTGATTCGGGGGTTGCATATTTCCTCTAAGATTACGTTTTTACTTCACTGATGGTTAAGTTTAGGGTTGGGGTTTGGGGACAGAGTTAATATAATATGCATCCTGTATTATATCATTTACAACTTAAAACAACTTGGTTTTGATGGCATTCACCTGGAAACTGGAGCTCAAACATGCCCATATGTTCAAAAGCACTTCCTGCTTTGGCCACTGGGGACAGTGTTTCAAATTTAAGCAAATTTTGAAACATTTCAGCTAAAGAACTTTCAACCTACTTTTGCCAAATTCACATTGAGATCAGTCTGTTATAGTATGCTTTGCCAGTGAAAGAATAGGAAAATGGGTAAGACCCCCTTCCCACGATGCGGTAAGGGGGTTCATAACACGTTTTTTAATATAAACAATATAATAGACACCTTGGATGTCATAGCTCAGGATAGTTGCTAATAAAGTGCTTGGGATTGTGTACGTTTATGTGGTGCACCAGGCAGTCGACATGAAGAAGAACTGTATCCGAAGTACATCTGAGCTAAGATATAAAAATGTAAAAGGCATACTTCCGGGGAGTCATGCACATGCCGAGCAACTGCCATTGAGATGAAAGGGAATACTATTGGATAGTTCTTTCAAGGTATACAATATCTCCTTATGTCAGCTGGTTGTAAGTTCAGCTGCTCTTTCCTTCTGTGTCAGGTTTGGGTCAATGTAGCTTTAGAGTTCCACCTATCAAGAAAATCTTACAAAGTGATTGGTGTTCGCCACACAGTCAGATGTCAGGCAGACTAGAAGAGCTCTACAACTTTGGGTCTTCATAATAAAAAATTATCTGGGATGTCAAGACCTGAAAACCACTTTACTTCTCACAGTGGACTGCTCTCTCTTCACAAAGGAGCCTAAGAAATTGAAATTAATTGCCAGCTCACTGCCATTTCATAAATGGAAACTTTGAACACTTTGCCTTGAAGCCCTTGGTTGAAATACCTCTCAGCACCAAGGGACTGTAGAAGATTAAGCTGTCTTTAACTTTGTCTGACATAAGACAACCACAGAGATCCTAAAGAAGAAAATCAACCACAAACAACAACTTTGGGACTTCAGGAACAATAAATCTGGAAAGAACTGAATTAGAATAGTCTGTGCATGTACTGTAGATCAGTGGTTCTCAAATTGTTGGGTTTTGAATGAAAGTTGGGTCGCAGGTCTGTTCTGACAGGGTCACTGTCAGCAGGGGACAGCAGGGAAAAGCAATGTTAAATGCAAATAATAAAATACTATAAAAACTACATTCAAAAACGACATAATTGGGGCCTGGGTAGCTCAGCGAATAAAGATGCTGACTACCACCCCTGGAGTTCGCAAGTTCGAATCCCAGGGGGTGCTGAATGACCCCAGCCAGGTCTGATTGATCCGGTTGCTTGGGAGGGTAGTCACATGGGGTAAACTCCTCGTGGTTGCTATAATGTGGTTCGATCTTGGAGGGCTCGTGGTGAGTTGTGCGTGGATACTACGGAGAATAGCGTGAAGCCTCCACATGTGCTATGTCTCCACGGTAACGCGCTCAACAAGCCACGTGATAAGATGCGCTTGTTGACGTTCTCAGACGTGGAGGCAACTGAGATTTGTCCTGTGCCACACAGATTGAGGCATGTCACTACGCCACTACAAGGACTTAGAATTGGGCATTCCAAATTGGGGAGAAAAAGGGGAGATAAAAAACCTACATAATTATGCAGAGTTAGGGTACAAAAATAAATATGGATTAACTTTTAAAAGGAAGGAAAACATGCTTGCAATATCCTTTTATTGTCTTCAAAGACTCTAGTCAAATGCTCAAAATTCTTCTGTTTGGCTTGTTTTAATTTAATATTTGGCCCAGTGTTTGTTCCATATATTATTAGGTTGATAAATCACATTTCAAGTTTGATTTTAAGGACTTTTTTTTTACTTTTGAAAAATCAAAACATTTGGCACAGTGTTGGGTTGACACTTGATGTAAAATTTAGCTCCTTGTGCAAAACCAGTTGAGAGTCACTGCAGTAGAGGATGTAGCCTACAAGATGTTCCAGAATTGAAGATGCTTTAACTTTGCAACTATAATCGGCATTAGGAACGTTCTCTTTCAAATATCTGATTTATTCTCTGAACTCTCTGAGCCAAAATAGCCCACTAGGTTTCCTGAGTGGAGTAGTAGTCTTATCAAGGGGTTAATTTAACACTGCTTCAGACTAGTCTGATGATGTTCTTGGTGACAGAGGACGAACGTGTGCCTGTCGCTCTGCCACAAGTGACGTTCTCTAGGGTGTGAACAGCCCCCCGAGTTGGAGCAGCAGGGCAGGGTGAGAATCTGTGAAGTGCATGTACGTGTGCGCCTCCTTTTCCCTTATCTGAGAGGGAGGTTTAGGGTGAAGGGGAGGTCAAGCAGACCCTTCTTCATGCTGTCTGCAACTTAGACACATGCCGAAATAACTTCAAAGAACGACGCTGGCCTACATACACTAGCTGAAGGAAAGGCGACACATCTCAGAGGCAGAATACAACACCAAAGTGCACTGTTAAGATCACAGAGAGACATTCAGTGGATCTGATTTATTCACACTGAAAAAACTCCAGGAACAGGCTATATAGGTAGGTGAAAAACATTTATTTGGTGTTTCTATGTAAATTTTGTACACCAATTAACATTTCTCAGGGTAGTATTTGTTTTTAATGGATAACAACATACCTTCAAATCTTGGCTACAAAAAGCTATTGAACATTCCACCGTCACTCCAGGAAAAAAGTTATAGTTAATTGAACACGTTAAGCATGTTGTCAAACTATGTGGTGTCTGTTGTCACAATGGAACATTCAATTTAAAAGCCTATTATAAGCCTATTTACACAGTAGAGCAATTATGAAATATTAACAAGAAATTTAAAAGGTAACATTCAAAAATATCAAACCGTTGTTTTTGCCAAAAAAAATATAACTAATTAGCCTACAATACTAACTGTATTAATACATAGGTTTTTTTTTATATACAATTTTAAACAAATGTGAAAACTTGAGTGAATAAAAATGTTTCAACTTGCCCAGATATGACATTTAGTAAATATACCATTGTCCTAAGAACATTCAATTTCAAAGAGTTTAAACTTTTGACTAAAATCTACTTTCATTATACAGTAGAGTTGAGTCATGCCAAAATGTTTGCCAGAGCGGGTTTTATTGTGTTCACATTTGAACCCAACAGATACAAATGACAAAAATATAACATTGTAATTTTTAGGATAGAATTAAAAAAGTATTATGATTTAAGAGGGTTTTGAACTAGATGTTTGAAATCACCATATAATTCCACTGCTAGAGAAAACACATTTGAGTTATTATACTTTTGACTCAAAACCTTATGGTTATTGATATACAGTCCTTGAGCAACTAGCCCTGGTCTACCCTACACAAAACCCTAAACATTTACAAGTATCATTGAAGCAAAGTGTTTGAATCTCATAATTTTGTATTATTTTTTTGGTTGAGTATGTAACACAATTTTTGTTCCTGGGTAGTAAGTGTTATTTCCTAACTGCTTATGCCTCAAAAGTATAGAAAATGGCCATCATTCCCCACAAACTTTGCTTTTGTGACCAGGACAGTGATATTTTGAAATGTACCTATTTCCAATGAGAAAACGGGCGAATTTGTATCTTTTCGTTCACATAAAGTCTGAGCAAATCAACATATGAATCCAAATTAACATGTATTTATACTAAAGTAATAAAAAAATGACTGCAAAAGTGAGTGAGTAGTTTTTCAAGATTTACGATTATACTGGAAATCACTTCCACGAATCAGCCCCCAAATATACTCATCATACTTCAAGGCATCCAGCAAAGTCTTGATGCTGTTGTAATCCTCTTTGAGGTGCACCGAGTGAGCCAGGGGAAGAGACGGGTACTTGTTACCATTATGGAGCAGCGCGGCTTTGAGGCTCCTGGATGAGCTGTCAATGAAGAGGCACCACTCATTCTGGTTACAGGTCTGATTGCCTCGAACAGACTGGTCACATTGTGGCAGAAGCAGAGCCCATCTTGACAGGTGAAGAAGCTGGAAAAAGGTTGGTGACGCTTCCTCTGATCTGCAACTTGGACACTTTCATCCAACAGGTTCCGCTGCTTAAGCCTAGACGTCAAAAGCTTGGCACTGGACTTGGTCAGACCAAGATGTCTAATCAAGTCCTTGAGCTCTTTTTGGTTGAGGTAGTATGGGTTTCTCTCCTCAGCTCCACCTCTGAAATTGTCATCTGGATCTACAACGTCTTCCTCTCTCTCTGACTTGCTGCTCTCGTCTAAAGACGGCTGCTCTCTCTCTGGAGGAGTGGGTACGGGGAGCTCATGGCAGTGTGGCACAGGGGCGATGGATGAAGGAAGGTCCGGATATGTTATAGTAGGTGCATTCTTGCCAGTCCGACGTTAGGAAGGGTCCACCATGTACAAGTAGCAGTTGCTTGAGTGGTCAGTGGGTTCCTGCAAAATTCTTGGGATAGCGAACTTCATGGCTCTATTTCCCCCTCTGTACCATCCTAAAAAAATATATATATTTCATCCATGACTAATGTATAAGAGATTCTCGCAGCATTTTTCAACTGTCCATCTTACATTACAGAGTTTTTTTTTTGCAGTGCTCGCAGGTACCAATGCCGAAATATCCTTGTAGGACTCACACATCTTAGCAGATGCTTCCATGGAGTAATTTTTTGTTCTTATCTTGATAAATTGGCCGCAGACATAGCAAATGCATCTGCGGGATGCTTGCAGCCTCTTGATGCCATCTCAGAAAAATGCAGATATGTATTCATTTAGGCAGCTGGAACTAAACTGAACTGGTGGGCTTAAGGCCCCTGTATTTATACTACTATTTATATTACTGGAAAGTTCTAGAAAGTTCTAGAAGTTACTATGTTTACTCAGCAATGAGTCTATCTGGACTGTTCTGGAAAATTTCAAAATATCACTATCCTGGTCACAAAAGCAATGTTTGTGGGGAATAATGGCCATTTTCTATACTTTTGATGCATAAGCAATTAGGGAATAACACTTACTACCCAGAAACCAAAAAAAAACACAGTGTTGCCTTGCCCATTATCAGTGAATTCATGAACTAAGCTCCTAACCTGAATATATGTCCATTCAGTCCCAATAAAATTTCTTGGTTTGTTGGTCTGGATGTAATTCTCTCAAAGGGCTTAGCGTTGCTCACTAGCAACTCACTCAAATTTGCAGGCAGACACGTTGCTGTGGCCTGTGTCGTGTGGGAAATATCAGTGTGTTGTATATGGACTTCATAAATACCATCAATTCCCAATAAAACTGTGACTTCATAATCTACTTTCTCTTGCACTCGCTAAACTGTCCAGACACAATAACTACACTTATAAGAAGGAAGGGCAGACAAACGGACGGACAGACGGACGGACAGACAGACAGACAGACAGACAGACAGACAGACAGACAGACAGACAGACAGATAGATAGATAGATAGATAGATAGATAGATAGATAGATAGATAGATAGATAGATAGATAGATAGATAGATAGATAGATAGATAGATAGATAGATAGAGAGATAGCATTACTTCATTGAAAAGGAATGGCATAGCGTTTTCATGCATTATGGATATTTGGACTGAAATTGCCATATGAATCACAGTGTGCCATATGCCGAGTGCTAAACTCATGTGTTAGAAATAATAGGAAGCAGGCAATCTACTTTATTCTCACTCTGCTATCTACAAACAGAAGGCATCTTCGATCTGTTGCTATAGTAACAGTGACCACCACGGACACACAAACCAGGATTACACAGTGATTTTCATCCACTTTGCTTTATAATGTAAGTGGTAGTCATAGATGCCGTGTAAAGGATGAGTTGCATTTAAAGCCCATCTGAAATTATCTTTTGAAGATGCTTTTATCCTCCACTTCAAGCTAGTAATATAAAGCAGATACAATCTTCATGCAAAAAGCATATCAAAGGTATAGCATTAGCATTGGATGAGTGTGTATGTTTTCTTGGAAAAACAAATATACCTCCCAACCATGGTGCTCAGCTGTAAGCTCTGACTGTTAAACACCCACTTAGTTCATATTCATGCCTTCCAAGCATATGAGTCAGAGGAATGAGGTGCAGTGCAGTTGGAACAAAACACATTCAAATACAGATTTTCTTGGGCACAAAGTCAGAATTCCACAGAATGTAGAAAAAATTGCCAAATTCTTGCTGTAAATAAAAGTTTTACTGTAAGATGATAACATAACATGCAGAGCATTCAAAGTGGAAATGTTGGTACAACAGTGGGAGCACAAATCCCTTGCAGCAGGTGGGGCAACTGGTCAAATCTCTGCTAAATAACTTGCATGGAACCTTAAACTGCAGTTCTTTTTTGAATGCTATAATATGAATTCTGTATTGTCGTTTGGATGGATGGATGGATGGATTTTTCAAACAAGGTCTTCTGGGTTCTAATTAAGCATAATATAACTTTTTATCAGAAGTGTGTGGGGGGCCTGGGTAGCACAGCAAGTAAAGACGCTGACTACCTCACCTCATAAGTCATAAGTTCAAATCCAGGGCATGCTGAGTGACTCCAATCAGGCTTCCTAAGCAACCAATTGGCACGGTTGCTAGGGTGGGTACAGTCACTTTGGGCTAACCTCCTCGTGGTCGCTATAATGTGGTTCTCGCTCTCAGTGGTGATTTGTGGGTGAATGCCGTGAAGAATAGCGTGAGCCTCCACATGTGCTTGGTCTCCACAGTAACGCGCTCAACAAGCCATGTGATAAGATGCGCGGACGTGGAGGCAACTGAGATTCGTCCTCCGCCATCTGGATTATGGCGAGTCACTATGCCACCATGAGGACCTAGAGCGCATTGGGGAATGGGCATTCCAAATTGGGGAGAAAAATTTATACGAACAGTGCATCTGTACGTCAGTGGTTGTGTATCATGAGCACGGACACATCTGTTTGCATTGTGCTTTGCAACGTAACTGGAAAGTAGTGTTAGCTGTGGAACAGCGGAGTGAGTGCGTCTGGTTGCTCAAGAGAACATTGCCACCCGCTGTCACTCAATGCCACTGATAATAGCTGCACAGAGCACTCATAATAACATAAAATAAAAAACAAACTATGGTGCTGGATTGCCGATTATTATTACACAAACACAAATATAATGGAAACTACTGCTCAAGAACTGGAGATGTGTCTTTTGCATTAGACACGAAAGCTATTTCAAAAAGTGGTAGGGACAAGTCCCACCCGTCCCAGCTGTAAAAGATGCCTAGGGGTGAGTAGTTTAGAATAGATTCTGGACATACTTCATCCAGGAACGCTGGCATTGTCCTGTGACCCGAATATATAACCTCATAACTTAATATGTAAAGAAAATAATTTGCTATGGTTTGATTAAACAAGCACCATTTAGCACATAGTTCAAATGGACTGCCTGATTCGCGATTCTCTGCCATTTCTTTTGATCCCAGCGTTTTTGAAAGTGACGTAATCTCGGCTCCCGAAGAGATTATAGGATAGAATAGTATCCAGTGGATGGGCACTACAGAATCTCTCCAGAAATAGTAGGTCTTCCAGGTGTTTCTCACTTACTGTTTTATAAATACTGAGGATTCGGACAAACTTATCAATTGGCATACTGTTTTAGCATACTACTATTTAGTAGGGAAGTATGCATATTCGGATGTAGCACATGACAGTGAATTTGCTCTATCTAGTAAGTGCTACTGAACATGCTGCATGCTATTGCATGTACTACCTCAAATTAAGTACTTAATTTTTTAAATTGCAGTACTTGTTGGGACTGCAGTGGATAATGATGTATATCTAAAGCAGAAAGCACTTGCAATTGAGAACAGCAAAATTTAAATACTCTAATTATTGCATTGCCATTTTCAGCACAAACATCATAATCAGACCATGGCAGGGCAGACATACGTGTGTTTAAATGATGAAGCTGAATGGCTGGAATAATGGGCATGCCATTATCTCAATATAAACATGAGGCAGGCAACCAAAACAAATGAGCTTAGAGTGCTTTTCTATTGTGAGCTCAGCTGACTGTGTCTCCCACAGACGATCAGGATAAGACTTCAGGAGCCTACTAAACCTGTCTGCCCTTATGCTTTTGATAGTAGAGATTCTGCTTTCTGAAAAGAATATGATAGGCAGCTGCTACCTGCAGTGTTATTATGATTTCGCCAAAGACCCTACAAATCCACAGGCCGGCCCTGCTTTGAACCAATTAGATCTTCCATTGACTTGATTGGTGCAAGTTTGGCAACTCAAGCAATCCCTCTGACTACAGCAACAGAATAACGCTACTAGAGCATGAAGTGAACACTCTGCAAAGAAAGCTGGCACAAGTGGCAGAGGAAGGTAACTTAAAAGTAATGTCATTAGTAATGTGATTGCTCTTCCCAAGAGTATCTGTAATATAATCAGATTCAAATTTATGAGAAGTAATTAGTCATTTGTAGTGGATTACTTTTTGAGTAAATTTCCTAACACGGTTTAACCGTATTTAAATCACATCGGTTACCGCATTAACTTTGGCAGGCCTAAAATACGAAATGTAAAACTAGAATAAAAACAAAACATACTGACAAACTAAAACTAAACTAAAGCATGAACACTCGAACAAAAACGTACAAAAAAGTTTGCATTCACACTAATTCATTTTGGTTTGAAAACTCATTCAGTTCCTTCCATCATTGTATCCCAAATTATGCAGTAATGGAGAGCATTTTCTGAATGCTCAATTTCGTTGAAGAAAAACATCATTCTAGTGTGGATGAGAGGTGTAAAAACAGTTCATTCAAGTTCAGACAAAAGCATTATTAGTGTGGAAGTGGCACAGGTGTCAAAACTAACAAAAACAAACTGAAATTTAAAGAACAAATAGAAAATAAAATAGTAATAAAAACTATACAAAAAATTATAATAACCTGGGTGTCTACTATTACATACAGTATGCCCGCATAGTAATGTACTTGTTTCCCAGTAAGTGAGCGTGAGCTATAGTTAAATTTCTATGTAAAATCCAGGGCCGATTTCTCTTCCCAGTCCGCCCCTGTCTTATGTACTTGCATGTGTGTTTACGAGTGCGTTCTCCCATCACAGTGGTGTGGACATGTAGATGCCTGTTTGCAAATGCTCCACAGGCCTGATATTGTTGAGATAATCTGCTGAAAACTGATCCTCTCTACACTATCGCCTGCAGAGGAACGTGTGGGCACATCAGCCCCCAACATCAGGAGCCTCCTCTGTCGCTACAGCAACAACAAAAAGCCCTTCATTACAGCCACAGTGTTCAAGAATGGTTCTGCCAGACTGCATTTCTGCTAGACTGCAAACAAGCCGGCAAAAATGTGCACAATAGCCACTCTATCAGCTTTGATCATCAGTACAAATGAATGTTTACAGACAGTATGAAACAACAAGACTTGCCATGCGCTTGTGAAACTTGAAATAAGTGCCTGAGGGTTTGAGAAAAATCATGATGTCTATATATTTTGTAATCACCCAAGCGTGATGGATGGTCTTTGAGCTGTGTGAGTAGAGTAGAGAGGGTGGTAATGAGGGTTGCCTGCCTCTTTAAGAGTCAGTCCTTGGGCAGGTTGGCTTGTTGAGTAAGGAGGTGGATCCTTGTCTGCTTTTACAAACAAGCATTTCTAGTAACCAAACGTGCCTCACTACCAGGCTGATCTCGAGGGTGTGCTGATACGAGATTGAATAGTGTAGTTGTGCGTAATTGTTTTGTTTTTTTAATGACTTCCTCATGGTGCGTGTATGAGTCCCATTTCATCATCACCTGAGGTTTTCAGAACACTACTGGAGGGACAACCAACAGCTCAGGTGTGTAACATGTATTTGAGATTAAGTGTGTTTATATATCTTGTCATTAAATAGAGTTGAATTGTTACGCAGCAGAGCCGGGTTATGCACTACCTTTTGAACGTTTAAAATGAATATGCTTGTGTAGTAAAAGAAAAAGTAGTATTTAGATAGTCAAGCTTACTTTCATTAACTATAACTTGATTATTTACACAAACACAACAGCATGGAAATGCTGTTCGTCTTCGCAACATTATTCAAGATGGAAAAGATGGAAGAATATGACATTACTGTTATTTTAGGGTAGGTGTTGTCAAGTTTATTGGCAAATAGTAGGTTTTAAAGTACATACACAGTATTCAGAGTTTAAGGATTACTTTAAGATCCATAAAGTTTATTGATCTCAGATATTTATAACCCACATATTCTTTTGAGATTGACTTTACTGTTTTTATGTTTGGGGTCCCAGAGGGATGATGAATAATGTATGTGTAAAAGTAAGAGATATTTTCAATATTAACCTCTTATTTACCCTTCATATTTTTTTATTTTTAATGTTCTATGGTTCTATGGATAGTTGCTATGTGTTTGATTTTTTTGTTTGATTGGTTGTCAATTTTTTTAATTTATTTACCATCTATTTTGTTTACAATTTCAAATTTATATATATATATATATAATTTATCTACAATCTTTTCTCATAAGATTAAAAACAGTAATGAATTTACATGGAATTACAATTTCCTTTAATAGCTTAAAACTTTTTAAAATAAATGCATGATGGCTTTTATAGGCATAACATGTGCCAGGGCATACTGTGCATTTATCATTGTCACCTCTTTAGATTTTCTGCTTTATTGATGAGCAGACAACAATGTCTGAGAATAAATGCCTCGCAATTTCTAAGTAGCATTGTCAAAAGTTGCTTCAAACTATTAATTATAAAAGAAATAGTTTAGATTGGATGAGCTGCATTTTAAGACGTTGAACAAAGACAATATTCACGCACCCCTGTTACAACACATTCTATATTAATGCTGCTGCACTATGTGTCACAATCACAGCCAATCAGAAGATGCTTGATGTTTAATGTGAGGGGCAGGATCTTGGACATATGAGATTGCACAGTGGCCGGGGCTACCCTTCATGATGGCGTCGAAACAGAAACTAAGAGATGGACCATATGTCATGTCACTGATGTGCACAGAATGGGGGCTGCCCATTTCATTCACAAATCTAAAGGTGGTCTACACAAATGTAAAGGGGCCCTTTTAAGCGCAGGTGCCTTTAAGAGATTTGTCTTTACTACAGCACATCCCATTTTTGGATGTCTCATTCCAACACTGGTATCAGAATCGGGTCTGATACAGCGATTTTGTCCTTGTATGACAGCGAGCTGAGCTGACTACACTTAGCAGCGTGAGGCACATACAGACTACATATGTTTTTAATTAAATAGAAGCCTTTTGCTGTTTAAAAATAACACTGGGTCAAGTACCAACCGGCTTTTCCGGAATTGAGAAGCTACCTTCAAAAACACACAGAAACTAAAAGGATTTCACTGTAAAATAAAAAGATCCACCAAAATAAAAGCTCAATAAATTAAAAAAAAAAATCTGACAGAAATCACTTCTATATGGTAGGGTACAATGGGGCTAAAGGTACACCCTAAGGAAAAATAGCTTTTTCTATGGCTTACAAAGTGTCTTGAAATTCAAGGAATACACATATTTTAATTGAATATTTATGGAGCAACATAATTTGTGTGAATAGAAATCAGAAAGTTGTTTTGATTACAATTCTTTTTTTTCTTTTTTTACCTGGGGTAAAAGGCCTTCAGGGGGGTTATATTGATATAGTGTACACACTGGGGCAATAGCTATAGGGTACAATTTGTTAGCTTAGGCAAATACTTGTGAGATAGGCAGATGCTTTTTTTTGTAACAAATTAAGATGATGCTTAATATATCAAAACATCCACTTCAGAAAAGAGTGCATAATTTCTTGTTAATTTTAATCACATTTGGCATTTCATAACATCTCAATTATTTTAGTAACAAATGAATTGATTGATTGAATCAGACAATATGAGCCCACTTTGAACATTTTTCACAACAAATCTATTCCCGCCACTTAAGAAAAACAGTGTGTTTAATAGGAGACTTTATCTCCTGCAACAGAGGGACTTTTTATCCAAATACTATCCTTTCAATTATAGGACAGATATCGAACTTTTTTATATATATATATAATCATCTTGAACTAAATTGAAAATGACAAATATGTATTTTGTTTCAAAATAAATGTTATAATTTCCAGGATATTCATTAGGTACATACATTTACATCATTCAAAAAATGTATTAGATCAAATTGCCTCAAAATCAAACTTTAGACATTACACACAAAGATCTCATGGAACAGGAAAATGTTGCATTTCACAGTTTCAAACAGGTGTTTAGGAAAGTACTGTGGTAGTTGTTGAAGCTATTTATTGTTTTGTGAGAAAATCAAATCAATGGAGCCTTTTAACCCATTGTACCATTTACCGTAATACTACTACTATTAATAATAGGAGTAAATCAATAATGATTAGATTTTCTTTTAGTAATATTTGACATCTGTGATGCTCTGTTATGCATCACTTTATTTGACAAAAATAACTCCAATGTTGTATTTTGGATTGCGCTTTGAGGTCAGGGCTGGGCTTGTCATCTGGCATACCGGCCATTTTCCCGGTTGGCAGACGTATTTTTGGGCCGATCAGGGGTGGAATTGTCATCGGGAGAACCGAGTGGGCCGGTGGTTCGGCCGCGAAACGTGTCTAATGGGCCACGATAAGCAACAATGAGCCGAGAATTAATTAAACTTTAAAATGTTTTTGCTGTTGTTTCTGTTTTATAAAAGCAATAAACCACTCAAGTTCATGAGTCTTGCCACGGTAAAAGCGGTTTTAGGCACTCCACTTTGAATGGTACCTAAGATCACCCCTTGCCCATAGTAAACGCATTGGCCTGGAGTGGCTTATTGCTTTTACTAACGTCAATCAGTAAAACAAAACACCTTCCAATCAGAAGGGGCACAGTGGTCACAACTCAGCTGTTGTCAAATGCCTTTGTTTATTTAGTATCTGACAGTAATCCCACAGTAAGTAGTAAGTTACAGACAGCTCCATCAGAGTCAGTTTTAGGAATGTATAACATCTAAATCTATATTTAGACATTGTTATAACATTGTTATAATTATTCACCAACAACTGGATTATTTATTACACTTTGATTCTTTGTGAAAGATGGACCCCAAAAATAATGACAGTGTCCCTCTATTGTGGTCTCAGCTGGATAGAGACAAATAAGTCAAATGGCATAAAAAGCTTCTCACTTGATTTTTCCCAGCTGATGTGACACAGATTAATTAAACAAGGCTGGAAATAGCACCTTCTATAATCAATGTCTGAACACTTCAGGAAATAAAGTAATGTTCAAATATAGCTCACTGCTTTTGCTGCCAGGTGTCTGCACATGAGACAGAAAGCATAAGCGATAATTGACATGGAATCCCCAGCATCAAACACTATAGATGGTAGCTTTCTATTGTGACTCGGGTGTGAGCCTCCTATAATGGAAATTAGTCTATTCTCAGCTTTCACATTCAAAGCATGTCCCAAGTTCATAGTCATTAGCAGTTCCAAGAGCTCCATTAAGTTACAATGGGAAACAGCAAAAAGGGTGCAGAGAGATGTATATGTCTAAAGCAGCCAGTCTAACGATCTACACATGGTTATCATGAAGAATTAGAAAAATCCAGCCATGGAACTTGGCCTCTTTATCTCATTCCCAGAGCTGCCTGTAAAGGTCAACTTGCTATTTCATTGTGTTGAAAACTGTAACATCATCATGATCAGTGAATGCAACCCTCTAAGGATGCTTCCAAATCAGATGCATTATTGAAAAATTATGGAGTATGATTTATTTTATCCATCACAAACTTGTACTATAAATCTTAAAGAATATTCCAGGTTCAATACAATTTAAGCTTCAATACAATTTAAGCTCAATTAACATAATTTCAATCATAACAACTCTCATAATGATTTAGCATGTTACTGTGGGTATGTCATGTCAATAGTATGTGGTTGTGGCTGACGATATATGCTACACTGTTGCTGCTGCTACTACAGTGCAAATATGAAGACTTGCTACTGCTAGAACATACACAGACATACTTTGTTAACATGTTGGCATGCTGTTGCTGCACAAGTAGACATACATACAATCCCCCAACAAAGCAGAGAAGCTGCTCAAATGCCAACCCCAACAATGCAGATCTACCATCAAGACTTGTGTACTGCTGCTTCTCTGAAGAGACATGTGCACCAAGTGTATACTAGCTAAGTGTGTATATTAGCTAATGCTAATAAACTAAACCTCTATGTGTGCCTGAGCCAGCTTGGCAGAATGGCTTAAACGGCTAGTTACCTGACTCATAATGTGTATCTGGACTAGGAAACACCAGAGCTTAATGACAAAGTTAATGACATAACTTAAGATAGCGATGTGTGTCAGTGCCAGATTTGGCTAAGGCTTACCTTGTTAAAGGCTTGCTTTTATATGTCGTGGCCATATCCAACTACATATCCTCACCCATACAAACAAGGATTTTTGAAACACTGCAGCCTTGTGCTTCACAGAAACCTGGCTGAGTGAAGCCATTCCGGACAGTGTGTTACATCTGCTGGGCTTCCAGCTTTTCCGAGCCAATCACAAAGCGGAGTTAACAGGGAAAACGAGAGGTGGTGGAACATGCATTTACATCAATGAAAGTTGGTGTACAGATGTAACAACGTTAAAGAATATGTGCTGTCCTGATTTGAGAGAGCTATTTATCAACTATAAGCATTTCTACTCGCCGCAGGTATTTTCCCTGTTTATTCTAGTGAGTGTTTATTTTCCTCCACAAGCGTCAGCTCGGCTTTCAACACCATCATCCCAGCTATTCTCCAGACTAAATTAAACCAACTCCCTGTTCCCACCTCTATCAATCAGTGGATCACCAGCTATCTGACAGATAGGCAGCAGTTGGGTCGGTGTGTCACTGCATCATCAGACTTGTCATTGCAGGCAATCTCAATGCTGTGCATTACAGGGAAGACATCCTCCTCCCTCATGTGGTACCCTTCCTGCAGGATCATCCTGACATGATCCTCCAGCATGACAATGCCACCAGCCATACTGTTCGTTCTCTGCATGTTTTCCTGCAAGACAGGAATGTCAGTGTTCTGCCATGACCAGCGAAGAGCCCGGATCTTAATCCCATTGAGCACGTCTAGGACCTGTTGGATCAGAGGGTGAGGTCTAGGGCCATTCTCCCCAGATATGTCCGGGAACTTGCAAGTGCCTTGCTGGAAGATTGGGGTAACATCTCACAGCAAGAACTGGCAAATCTGCTTCAGTCCATGAGGAGGAGATGCACTGCAGTACTTAATGCAGCTGGTGGAAACACCAGATACTGACTTCTACTTTTTCTAACTTTGTTCAGGGACACATTATTCAATTTCTGTTAGTCACATGTCTGTGAAACTTGCTCAGTTTATGTCTTAGTTGTAGAATCTTTTTATGTTCATACAAATAATTACACTTAAAATAAAAGCAGTAGAAAGTGAGAGGAAGTTTCTTTTCTATATGTACTTATATTTCCTGTTCTCTTTTTATTTTTATTCTATTTTTTTGTTATCTCTGTCTTGTTGTATTGTTTGTAAACTGGAAGCTTCTGTCACCAAGACAAATTCCTTGCATGTGTAAGCATACTTGGAAATAAAGCTCATTCTGATTCTTATTTACTAGGCCAGTCTGTAAAATTTAAAATACAGTTGAAAAAGTATAGCCACAAGACGTAAACATTATACACACTGATGTGACTTTATTGTGTTAAAATAATTTATTAAACTTATCTGTGTTTAGTTATATCCAATATTAATTTTATATAAGTATATCTTCATTGTGACATGACAGTGAAACCTTAAATAAACCTAAAATAATACTAAAATAATGTTAACATGACTATTTCTCTCCAATTTGGAATGCCCAATTCCCAATGTGCTCTAAGTTCTCGTTTTGACATAGTGACTCGCCTCAATCCGGGTGGCAGAGGATGAATCTCAGTTGCCTCCGCATCTGAGACATCAGTCCGCGCATCTTATCACTTCGCTTGTTGAGCACATTACCATGGAGACCTAGCACTTGTGGAGGCTTCACGCTATTCTCCATGGCATCCACGCACAACTCACCATTTGCCCCACCGAGAGCAAACCACATTATAGAGACCACGAGGAGGTTACCCCATGTGACTCTACCCTCCCTAGCGAACAGGCCAATATGGTTGCTTAGGAGACCTGGCTGGAGTCACTCAGCACCCCTGAATTCAAACTTGCGACTCCAGGGGTGATAGTCAGCATCTTCTCTTGCTGAGCTCCCTCAGTTTTTTTATTTTTAACACATTTGCAACGTTATCAAAACTCTGGTTTTTGCTATGTCATTATGTAACAAACACTAGAAAATGAGACACAGTAATGAGCCGTTTATGGTATTACTTTATTCACCTAAAAGTTAAATGATGAGTGCCATGACAAAACAGTTTGTGCCAGTGCTCGTCTCAGCGTATGTGCCCATAGATTGTTGTAACCTGTGTAAATAGGTAAATAGGTAAACAAATGTGGGTGGGAGTGGTGCAGTCCTGTTGTAAGTGTCCACCATGAAAGATTCACATAGGTTCACATTAATTATTAAGTGGGTGTTCTTTGGCTGTTCTGTGGTCAGGTTTCACTCTGTTTGATGTTTGGGGGGAGTGTGAAAGTGTTCCAAGCTCTTCATCCTGGCCAGTTCCGAATCATGTTTGAAGTTATGGGTGGCCAACACATAGCATGCCTTCTTTTCTGACCTTTATCAGTCCCTTTATATGGTTATTTATATTCAGTTGGCATACATTCATAATATATGTAAACTGCAATCTTCAATGGTTTGTCCTGTGTTCCTTTTTATTTTTTCAGATTGCCCTGCAACATGAAACTAACTGGAGTTCTGCTTGTCTGTTGCTGCTGTATGCTATTAATACAGAACTGTGAAGCCCAAGGTAAATATATTTTACCCCTCACTAACAAACTATATTTATATAACTATATTGCATTTATTATGAATTTGTAATATATACCTGGCCACTAGTTTCAGTACTTTCACAGCTATTTTTACAGTAGTAGTTCTACAGTTTAATACAATTATATGACAACTGCATATTCAAATAACAATCCAACGAAACTAAACAGAGCTAAATAACATTACATCATTCTGAATGACAACTCTTTTGTGACTTACATCCCAACAAATCCCATTATCTGCTTATTTTAGCTCTTTTAGTGACAACATGACAATAGCTACCTACTCCATATGAATCTTCAGTTTTTGTGCAAACCAGCCAAAACTGCATCAGTCAGTGAACAAGAGGACATTTTGTTTTGACATTTCTGCAGTGTCATGTGGGGTAGCCCCAGCCTCTGTGAAATCTCATGGCTGAAAATTCTGCTCCTCATTACTGTACATTAAACTTGAAATATCTGCTGTGATTGTGTCACTTCGCACAGCAGTTTGGAAAGACAATGGTGTATCTTGCGTACTTGGCATATCACACTTGGTTTGGACATGTTAATAAGGTAATACTTTACATAAATGTTCCCTTTTTATTAAGGGTTTATAAAGGGGCTAATTTATGACTAATAACCCATTTACAAATGCATTATAAATCAAGTATGCGGTTATAACAACATGAATAAAAATTGCAACTTTCATGTAATACTTGCCAAAAAAGTATGTATTTGAACTTGCATGTTATAAATGCTTAAAAAACTCACTTATTCAATGTATATTAATCCAAATAAAATATGAATATGTCAATGCAGCAAAAATAGATTATTACAGTGAGATTAAAAATAGGTATAATATAATTTTGCTACAGTCCACTTTGTGTTTATATTCATGACTGTAATGGCATGAATAATTTGTGTTGTCACATTCCTTGTGCACATTAATATCAAAAGAATGGTGCTATTCTGACTGCTGTCCCAATTTACCTTGTCCTAGTTACATAAAGTCCTCTGTAAAACACTTTCATGCCCATTCACAGCAAATACAGTATCATATAATAAAACCTGATGACCATTCAACTATACTGAATTTTATGTATATAGGTCTCTAATGTTGGCAACTTTTAACTAATTCTTCATATACTGCATGTACACTTTAAATGAAAGTAAATTTTCATAGGATGTTAATGTTGAATACATTTTATTAAGCATTTATAACATATGAGGTATTGCATTGAAAATTTCTGCTGAAAATGATTGATACTACTCTTACTACTTCTGCCATATGTGTCTATGTCATTGCGCAATCAGCCGCCCATTTTTTTTAAATCTCAATTTTTATTCATGTTGTTCAAACAACATATCAGTAACTTATTTTGCATTTGTTAATGGCTTATTAAACATTAATAAGTCCCTCCATAAACCCTTAGCAAAGGGAAGATTTATATAAAGTGTTACTGTTATATCTTTAAATATAAAAAGTTAAAACATGTCAAAGTTAAAATATGCATGTAGTATGCAGTAAGATGACATTAGTTACAGTATATAACACGTTTAAATTTAGACCAAAGCACACATCTAACACTAGTACAGAGCATTTCCAAAAGGTACTAAATGTAAATTATGGATTTGCGATGTTGATAAAATCAAAAGATTGGCCACATCGGCTATTCATTTCCTCAACCAGTTCTTGCCAACTGCACTGCAACAGAATCCAGGTGAATAGATTATATAAATTCACTATTAGAGGCCTTTGATGGTTCCTCTATGGCTGATCTGTCTCTTGAGTATTCAGCTGTGAAATTCTCATCTGGTTAGAGAATGTGACAAATCTGTGTCTCAGTTGTTGGGCGCGAGACAGAGTGTGTCTGATACGTGTGTTGGGGCAAAGTTCAGTGACCAAAATCCTTTCCTCTATGCCTTTAAGTAAACCAGAGGAAATGTCAGTTGTGCCCACTGGGTCTGCAGTTAGCGTCGGGGGAAACACATGATCTTTACTTGTCTGCAAGGATGGATTACAGGCTGGCCAATGGGGTCAATCCCCCTGGGCCTCTGACTGTCAGTGGAGGCCCGAAACCTGGAAACAAGCCACTTCAACTAAATCTAATATTTATTTATTTAAAAAAAAAAATTCCCTACCTTATTGGAAAATTTTTAAGCATAACCCTCATTAAGGAAAAAACAGTAATTCTTAATAACTTTTTATACTTTTAAATTATGCTTCTCAATTGAACTTTATAATGATGTTTAGATATTTTTACTGGACAACAAGACAAAAGATACTAACACTTTATAGCAGCTTTGATGTTGTATAGACAACTAGTCATGGTACATTGTTGTGTCTTTAAGTTTCATGTGTTACTTTGTGACTATATCTTGCAGTCTAAACTTTTTTTTTTCTCTCATATTTGTGATGCAATTTCTTGTTATTTGGAAATTACATCTCGCAATTGAACAACAGGGGTCTTCAAAGAGCCTAGTGCACCCAAGCCCTCATAGGACCATAATCCATTCTTGCTTGTCTGTCCAGGCAAAATGTTTTTCTAGCAGTGCAAATGGCTGAGTGCATACTGGGACTGAATGATCCTTCATTTCACAGGGATCTGGTTACCGCTATAAGACCGGCCTTCTCTTACACTCCACCTACTACCAAACGAGAGCTTATACACACACTCTCTGAGGTCTGGGGAGTGTGCAGCCTGTCTGGGGTTAAAATCTAGGGGAAACCCATACCTGCATGTTTCACTGGCACCAAGGCGCTGAGCGTGGCCACATGGGTTCTATAGAGACTATATTGGGTTACATGGTGTGAATAAATTTAGATCACTCTGGTTTTCTGATCGAGATCCCCCCATGAGGTGAACCACAGAGACTTTAGGAGTTGCAGCACCTGTTGCACTACTATGATGAGCACTCTTAAAGCACTTAACTCCAGGAAATGCAACTACGTGAGCTGTTGGCAACTCAGCCATTGTTAACAATTAGAATTATCACTATGGGCTATTGGCAGACCTCTCATGCTTTTATAGTGTAAATCAAGGTCTGCTGAATCAGCACATGACAGATCAAATCAGCAGGTGTCTGGGTGAATCTCACAAAACCTGTCAAGAACATGGTTGTGTCATATTTTACCCCAACATCAAAAGAAAGGGAAAAAGAACGAAAAGAAAATGAAATGAAACCTATTTTAGGACAATTTAGGTTAGGCCAGCATGTGGGTGTGTTTTTGAGACCAAGCCTATACAATCTAGAGGGGGTCCAATAAAATGTACTCAAAATGTTGAATTGCATAAGATGCACCCTTGCATCTCTAGATGCAGACTTCATGTTTTTAAGAATCCTAGCCCACACTCCCTCATCCAATACCAAGTTGAAGTCTTTGTCCCATACTCTTTTGATAGAAAATAAAGCTCCATCCCCCAGACTCTGAATTAACAGAGAGTAATACACTGATGCTTCATGACATTTTCCAAAAGCAGTAATCACCTCTTCTAGAGTATCTGGGGGGGTGGGGGGGGGGGGGGGGGGGTGCTACTCCCAAAAACAGTACAAAGCAGGTGGCGCAGTTGTAAATACCTATAAAACTGAGATCTGGGGATCCCAAAATGTTGAAATAGATTATCAAATGATCTCAACACTCCACTCTCATATAGGTCACCGAGTGTAGTAACCCACCTCCCAATCCACTCTGACCAGCAGAAAGGGGACTTACCAATACACAATCATGGGTTCTGCCATATGTTCGAGGCAACATTGAAATAAATGTCCGATTTAAATATTCTAGACACTTTTGTCCATTTTGTACATGCAAAAGAACAGGGTGTGGCTTACCTTCTCTGATTAGTTTGATAGAGAGGCTTTGCAATGGTGAAATAGGGGAAAGAAGTTCCTGTTCAATACCAAACCAGGGAGGGGCTCTCTCAGATGGAAGAGACCAATGAGCCAAATGTCTGAGACTGAACGCATAGTAATAAAACAAAATCTTGAGTAGGCCTGGCCCACCTTTGTCAATCCTTTGTAATTTATTGAAATGCAACCTGGGATGCTTACCATCCCAAATAAAGGACTTTGCTGTGGTATCAAATTGCTTGAAATAAGAGAGG
Source organism: Moxostoma hubbsi (assembly GCA_032164185.1). NCBI lineage: Eukaryota > Metazoa > Chordata > Actinopteri > Cypriniformes > Catostomidae > Moxostoma > Moxostoma hubbsi. The sequence goes on from JAVLUX010000021.1 coordinate 33,824,158, forward strand.
GGACATCAACAGGGTGAGATTGTAGCAGGTAGTTCAATTTTGGAATACAATTCATTTTAATAACATTAACCTTCCCAATCATCGATAAATGTAATGAAGCCAAGGTGCCCATATCGCTTTGAAAACCTTTTTATTAAAGGGTCAAAATGAACTAACTAAATCAGAAACATTTTCAGGGAATAAAATACCCAAATACTTAATGCCCTGTTTGGGCCACTAGAAGGCGCCCGGCTGGTAAACCGTTCCAGGACAGTACACTGTTGGAGCCAAAGCTTCGGATTTAGACCAATTGACTTTGTACCCTGAATTAATAATTCTGTGGAGGCAAGGAATAGATCTAGTAGGGTCAGAGAGGAATAATAAAATATCATCTGCATAAAGCAGAAGCTTATGCGCCATGTCTCCTGCCGTCACCCCTGGAAAATCATCCTCCTTTCTTATCGCTGCTGATGGTTCCAGGGCAAGACAGAACAATAATGAGGAAAGAGGGCAACCCTGACGGGTGCCCCAAATAATCTGAAATAAATCCATTTGTTTGTACAGCTGCTACAGGGTGTCTATAAAGTAACTTAATCCATCCAATAAATGTACTCACGAACCCATACATTTTCAAAATCTTAAAAAGATAATCCCATTCTGCCATATCAAACACCCTCTCACCGTCAAGTGAGATGGCGGAGACTGGAGACTGATCATTGGCCACTGACCACATGATATTGATGAAACACCTAATGTTATCAGATGAGCTAAGGCCCCGAATAAACCCAACCTGATCTATATGTATAAGAGATGTCATAACTTTACTTAATCCGTTAGCCAAGATTTTTGACAACATTTTTACATCTAGCGATATCAGGGAAATTGGACGGTAACTTTTATACTCGCTTGGATCTTGGTCCTTTTTAAGAATCAGACTGATCCGGGCTTGTGTCATGGTTGGCGGAAGCTTTCCATTCTTTAATGATTCCATATAAAAAAAGTGGAGCCAATCCTGTATCATAAGATAGCAAAAGAAAACATGTCCTCTCCATATCTTACCAAATTTTTCAGCTACCTGCGTGTAAAGATGTGTTTCTTGAAGAAACACTATATCATATTTCTTATGTCTAAGAAAAGAAATAGCCTTCCTTCTTTTTATGGTGTGGCCCAACCCATTCACATTCCATGTGGAGAGAGACAATTTACTCATATGAACATTTGACATTTTGACATAGAAAAAAGAGATTGTGTGTCAAAAATAAAATGATAAAGACCACATTCCCCATTAGTGCAATAATCAAACACCCAGCCAATAGGCAGAATAATCACAAAGAACATGTAGATTCTTTCACAGAACTGTCTTGAAGGTGTGTTCCTCCACAAAACAAATTCCAGCTGATATAAAGCCGTTCAGTTTCCATGGACAGACAAACAATTGTTCAGTGAGCCGGCTGTTATGATTGCAGCAGATTCCAAAATCATTCTAATGTCCTACAGAAATATTCCACAAAAAACAAACTCCAGCCAACAGGATACATAAGCACAAAGATCGAACAGATTCATTCACAACTATCCCAAAGCAGTGTTATTCAAAACATGCTCCAGCCGCTAGGCGGAACCAGCACGAAAAGAAACAATACAGGCATCCCAGTTCTTCAGATGATCAAGAACCAAATTCACTCAGAGGCCGCGCAATTTTTTTTAAAATTAAAATCAATGAATAAATAAAAATACACCATGACTTATTCAGCCCGTCAACTTTATATAAGACATCCTTTGTGTGGGCATGTAGATATTTTGCGGTCATCCATAGTGTCCATTCTCAATCTAGCCGGAAACTTCAGTGTAAAACGATCTTCTGTCAATGCAAAAGTTTCTTGAAGGAAGTGTCATTCCACAAAACAAACTCCAGCCACTAGGCGAAGTAACACAAAAAGAAACAAAAATGGCACCCAGCTTCCTCAGACAATCGAGTCACTGAACAGTGAGTCAGTCCAATAATATAAGAAACATCAACTGGCTTAGTCACTCCAATGTATTTATGAAGGAGAGTGCCAGTTTGGGACATGTAAAAACTTTGCTGCCTTCTTACATCCGTTGATGTAAGAGTTTCTTACATTCTTTGAACCGATCGCGTTTCTCTCTTGTCGAATTTGCAAAGTCCGGGAACAAGAAAATATTTTGATTCTTCCGAGAAAGCTTTCCTTTGCTCCTCGCCTTGCGCAATACGAGATCTTTATCGGATCGGAAATTTTGCCAGAATTTGCCTGTCTACCTCAGCAGATCACTCTGTGAGCTCGTTCAATTTCCAGTTTATGGCCTGTTATGTCGAGCAGACTCGGGAAGAGCTCATCAAGGAATTTCACCATATATCTGCCTTCTTCATGCTCAGGAATTCCAACAATACAATATGTATGCCTTCGGCTCATATTTTCAAAATATTCCAGTTTTTCCAAAATGTGTTCAAAGTATGTTTTGAACATGGGCGAATTAGTGGATAATTTCTTTCTTTACATCTATACGTTTCTCAACATCTGCCACTCTTGTGAATTTTGATGCCATCCATCAACGTATTACAGCGAGATCCTCCAAGTCAGCAACAACCTTCAACAGCATCACTAAGATGTTGGGCAGTTGATGCTGAATTCCTTCTCCTGCCGTGCCTTCCAAATCGAGTCCCCGGCTCGCAGGGCCGCCAGATGCCTCAGCATGAACACGTAAGTGTATTTTAATGTCTCCAGATTCTGAGGATTTCGACTTCTTGGCCATGTTTGCCTCAAAGAGCAAATATGTAACTGTGTGTATCAAATCTCACTGGATTATAACATAAAATAATTTAAAAACTAGCAAAGTGCGGAGAGCTCATGGCTCACACGTCTGCTTCTCGCATGGCATCACGTGACTTCTCGACCATTAAGATTTTTTAGCATGTGACTTTATTTTGAAAACTATTAAGCCCTTATTCCCTCTCAACTGTCATTACCAAAATGCAAAAAACAAACAAAAACAAGAAAATACTAATGACTGAAATGTGCAAAAATGAATGATATAGGACTTTAATTGTAAAGCATTTAAACATCATGGTAATTGTTGTACTGCCTTTATGCTGATTTAAATAATAATAAAAAAGGAATTAGATAACATTTGTTAATTTGTCTAATATAGCAATGAAGATAATTAATGGGGACATTTTTTTTAATGTCTGGATGTATTGAAGTAATGAGAATTTGATTTTATTCTTATAAAAATAGGATGCACTGATCAGGATTTTTACAGCCAATACAGATTACAGATTTCTTGTCATCTGATTGGTCGATACCAAACATTTTACTTTTATCAGGGGGTTTGTCATAACCGGATAAATGTAAGCTTTCTGCTCACAGTCACTTTTAGCCATTTAAGCTCTGAGTGAGTTTTTAAAGATTACCTGTTTCAGTGGCATACACAAAATTAAATTCTAAGAACTCAACAACAAAATAAATACAATTAAACAGCTTCAAATGTTTTAATGATAAAAAATGAAAATTCTGAGACTATAAGCCTAAGAAACTGCTGAAATCTGAATTTATTTATTTTTATATTTTTCTGATTTGACATTAAAACAACTGCTTTTGATTTGTTCCCAATGATGTCACGTGTAACTGAATAAAATTGTGTAGATACAACAAAGCAAAAAAGTTATAGCATTATAAAAATGATGTATCCTAGTTTCCAAAAACGTCTCCAAGTGTTTAAAAGCATCTCCAAACAAATAAAACATAATAATTGTACATAAGAACTAATTACACATGCAAACACAACAAGGAATGAAGGTTTGCATAGCATCCATACATGATTTTAGTAAAACTATTTTACAAAATGAGTTTCATTCTGTGCCATTTGAGTCATCATCATCATGTGCTTGGTGCCATCACCTGGTGAATGGTCACATGACTCTCTGCCCAAATATGGAGGCTAATCATCACTGGCTGGAGCACTCCATGATGATACAGCATTTCCGATGACATCATCTGATACAGAAAAGCTAAGGTGTTTGTAGCCAGATAGCAACAATCTCATTTAACAACCCTATGAAAGCCAACATATGTCTGGTGGAGGCTGAGACGCTGCCCCGTCTTTAACGACATCCCTATAAATGTTTTTAACATTGAACAATTACCGTTACAGAACAAACTGATCTCAGAGTGAATGCATAAAATAGTCTGTGTCTGTGCTTACTGAAGTTAAAAACACTGCCCCTAGTGCCAGAGGTGGGTAGTAACACGTTACATTTACTCCATTACATTTACTTGTATGTTAGTGCACTATACCTCAGCAGTAAGTGAACAAAATTTGTGAATTCGGACGAGAGTGTCGGCCGCTCTGGGGCTGGTGCAGAAACGTCACATATGAAATTTTAAAATACTTGGGCCTTATTAGTTATTCTTTGAAATAATATATTAATACAGTAAATCTTCATTCTGTTTGTCATTTTTCATATATACTGTATGTTAATATTAAGAGTAAACACATTTGATCAAATAAAGAGTACATTTTAAAATGTATCCGTATGTTTTGTCTCTCTATATGTTAAAATGTTATTTTAATCAAGTAATGATTTGTCAAAATGTAATTTACTACATTCAGCATGAAATAAAACATTGCAGGAATGAAGGAAGCAGTAAACTACCAGCTCGTACATCTTCCCCGTGGTGGATTGTGGGAAATGAACCATCATCGAGTGTTCTTGAAATGTACACTTGAAATTAGAGTGCATTGTGGGTAAGAATGAGTGAACAAAAGTAGGGAACGAGTGGCTCACTCAGAATACAGACACTCCTACAGAATAGCGAAAACTCGAAATAGTGCACTATATAGTGTTTAGGGGTGGTTTCAGACACAGCGAGTGTTCCACGATCAGGGTTTGTACCCCACGTAGGTTGTGTAATCTGCATTTAGAGAGCGGCGGTACTACTGTATAGAATTAACAATCTAAATACTTATAACATTGCAAATTGTTACTACACTGAAATAAGAATCCACACAGGACTTTAAAAGCTATGAAATAGCAAAAGAAGACATTATATTTCAGCATTATATATAATGTCCTTGTGGGACATTTTCATGTTTTCACTGCAATAATTACTTGAAATGTTTCCAAACCGCTCTTTTTATTGACAAATTCATCCAGATCTGACAAGAGCCCTTAAAGGAATATTTCACCCCAAAATTACAATTCACATTATTTACTCACCCTCATGCAACCCCAGATGTGTATGACTTTCTTTCATCTGCTGAACTCAAATGAAGATTTTTTAGAATTTCTCAGCTCTGTAGATCCATACAATGTAAGTGAATGGGTGGCAACATTTTAAAGCTAAACACACAAACAAACAAACATAATTCAGCATAAAAGTAATCCATAAGACTCTAGTAGTTAAATCAGTATCTTCAGAAGTGATCTGATAGGTGTGGATGAGAAACAGATCACTTTCACTTTCTTATTGTGTTTTTGGTTATTCACATTCTTCTCTGCATATCTCCCCCTGCTGTCTAGCAAAAAAGGATCTGTTTCTTACCCACACCTATCATATCACTTCTGAAGACATGGATTAAACCACTGGACTCTTATGGATTACTTTTATACTGCCTTTATGTGCTTTAAACATTCTGTCTAATATCTCCTTATTGTGTTGCATGGAAGAAAGAAAGTCATATGGGTTTGGAACAACATGATGGTGAATGATGACAGAATTTCCATTAATAATAATAATAATTCTGTAATACATGTTCAATGTGTATTATGTAATGGAATATAGGGGAGTAAATGTCTATTATGTAATTTGTGAAAGTAACGAGTTACTCACTACTAGTACTCTTTTAATTGGATACTTTCTTACTCTTACTCAAGTTATTATTTATGTTAGTACTTTTACTTCTACTTGAGTAATTATGTTTTTGAAGTAATTATACTTTTACTTGAGTACAGTTTTTGGCTACTCTACCCACCTCTGCCTAGTGCCAAAAGTGGAAAGTGTTTTTGAACATATGGGCACGTGTGAGCTCCAGTTTCCAGGTGAAATGGCCACAGAAAGGCACCAAAAGTAAGTTGTCTTGCCCTAGCCCAAACCCCAACCCTAATCCAGTGGAGTAAATATTTAAGGTTAGAGGAAAAATTGAACCTCCGAATCACACATTACACTGATTCTGCGAATGCATTTGCTTAAAGTGCTGTCTGTTGCTTCACAGAAAAATGTAAACACACTTGAAGTGGTGCAAAAATGTCTGATGGGAGGTGATGCGTGTCAGTATTTTGGCATAATGGGATCGATATCAGGTTACTAGAACATTAAGAAGCAACATGTAAACATTCCATGTGATCATGTTGCATTCAAGGAGCAATACAGAGGAATTTTATGGTGCAGCTTGTCTCTCTGTGCAGACTATTAGTAAAGGTCACATCCAGGGGTGGAAAATGACATTGTTGCATCGCGATAATTGGTTATAATTACTATAATGTCGTATGTATTATGCATCATTTCTTATACAAAATACAGTTCTTCTTCTTTGTAAAATGTAAAAAAGGAAATGAGAGGGAAGGGAAGTTTATTTGTACCACTTCTGTCTGTCAGCACCCTAAGCTGATCAGACTTCTGTTTGCTTTAGTCCTCTCCTGCTTTCACACCCACACAAATTCTTTCTTTAAAATGTGTAATGTTTAGATTGTAAGATGTTTTTCATTTGGTCCATTCTGGATTTAAGCAATGATTCAAACATCTGTGTTTGTTACGGCTTGATCCTTCAAAAGTTTATTCTCTTTTCCCTGCCAAACAACTCCCAATTCTTGTAGTACGCAAGCAGCAAGTTTTGAAGTTTTTCAATACAGAGGGAAGATGGACTGTTTGTTTATATATGTGCTTATATTTTGGCTGGAAATTATAGTTCTCTCTGGTTCAAAGGGAAATTGTTTCAAGCCTGAATATCCCATTATGCGTGTAAAATGTTCAGCTTTGAATTATGCATTTCAAGTGTCTTTGAGCATCTACTAAGAATGTAAATGTATTGAGAGGGCAAGCCATCAATTCAAAGAGATTCTATTTAAATTTCAGATCATTACCTGAAAAGCTTACAATTCTTCTATAATAGGCCTCTTTATATTATTGAGCTGTAAAACAAGAATGTTTGTTGTGACACCAGATTATTTTGTTCTTAAATGTTGCTTCAATTTAGAGCTAATCCTGGGCTTTCTCAACAGTCTGCATTGAAGAGATTATGTTTTGTACTGGTGTTCAGGGTTGCACCAGCAGATCACACATTGTTCTTTTCAGCTGTTCCACTGATAGCAAAGAAAAGCCGGGCATGCATTTTTCAAGGCCCTATCTGTTTACCAGAATATGGGTATTCCAATCAGCCAGATTCAATGGAATTGCTTCCCCTTCCAGCACTAGTGAATGAGTATGAGTTTACACATGTATTGCGTCTCACATACCAGTTCCTATCGGAAATTGTAACATGATTTAGTGATGAAACATGATTGGAGGAAACAGACTTCTAAAGAGCATCCACGTGACATATTCATACACTGCTCTGCAAAAAACTCTGAATCAGCATTTTCGTCTGGTTTTCCAATAAAAAGATCAAAACCTTCCTAAAACATAAAGAAGCTAAATTGCGTAGGAAAGCCTAATGTTGTCATTACTGGAAAAATCAAGTAATCTTAATTAAACATGACTTCATATGTCAAGTTTCGGACACATAACTTATATATCTATGTTCCATTAACTTCTCTAAGTCTATAAACTTAAGATTTTAAGTGTTAATAACTCAAAGTATTGAGTACACAATTGAGATATGGGAAATAGGCCTTAATCCCTTGCACTTGAATTATTTAATTATGTTTCTTTGGTCAGTGGGAACATATGTGGGACTTTAAATAGCTGTCATTAAGAATTCAAAGAGGTTTTAATGCTTTGTAGAATTATTTATGTTGTTTTGTCCCCATTAGGATGATCTGTGTTCTCTTTGATCAAATTGGACCCTGTTAACTCTTTCCGTTTACCTTGTGCATGTGCAATTGAAGAATAAGTATACAGTATATGCATTTCTGAATTAAGTACATTTATTGATTGACATAAAAATCTATTAAAATCTTCTTTATTTGAGCTGTTATTGTGCAATATATATTTGAGTCAATTCAACTAAAATAATTAAGTAGAAACAAAAATATTTAAACAGCAAACCTGGGTTACTTGCATCTAGTTACCTTAATAGTTACGTTATTAAATATTAGCACCAAGTTTAGTGAACGTAATTTATCGAGGTTTTGGAAATACCATTACTCATTTCAACTGAGGGAATTGTTTACACAATCAATTGAGTAAAGTCAACTTATTAGGGTTTTTAGTGCAAGTCTTGTTTACTGAAAATGAATCTTGAGGTTATGTTTCCTACCCTATTGGCAAATGGCTTTTTTATTGTGAGAATAAACCTCACTAACGTGTAACTGTATATTTATACCAACAACAAGAAAAATACCAATTTGGTACAATCTGAGGTAAGAAAAATAAACTTAATTAAAGACAAATTCTATGAAAATAAGTCTTTTTAACTTTCACAATTTTTCTTCTCAAGTAAGTGTATATGTTTAGAGCTGTTCTACTGGAACACAAGACAAAATTACTACAATTAGTAATTTTGTATGTGCAATTTCTTGGCTGTTATGGATGTAGAGTTGCATGTTTGTGAAAATATACAAACCCTCCAGATAAAACATGTGATGTAACAAGCTCGCTGTAAGCACACTTGGCTTTTGTGTACTGTTTAGAGGCATGTAGGGGTTGGGCCCTGGGTGATTGTGAATTCTTGTGATGTTGGGGCAAAGCTCATACGGGCGGAGACATGAGCACATTCCTCTCCTCCCGCCACACACGCTCCCCTCGTGCCCATCACCACAGACACATGCGCTTCCTGGCCGTGCTCCAACACACACTTACACACCCTACAGTAACATGCATACACCGTAGAGCAAAACCCAAAAAGCCAAGAAGGCTAAATCACTCCCTTAAGTGTGATGACTGAGATCCTTTACTATATTATTAATCTTCAGAATAAAACTTCCCATGTAAAAATATATGTAGCAATATGGATAAACTGTCCATGTTCTCGCTGACTGATTTGACAGATTGACCTTGATGGAGCACTGAAAGGAGTTGTTTAACATGCACTGTACTGGCACAAATGTTATTGGAGCAAATGGAAAATTAAAGGTAGTGTGTATTTCTTCGCCGCTAGTGGCAACAAATGGAATTGCAAAAATAATACCTGTTTTCAAGCAAGTATCCTGAACACTTTCCCCGTCTGCCATTGCAAACAGATGGTCCTGTCCCAAACTCATGCCATTGGTTGAGCCAATGTTGCTGTTTCCAGCTGGCCGGGATGCTCAAACAAACATATAGCAATATTTTGATAGCATTACAAAGACACAATGTTTACACTTTTTGGGAAAATCAGCCTGCAAATGATTTACTTGTAGTTGTCTCTGCAAAACCTAAGAACCTACCCTAAACCTTAAACCTAAACCCAACTGATATTGTCATAAAAACAAATATGAGATGAAAAACTGATTAGGTTTAAGGTTAACAAATCTACCTACCTCCCTACCCTAAACCAAACCAATAGTTCCTCATGATCTGGTTGAAATTGAATAAAAGTCATTGTTTGTCGTAGCACCTTTAGTGTTCATTTCACCAGGAAACTGACAAGATACGTCCAACAAGCAATGTAAAGATCATTATGCAAAAATGTAGGTACAGTATATTAATGTGATTTTATGAGACAAGATAGTAGTTTGAAAATTGGCAGTCTGAAGAGAGATTTGAACTTTAACAGTTAAACCTTGTATACTTAGCATTACTAAGCTGTTGAAAGTTGCAGAAAAAGTTTTCAGAGTGGTTGCTATGGTACTGCTAGTTGATTATTAGACAGACAGACAGACAGACAGATGTAAATAACAGTTAAAATAATAGTTGAATTGACAGTACATTTTGACTGCCACTGTTTTTATAGCTTATAGAAAAGATAATAAATATGAGCTTTTCTTCAGGTAAGATAACACCATATGCATTTCAGTCAGAGACTAAAAACAGTTCAATAAATGAAAACTGAAAACAAATGAAATTTCATGCAGAACGTAACTGAAAGGGGGGGGGGGGGGTATTTTTAATTGATCAGGAGTGAAAACTTTATTTTTAAATGTTGGTAACCGGTTAATTTTGTTCTGACAATTTTTTCATGAAACCATGGGTCAAAGGGTTTATCACAGTAAATTTTGGTTAATTAAACATGTGCTTTGGTCCATGTGCTGCATCACATCTTTCTTTGCACAATTGCCCATTGTGGATGTTGCACTCTATGAATGAAGACCTTTTTTAATGACTATATATATTTACTACATATATTGTACATGCACAACTAATCCAAAAACTTTAATAGCTTATTCTGAAGTGGCTTGCCTATTGTGTTCGTTAGTGTTCCTATTATTATTATTCTTCCGCTTCTTCCGCTCTTCAGTCTATGGCAGCCCATAGAACTGCTTGCGGGAAAGTTATGCAATTTGGCACACAGATAGAGGACATTTTGATCTGTTACCGCAGAAAATTTGGCATCTCTACCTCAAACCCTCTAGTGCCACCAACTGCCAAAATGTGCACTCACGTTTATGTTAATAACTTTTGAACTGTGAGTCCTAGAAACACAATTCTTTTTACCTTTGATTCCTTGGCTCAAGATGTTTCCACTGGATCATCTCGAAAACCTACTTTTTTAACTCTTCCTAGGCCGTTTGTCTGATTTGCACGAAAATTGGCCTGCATCATCTAGAGGCATTTATGACAATATTCACAGAATTTTGATAAACCATACTATTTTTGAATGGCGCGTCAATGAATTCGACGAAGAACGATCAAAATTTAACTTGAGGCTGCATCTCCGCAATGTTTTGAGGGATTGGGTCAAAACTTGGTACGTGTCATAAACATTAGGCCCTGAGGTTACCTGCAGCATTTTGCCCCTACTGTTCACGGAATATGAAAAAAGCTAATCTTTGCTTATAAATTCTGAACAGTTTGTCATAAAATCATCAAATTGGTCTCATTAGATTCAATGGGGTATAGTGAGTCCAACGATATGAAAAATTCCTATGTTGGCCATTTTGAATTTTGTCATAAAATGCTGTATTTTTCGAACGACTTGGCGTATCATTACGAAACTCGGTATGTGTCTTTGGCACCATGCTCTGAAGGGAATCAAACATTTTCAAGAAAGCGCCCCCTTCTGGTCAAAAATTATAATGCTATTTCTAAAAATGCTATAGCTATTGAGTCCTTTTGCCTACTTTCATGAGTCTGGTCTTGATAGATTCCGTGGTTCATGCCGAGAACAATGATACCAATTATATCATGATCGAGCAAACTTCCTGTCCACCATTTTTAAATGTTTTGAAAACCTACTTTTTCGAACTCCTCCTAGACTGTCCATACTGACGTACTGCCCCTTACTGGTTAGAAGATAGAAAAATGGCTATTTTGGCTTATAACTTAGAACGCTTTCCTGCATGATAACAATCATGCCCAGATACTACCTGAGCAGTTTCAGAACAGCTCCACATACTGGACAAAAATTCTAAGAAGTAGCTATTTTTTGATCATTTTAAAATAAATCTGTTTTTTTATGATTGAAAATGTACTTTTTCTAATTCCTCATACATTGTTCATCAGACTATAACCAAAAACATGTCACAAAAATTATTTTGCTGCTCATGGTGCTGATAATTGGCTTGACCCCAGTATCGCTGCATGCAGCTATATTTTTACTTGTTTCTCTTGCGAGATCTGGCAACACTGCAACTAGTATTTCACCCACCCCTTAGCACGGAGTACTGTCATTTTTAAAAGGACATTATTAACCGTTCTTTTATTTTAATAACTAAAGCAGTTATTCGCCATAGTCATGATGCTGCATAAGTTGTTGAAAGTGACACCAATAGCACAGATGAGAGCTGCATACTCTTTAAGAAGAGTCAGAGCTTGTTATAGGATCTAAAGGACTAATTTACTGATTGAATAGAGCAATCATCATTACCAGTGCTTGCATGGTTACAAATGATCTTGCAGTGAACTAACAAATTACAAAGTGTGTTCATATAAAAGTAAGCCTTCAGGTTATCTGTTTTGTTTTGCTTGATTTTTCTTCCACAGTCACGCACCATCAAGTTGTACTTTAACTATCATAATAAGTGGTCTTGAGTAGCAGTATACTTTATGGGGTCAAGCACATATATGAAGGTCAGCATGATGTATCAAACATTGTATTACATATACACTTCTCTTTACAGTTTCATTTTCCCCAGAAGAAACAGCTCCAACGCCCTCAGCCAGCAACTGCATGTGTGAACTTGGCCACGGAAAATGTGCTGAAAATGGTGACTGCAGGTGAGCCGGTTCATTAAGTTCAAAATATCTGGCATACGTTGCAGGTTTTTAATAAATGTGAGGTACTGAATACTGTGTTGTATACTGCTTACTTTTTTAAAATAGTGATTGAAACAATATCTGCTATCCCACAATAAGCTATTCAAACAGAAGTATGCAACAATTTAGACACAACCTCACAAGATTGGATATGAGTAGCATCCAGGTATCATCTTGGGAACAGATACAGTTATTTAGTATTTGGGGCGGCTGTAGCTCATGTGGTAGAGCGGGCCGGCCACTAATCACAGGTTTGGTGGTTCGATTCCCAGCACGCACAACTCCACATGCCAAAGCGTCCTTGGGCAAGACACTGAACCACAAGGCTAGTGCCTTGCATGGTAGGTCTGCTGTCATTGGTGTATGAATGGGTGTAAAGAGCTTTGAATACCGCTAAGGTTAAAAAGGCGCTATAAAAGTGCAGACCATTTACCATTTATTTAGCATTTGCTATAGTGAACACAGCCCTGTATTTTATAGTTTTACTTTACTGCATAACGATCTGTAAATGGATTTAACACCATTGTGAACATTGTGGCAGGTGTGATCCGGGGTGGGGTGGACCACGCTGTGACGACTGTGTGCGGATGCCCGGGTGTCTCCACGGCACCTGTCATCAGCCCTGGCAGTGCACCTGCATGGATGGGTGGGCGGGGCGATTCTGCGACAAAGGTGATTCACTGTTCATTATTGTAAGTGGCAAATTATTTATCTACAACAAAATGTTTACCATGACAACACTGATTTGTTTTCGCAGACATTTATGTGTGCTCCAGAGAGCACCCATGTCAGAATGGTGCTACTTGCGTCTTGAATGAGTCAGGGGAATATAACTGCTTGTGTACTGAAGGCTTTCATGGACGGAACTGTGAACTGAAAACAGGGCCTTGCCAAAAGACTAAGTGAGTGTTTCAAATATTGTAATAACTGTCAGGATCTAATATGATGAAATCAATAAGAAACATTTACCCTTTTAATACATGTTCCTCCTCTTATTGTGCACGATTCATTGGTGCTCATTATTCCAGTGAAAACTGTTTGTCTTTGTATTCTTTCATCAAAGTGTAGTAAATTCAGATTTCTCTGGCATAGTCTATTTCAGTGTTTCCAAACCTTTTCTTCCTTTATGTACCCTGACTGCACCATCGGTAAGGCTCAAGCACATCTTAAATGACATAAAACCAAAGATATGCACCAAAGGCTAAACATAATTTCTGTATACAACTATAGAAATACAATTTATATATATAATTTATGCTGTTTTTTCATCAACAAAAAAAACAGGCTGTGAAATGCACAATTATAACAGAATAATGCTGTTAATTATACAGGCAGGGGATCTTATAATTGGTACAAAAAATTGTTTTTTTTTGTCATTTTGATTATTTCGGTAGAATGTTTACTATATTAACATGTATAAACAATTAACATGTAGCCAAACAAATATGATATAATATATACTGTTAGGCATGCATGTTTATTGTTTACATGTACAATTTGGATTATTTAAAAATATTTACACCGATATGTAGAACAAGTGCTTAAATGGTACTGTCTCTTTAAGAAAACTAGCAGTCCGCATTTTGATTTGGTTGAGTGAATATTAACGAATGAGGAGCATCCCAGCTTCTTTGTTTTTGATCAATAACTGACAGTAAAGTACAGAATGGATATTTAAAGAGACATTATCAATGACAAATGGATTGCGTGGATCTCTTCTTTGGACAAACATTACACAGAACAAGTCAAGCCAAATTTTACACGCAGCGAAATGATCTCTGTGCTTAAAGAAATGTTCCGGGTTCAATACAAGTTAAGCTCAATCAACAGCATTTGCAGCATAATATTGATTACAACAAAATTTTTGTGTGTAAAATTATAGCCAATTTAACAACTTCATTGCCATTATGATGTAATGTCAACAAACCCTAAAACCTTAAAATGAGTGTAAAATTTTTTAATTTAAACAGCTTAACAGCTCAAATAATACATAAGTTTTAATGGGAGAATTCATGTAAGTGCGTTTATAAAATTAAAAGCTTCACATTTTTGCTTTTAAACCCTCCAAAAAACGAGCTCCATTCACTTCCATTGTAAGTGCCTCACTGTAAACTTGATTTTTGTATTTTTTTTTAAGAAAAGGAAGGTAGAGACTAAATACATTTTTGTGGTTATTAACATTAGGCATTTTAATATAAATGCTATCAATTGAGATGAACTTGTATCGAACCTGGAATATTCCTTTAAATTTGCATATTAAAAGATACATTTTGTGAATTCAAGAATGGATATGAGACTGTTCAAATGAAGATCGTGATTATTCAGAAAACCTATATTTTTTTACCAGCCCTAATTCCTATTATTTTTATTTTTATTATTATTTAAGTCATGCATTATGTTAAGTTCAACATAGCACAATCCTATACTATAGAAGAGTCATAGCAAGTATAATGATTCGACATGGGTTCAGAATTATGAGAAAAAAATGATATTTCTTTTTTAAAAAAACACTTTCTTTAACTGTGATCCTTAATCAATCTAGTGGCACTCATACTCAGACACACTGGCACAGACAACACAACAGCCTGGTCAATTTGTAGCCTCTAGAGGGCAATCATGTAATTCAATGGGCTCATTACAGGCCCGTAAGAGCTTGCTAATACTGACACACAGCAGTTCAGCCCTTGCTGCTCTTCCCAAAACAAACTGTCTGAGTGGTTTCCAGGGTAATGATATTACCTCAGACTGGATTAGTTACAAAATTGCTAGTTTACATGAAATGTTTCATAGCTTGTGCACTCTACTGTACAATGACCTATTGTACTTTTTTGGTAAAACATTTTCTCCAAACTAGTTTAATGTTAATAAAACTGTCACCTTTTACTCACCTTCATTTCGTTCCAAACCAGTACGACTGAGTGTGTTTACATGCCCACAATACGCTGCTAAGTACCAAAATACAGCTTATTTATAAAATCTTACAATGCAAAAGTACCATGTTTACATGAAACTTGAAATCATTCGATTATTTTCTGCTTTTGACATCATAATATAAACAGGCATGCGCACAACACTTGCACACATTGGATACACGGGTAAGAAGGTGTTTACATGCAACATAAAATCGTGGTAATCGTTTTTTTTGGGTAAACCGTTTATGACCCGTTACCCCGATAAAAGTTGTCAGCCATGAACCAACCAGTTCTGAGGTGAATCACAACATTACAATTATTGATTTAAAGCAAAAAAAAGTATTTGGAAATCAGACAAAAAGACAAATGACAGTGATTTACTGATTGGTTGATTGTTTCTCTTCAGGATCATGGAGTGTAGTTCTTCACCAGCAATTCTGCTATTAAACATGATTTCTTCAACAGAAGCATAAAGCATAGATTAAAAACCTCTAAGCTCACGGTACGGCTGCCTTTAAAGGCTTTTAGGTTATCTGTAAAAATGTATTTGCCTATGGCAAAAATGATGGGATTTTTACTTCCAGAACCAGGCTGTTGTGCTCTATTCTAGGCATAAATGATATATACTGTACTGTTTATACATATATAAGAGATTAATATTCTTCTGTTTACTGCTTCAGATCCCCATGCAAGAACGGTGGTCTTTGTGAGGATCTGGGTGGTTACGCTCCAGAATTGTCTTGTCGATGCCTGGCTGGCTTCACGGGGCCTCGCTGTGAGACCAACATGGATGATTGCCTAATGCGTCCCTGTGCCAATGGTGCCACCTGTCTGGATGGCGTGAACCGCTTTTCTTGCCTGTGTCCTGCTGGTTTCACCGGCCGTTTTTGCACCATCAACCAGGATGACTGTGCCAGCCAGCCCTGCCTCAATGGAGGACGCTGTGTAGATCGAGTCACAAACTTCCAATGCTTTTGCCATCCAGGTTACACTGGAAGGACTTGCGAGATTCCCCTCTGGGAGACAGGATCTCCAGCGGTGTCTCCAAATAGGGATGGGTCTAGAAGGGGTGGGCAAGACATTGTTACCCAGAGTAAGTCTCCTCCAGGGAATGACTCTCGAGGGACAACCGCTATTGGCGATGAGAGACGTCTCCTAAAAATTTCAGTGAAGGAGGTGGTGACTCAACAGGGTGCTGCTGGACTGTCAGATTTGCAGCTCATCATCCTGCTGGTGTTGGGGGGCATGACTTTGGCAGTGGTGGCACTAACAGCTGGTCTGGTGCTACGTGGACATTGCCAGGACCGATCTGCTCGCTGCCAGTGTAGACCACCCCCCACACACCATTACCCATTCCACCGATGTCGCACACAGAGGCAGCACTCGGTTCCTGCTCAACAGGAATGCAAGATCAGTTTTCTTGAAACTCCAGCTCCATCGGAGCTTGAGAAGAAGAGGCTAAACACGGACATCATTTAAGATGCTGTCACTCTTGGTTCGACTACATAGTTTGAAAACTTGAGTTTGATTCCACCCTCTTCCTCTGCCCGCTCTGGTCTCTTTTCACATTGTACTTTGGGGTCCGAACCGCAGTATGATTGTGTCATCAATGTGAATACTAGCAACAGCAGTTTAATCACTGTTGCTAGGTAATGACACAGAAGGAGAAGACACTAGCTTCACTATTCTATTTATGTTGGTGTCCATTTGGATTTACCTCCAAAACTTTACATGCACAGAACAGCACTTCGTTTGTTTGTAACGGATGCACTGCGAGAGATGCAAAGAAAGCCAGTTGCCGGATGAGGGCATTTTAATCAAAGACAAGCAGCTATGAGAATTACAGTGTGAACGGGAGCATGCAAACATGCAAAATACACATCATTAATAGCAATTCACTTCTGCAGTTTAGGAAGCCGCAAACCGATACAGAGTTCAGTTGAACCAGGCCACCTTTTCAAGTGCTGTTCACTGGTGCGTACCCAAGTTCGGAAGACTTTCGCACAAAATTATCGAACCAAACTCTGACACCAAATGGATTTGGGGTCTGTACCAAAAGTGCTAGAGTGAAAGGACACTGAAACCCCTTCCACTTGACTTGCGCCAAAGCTGTGATGCACTGCTCAACGCCAGCATCAAGTGCTGCTACGACCTACAAATAAGATTGAGCAATTGTGTTTGATGAAGTAAAAAGGCTACTTTTCACCTCGATGACCAGTTGCATGAGCGGTCACTCGAAAGCTATACACAGTACAGATGAACGAGAGAGTTGGTTTTTGGACACTGGTGGTGATAATCCAGAGAGATTACACTAAACAAAAGAACCAAACTATTTTTATTAAATCCACAAATGAGGCACAGACTGCTTAGGGAACAAGTCAGTTAAAGTCAACATAAAACATAAGTTTACCCTATTTATTGTATGACAAGAAAAAAAAAATCTGTCTTCTTCAATGTGCCAGCCGAGCACTGCTTTTGAAATGAATGGGAATGCTAACAGATAGCTTACTCGATAAAGATCGGTTTTCCTGATACAATCAATTCCTGAAAGATAAAATCAAGTCCCATCTTACCTTTTCTTGTTGAATCACCTGTGTCACTCTGCAATATGACATAAGTAATATCAGTTGCAAATTTCAAGTTGACTTTAATGTAAACACTACTTGGGAACTATTTGTTGATATGAGGTCACTCTGTACTGAAAGAAAAAGTA
This sequence comes from Moxostoma hubbsi, assembly GCA_032164185.1. Classification (NCBI taxonomy): domain Eukaryota; kingdom Metazoa; phylum Chordata; class Actinopteri; order Cypriniformes; family Catostomidae; genus Moxostoma; species Moxostoma hubbsi. Next base: position 33,842,268 of record JAVLUX010000021.1, read on the forward strand.
TTTAGCACTACATGGGCTGCATGTAAAATAATGAAAAAGCACTCACACACAAACACAATGCGTTAAACAAATCAGGACTTTATGTACTGTATGTATATAGTATAATCAATCTACATTACTAGAGAAGCTCTTCAATTGAATTCCAGATGTACTAATCTAACGATTTGCCAAAAGCATTTCATTTGTTGGAGTTGTCACAGTGTTCAAATGATAAAATATTTAAATGTTACTGAGTATATGCCAAGTTAGTTCATTTTATTTTTTTTAGTATTTACTGTTTTATGACATACTTTTAAAAAATGAGAACGATGTTGCGATGCTTTTTCCAAGCATAGATACCAATATCAATACTTTTATGGGAATGATTTGTGATACATAATTATACTTAAACAACAGTATTTGTAAGTGTAAATATAATTTATGTAATTTATTGGTAAAATGTATATTTGTTTTTTATGTGTATTTTTTCTACAGCTCTGTGTATTCAAGTGTGTATTAAAGATTCAAACTGTGGAATAGTGAAGCTCAAGTTCATCAACTACAAAAATGTTTTCTTCCACATTGTTAAAGGGATAGTTCATCCAAAAATGTGAATTCTGTCATCAGTCATCAGACATGAAGGTAAGTAATCACAGAAATATAGTTTTTTTGGTCAAATATTACTTTAAGTATAGCTAGGTACCTGTGAATCTTATATAGCTTATAAGGCCACTTACCTCATGAAGTGAGATGCAAAAAGGAGCGTGGGTGGATTTCTGTTACCTTGGGCTGCATAGAGGTGTGAAGATAGCAGATAACAGAGGACCTCTGGTGGCCGTTTAAAAACATCTGCTGAACTAAATCCATTAAATTGCTTAATTGTAGTACATTTATATGTACTTTTATTTAAATGAACCCATGTTTAGCTAGAACAGATTTATTCACATTTCAGTATAAAGTTACACTGATTAATGTACTTTACATTGATATTAATAATATTCTCAATAAATGTAAACTCAAATACTAATTGCAAACTAATTATGGCCCACTAATGACGTAAAGGGGCATAACATAAAAAAGTGATGTTGACACATATGCATATGACACACTAAAATCAAATTGGTGCAGAGCCAATAACCTGTTTCTGAATGTGGACAAAACAAAAGAGATGGTTGTTGACTTCAGGAGAACACAGAGTGACCGCTCGCCGCTGAACATCGATGGATCATCTGTGGAGATCGTCAAGAGCACAAAAATTCTTGCCGTTCACCTGGCAGAGAACCTCACCTGGTCCCTCAACACCAGCTCTAATACCAAGAAAGCCCAGCATAGTCTCTACTTTCTTTGAAGGCTGAGGAAAGCACATCTCCCACCCCCCATCCTCACTATATTCTACAGAGGGACTATTGAGAGCATCCTGAGCAGCTGCATCACTGCCTGGTTTGGGACTTGTACCATTTCGGACCGCAAAGCCCTACAGAGGTCTATTTAGTCTGTGTAGTCTCATGTGGTTCTGTGTTTGTCCTATGTTGTTTTATGTAGCATCATGGTCCTGGAGGAACGTTGTCTCGTTTCGCTGTGCACTTTACTAACTGTATATAGTTGACCGACAATAAAAACCACTTGACTCTTACAGATCTTGATTCCTAAATAATCGACCAACTCCTTCACCTGTATCCCATGTACTGTACATTATCCATGGTACATGTTTTCAAAGGAAACAAAACACAAAACATGGACAAACCAGACAGAGATGAAAAAATATTAAGACAACAAATTGCTTTCTTGATTTCGGTTTCATTTTTGAAGAAAAGAGCCATATCGTCTACTAATTGGGATTATTTAAAATCTTTTTTATATGTATGGCCATAGTCTGCGTGACTAATAAAAACAGAAAAGGTGAGATTGGGCAGCCCTGGCTTATATCTCTATTACCAAATGGCAACTTAATTGAGCTGTTACAGTCGTTTAACACCCCATTAAAAAAATTCTCCAAACCAAAAAATGATATTTTCTCCAACATAAAATTATGATCAACAGTATCAAATGCTTTAAAAAATCAAACAAAATTAAAATATTATCTTCAATGAATTTATTCAGTAAAATCCAAAACAAGCCTTATACTGTTACAAATGTGTCGACCCTTCATAAATCCTGATTCACATTCGTCAATAATGGGATCAAGACATGTCTTTAGTCTTTCAGCAAATATCCGTGCAAAAACTTTAGTATCATTATTAATGAATGTAATCGGCCACCAATTTTCTAAAAAAAAAAAAAAAAAAAAGGTCCTTATTGAGCTTTGGTAATAAATTTATCAAACATTGCCTCAAAGAATTGGGTAAATAACCACATTGAATAGACTCTCTGAATACAGCTCACAAGAAAGGTGATAATTCATCTTGAAATGTGTTGTAAAATATACTTATTAACCCCATCATTTCCGGGTGACTTTATCCATTAGTTTGTACAAGAAAGTACTTCACTTAATGATATCTCTTGGTCACACATTTTCATAAAGGACTCACATATCTTTATAGCCTCATCTTGAACCGAAACTAAAAATGATTATGCATCACTCAATCTGTCATCTATAGAGTACACTTCCTCATAAAATGTTGTCACACACCTAGATTTTTTCCATATATATATATATATATATATATATATATTGTGCTTTTCTATCCTTTCTCAAACCGTTTCTTCCTTGATCTAATGAAGGCACCCTTTGCTTTATATTCATACATTCTTTAAAAATCCAACAGCAATTTTAATAATGTATTTTTCCTATCATTTCCAAAGAGACATAAGATCTCACTAATAATTCTTTATTCATTTGCTCTTCTATTTTTTGCAATATCTCTTCCTCTCAATATGGCCAAACCTCTAATTTTGTATTTCATTAGTTCCCAATGTGTACTAAAATCATTTGTTAAGTTTGCATTCTATAATAATATTTTTAGCATCTTCTCTGAACTACTCATCTGTCAATATGGTCTGATTCATTTTCCAATAAGTAACTGATTTCACATCACTGTTTTTAGTTTTATATAGTGAAAGATAAATGGCTTTATGGTCTTTAAGAGACTGCGTAAGGTATTTTTTAAACCATGTAAATTGAATTTTGTTGGGATTCTTAAATCTCCAAATATCCATCAGATCAAACACTGAACATAAATTATACATTTCTGGAAGAACAGACATAGCACTTATACGAGGACGAAAACAATCCTTTTCAGAATCCCATATTGTGTTAAAATCCCCTCCAATTAATAATTTAGCATTGCTAAACGTATCCAATATTTTTTTAATCTGGTCTTCAAAATGAAGGAATAAGGCTTATTTTGTGTGGTAGATTTAATCGTGTATATATTTCCTAAAATAAAGATTCAGAATTATTTTCTTTTACCATTATCAAAATAGGATTATTTTCCCTTTAAATACCTTTTAAGATTGTAACACCTGCTGATCGATTATTCCCATATGACATCCAGACATCATCCCCCCCATTGACTTGAAATCACATTTGAATCTCCTGAGAAATAAAAAAAATGCTTTTCTCTAACAAATCACAAATTCCCCTGACATTTAATGAACAAACCAACAAAGATTCCAATGAACTGTATTTAACAATAACTTACAAAAATATGTTAGCATCACCTCAATAACAACCAATACCTGAACTTGACCTTGATAAACTTAAAGCCTTAAAATAACTCTGATTGTAGTGACTACAAATGATCTTTTCTGATGAAAAACTAAAGAAAAGACTTTCTGTCTACAACCTTATCTGCCATCAAATGATGACCAAATTATTTACTTACATGCATCTATAATTGCATCTATAATTGTGTCCACGTGCATTTCTTCTTCAAACTACCTCATCCACAATATCCCTGTGTCCCATGACGCTTTGCGGTCGATGTGGGCTGAACATCCTGTTAAGCGTAAACAATTGTTATGCCTTGTACTAACGCAGCGTACTAATATAGCGAGGCGATGTAGTTCTTTTTCTCTCCTATCTGTTAATGATTATGGGTTTCAGGATGATAGCCAAATATCGCAAATAGAAGCATTTTAGTTATTTTGATGAGTCTTTATCCATCGATGGAACATTCTGAGCAGATTAACCTGAAAAGCTATGTAGCCTATTTGTGCCGACTTTACAGCTGTAAAGTTGGACATTTTTTGAGAACTGTAGATAATTACTGAGATTATGTTACTGCAGATACAGGGGAGGTCCGTGTATTACAGTGTATTACAGCAATCAGGCGATGATAGTCATGCTGCCTTTTTCGGATAAAATACAATTATTTTGTGGGAGATGAATGTGTAGTAAGATCAATCTAGCTTTATAATTGTTAGTTTACATACACAATATCCGTATCTAAATGTTATAACCTACATTACATGTTTTAGTGTTGACTGAACAACTGATCCTGTTGATAGATTGAATTTATTGTTCTAGGAAATAACGATGTATTAGCAGCCACATAATAAACTGTACTGTACAAAAAGAATTACATGCAATACAAATAAACATATTGATTTGGACATAAGTTATAAACATTATACATAAAAGTCTAATGTTCTCTGCAAAGCAACTATAAAACAGTATGTATTATTAAAAGCACTGTACAAATAAATTTAATTGATACTGAATTAGTCCACACTGTTTTCCAAATCACATTTTCCCCTTAAGAAAAGACAAGCACATTCTGCAAAGACACTCAAAAGAAAGTGAAATGCAGGCAGGAAAAATGCAGGAAAGAGAAATATCATAATACAATTAATTTCAAATGTAATAAAACATCTCACTACTCCACATCTCATCTAATAATTACGGTCTTCCACTGTATAATTATTCATTTAGCATCACAGCATGAAAACTGTTGAAATCATCATCACTACTCACAGACAGTTCAGGAAAACCAAATCCTTTTTATACTCAGTAATAATGCCATTTCAATACATGTGAAGCAATCACAAAAAAGGATGCTAAATAGAAATGAACAACCTCTCATAATGTCTAATGAACTTTCAGCACGTTCACTCACCTGTTAGCACGATGATTCTTTGCGCTTCATTCTGGACGTAGCCTGACCATAATGGTGAATAATATAAGTAATCCCTGCTGTTGACTTTTTTTTTTTTTTTGTAATTAACATTTTTTATTGATTTAAAGAAAATAACTTAACAGAGAAAAACACAACATATACACACCGAATCAACATTTAACCCTCAGTAATATCCCTCCCCAAACACCAACCTCACCCAACCCCAAAGAACACCCTTGTGGTCACATAAAATAATACACACACACAAAAAAATACATATAAATAAAAAATTAAATATGATACTGTAAAATATGATAAGAGATTATGGGAGAAAGATTTTAACATGGTATTAGAGGAGGGAGTGTGGACTAAGATTCTAAATAATGTCAAGTCTGCATCTAGAGATGCAAGGGTTCGCCTTATGCAATTTAAGATTTTACATAGATTTTATTGAACGCCTCTAAATTATATAGGCTTGGTCTTTAAAGACACACCTACCTGCTGGCGATACCAATATGAATTGACTTTGTATCCTGAGAACTTGGAAAAGGAATTAATAATTCTGTGGAGGCAAGGCATAGATCTAGTAGGGTCAGAGACAAATAATAAAATATCATCTGAGTAAAGTTTCTAAGCTTCTGCGCCATGCCTCCTGCCATCACCCCTGGAAAATCATCCTCCTTTCTTATAGAAGCTGCTAATGGTTCCAGGGCAAGACAGAACAATAATGGGGAAAGAGGTCAACCCTGCTGAGTGCCCCTATTCAGAGTAAAATAATCTGAAATTAATCCATTTGTTTGTACTGGTGCTACAGGGTGTCTATAAAGTAGCTTAATCCAACCAATAAAAGTTCTCCCGAACCCATACATTTCCAAAATCGTAAAAAGATAATCCCATTCTACCATATCAAACACCTTTTCAGTGTCAAGTGAGATGGCAGCATGATCATTCGCCACTGATCACATGATATTGATGAAACACCTAATGTTATCAGATGAGCTACAATAAACTGAATAAACCCCACCTGATCTATATGTATAAGAGATGTCATAACTTTACTTAATCGGTTAGCCAACATTTTTGACACAATTTTTACATCTAACTAGATCAGTAAAATTGGACAGTAACTTTTACACTCGCTTTGATCTTTGTCCTTTTTAAGAATCAGACTGATCCGGGCTTGTGTAATGGTAGGGGGAAGCTTTCCATTCTTTAATGATTCCATATAAACTTCTAACAAAAGTGGAATTCATCAATTTAGGGAGTTCAAATGGTTCCACAAATTTTCTAATATCTTCATCAGTAGACGAAGACGTGGAACTATAAAGATCAACACAGAATTCTTTAAAAGCATTATTAATATCAATGGCCGAGGTAAATATTTCACCACCAGCAGATTTCGCTGAGGGAATGGTAGAAAAAGACTCTCTCTGCTTTATATAGCTAGCTAAAACCTTCCCTGCTTTGTCCCCCAACTCAAATCTTGCCCTGATTTACCAAAACTCCACTTTCCGCTACAAAATAGTATTATATCTTTATTTCAATCAGGTCAATTCTCTGAGGCCATCAGATGACATTCGGCGCTTCATCTCTGCTTCTGCACTTTTAATATTCCCTTCCAACTCCACGAGTTCTCGTGTTTTGGAGTTTTTGGTAAATTAGGCATTTTGTATGATCCGACCCCTAAGACCCCCCACACACAACAGCGCCAACCAGCGTCAATCCCTCTAAACTCAAAAGGTCCACATATGCCTTCGAGAGCCCCCGCGACAACTTTGCCATCGGATTGCTCAATTTTGCCTCACAAATTTGCGAGGCAAAATTACAACATAAAAGACTTTGTAAAACAGACCCTAGCCAATAGGCAGAATAATCACAAAGATCATGTAGATTCTTTCACAGAACTGTCTTGAAGGTGTGTTCCTCCACAAAACAAATTCCAGCTGATATAAAGCCGTTCAGTTTCCACGGACAGACAAACAATTGTTCAGTGAACCGGCTGTTTATATGTGCAGCAGATGATGTAATTATTCCAATATCCTGCAAAATACTCCACAAAAACAAACTCCAGCCGCTAGGCGGAACCAACACAAAAAGAAACAAAACATCTTCGGATGGTCAAGAGTCAAATTCACTCAGAGGCTGCATAAAGAATACACCGTGACTTACACAACTTTAAACTTTATAAAAGACATCCTTTGTGTGGGCATATGGAGATTTTGCAGTCATCCATAGTGTCCTTTCTCAGTCTGGCTGGGAACTTCAGTGTAAAAAAAATCTTCCATCAATGCAAAAGTTTCTTGAAGGAGAAGTGATATTCCACAAAACAAACTCCAGCCGCTAGGCAGAGCCAATGCTTCTCCTTCAAGAAAAGAAACAAAAATGGCACCTAGCTTTCTCAGACAGTCGAGTCAATTTACAGCAATCAGTCAATCCACTCACATGAGAAATACCCATGAAACTCACCCATTGTTGCTATGAAGGACAGTGCTTATTTTGGGCATAAAAATTATTTGTGGCCATCCTTGGTGTTTATTGTCAGTTTGGCCGGAAACATCAGTGCAAAAGCAAACTTCCGTTAATGTAAGAGTTTCATGCATTCCGTTAACCAATCGCGTTTCACTCTTGTCGAAGTCGCAAAGTCCAGGAACAAGAAAATATTGTGATTCTTCCAAGAAAGCTTTCCTTTGCTCCTTGCCTGGCACAACACGAGATCTTTATCGGATGATCTCAAATATTTGGCCAGAATTGATCGGGGCCTTTCTCCCTCAGCGGATCTGCGAGCCGGGACTCTGTGAGTTTGCTCTATTTCCAGCTTATGGCCTGTTAAGTCTAGCAGACTCTGGAAGAGCTCGTCCAGGAATTTCACCATATCTCTGCCTTCTTCATGCTCAGGAATTCCAACAATCCGTACATTGTTCCTTCGCCTCCTATTTTCGAGAATAAAATCCGTTTCTCAACATCTGCCACTCTTGTAACCAACTCAGAGAATTTTGTTTCCATCGCCATAATTGATCGACATATTACAGCAAATTCAAGCAGACTGTGACCAGTGTTACGGTTCAACTGGTTTTCATGTTAATTGGTGACCTTCTTCCATTTTACACCAGATGACCGGACACAGATTCGTCAGTTCCTAAAATCATGCTTCTTACTCAATATTTTGTTCTTCATTAAATGTATACTTACTACATGATGCTGGTATCAATGCACAGATTAGCATAAGTGGTATTATTAGAGCAAGCGGCAGAAGTACACAAGATTTTTTTTAAAAGGAAACGATGTACGAGTTTCGAACTCTGCCATCAATAATATGATCAGTGCAACACTACGGCTCATTACCCATTTAAGCTACTAGAGAGTGACAATTTATGGGGTCATCTTTATATTCACATGAGTGTGTGTTCAGTGAAATGGTGCATATAATCTCGCAGTGTGTCCATGTCAACGTGTGCCTCGGTTTACAAGCTGATGTACGATTATGACATTGTATGAAATATGAACGTCATTTTCTTGTTGAAACGCTGCACCCTGTTATTATGTGATATAATAAAATCAATCAGTAATTGAATGAACAAACTTCCAACATAATAAAGTCATACTGAGTTTGTTTGTTATTAGTGTGGACATTTGCTTAGTAGTCTAAATAATGACATTAATGTAGATCGACGTCATAAAATCTGAAAAACAAGAATTTCAGAATGACCCATTGTTGCCCATTGTCAACAAGTTTACTTCACTGTCATTTCAACATTTGATGTAATGGTTTGTCATGTTGGTACGCAATAGGTAATTGTGTCTATTAGTGCAACTATCTGTACCAGACTGCAGACTATCAGACTATAACTATTTGTTCAAACTGCAAAAAGAGGGCAAAATTCAAAGCTCTGAAGGGCATGTGGTGAACTTTCATGAGCAGTGGGTAAGTAAAAGTGAGGGTGTTGATATTTATGTTTGAATATATTAATATTCATACAGGCTGAACGTGATTCACCATCATTGTGCTGACAGATGAGGTAGCATAATTAAAATTACACAATTAATTAAAATTACACAGTCATGATTGTTTTAATACAAACTTGGAGACTGTATATTATATTTGACTCTCCAGTGCTGGAACAGGGTTAAAACAAAGTGTGGTATACAGTAGGTCAGACTATATAACACTGTAGTTTGAAGTAATCACTTTTCTTTGCATGATATATTGACTGCATTTATACGATGGCCTATGTCGGCGTTAGCTAGGTAGCCAGCTTCATCAATATCTGTTAGCTAAATTTGGTATCTGTTTCTGACAGTATCTGTTTATAAAATAGACTGTACATTAAAATATGTTGACACAATTCAGTGTTGATGTGATTCCATCACAACTGTCATTTTGATATATATCGATGCTCTATTGTTTTATAATAACAGACATATATTTTCTGTATAACCAAGTTAATTTACACTAATGAATTGAGTTTTTTGCATTATCTTGAACATTGTCTAGCATTAATTTCATGTATTATTGTAGTTTACTTTGCTGAATAATTACAGATTAACATTTAAATTAATCTGACTTTTAGTATAAAGAGAAGGTCGTTGAAATTATTTGATTATTTGAAAATTTACGAAGCAAGGTAGCTTTCAATTCATCAGCGTTAGCAGGCAAGATCAAGTTAGCTAAAATTACACAAATCATATGCACTATATTTCACATGCTTTGCAGTTATGTATGCTTACCTGTCCAATAAGAAGAAAGCCAATTCAGAATTAATTTTTTTTAAAAGGCGAATATTACATGAAAAGTTTTACATATTGCACCTTTAAATGAGCTCTGGTAAATATAGATTGTTTCCATCTAGCACCCATTGAACAAGCGCCACCGTGTGGCAACACATGCACACATACAGCCATGATCTCGTTTAATCACAACACAATTATATTATATTATATTATATTTGTAAGTCAACTGAAAATATTTGTTGTTTATTTTTACATTTCCTCGAGTCAAAAAGCTTGACTTATTGCTTCATAGATTTATTCCACCCCACTACTCTTGATACCATTTTATTTGTTTATTTTTTTGTTAGTGCATCGGCATCCGTTAGAAATTGCCCAACGATAAACAAAAAACATTTAAATAAATAAATCAACACACAAATTAATTAATAATATAAATTAAATGATATTAATACTCTTAGGATATAAAATAATACATATCAATATCTGCCTTTATCCTTTCTTTTTTACTATATATGTTTGTGTTTTTATGTCATTTTAATTAGTTGTTTTCATAAGTAAATGTTTGAATGTCAGAATCTCCTAATAAATATATATCTAAAAAAAATAAGTATCAGTTTGCAAATAAATAAATAAATACATGACGTTCCTCCCTGTTTTTTGGACGTGGTGACGCAATAAGTGCGCGGATCTGCGTCTGCGCAATACCGGAAGCAAGTAACAGCTCATCAGATACAATTGAATTTCACCAAAACATTTGGAGAAAAGAGTTTGATAGAGGAACCAGGTAAAACAGTAATAATTGCCATACAGTGTTTGTTGACTTTTTCTTTTAATGGTAAGTGCTTGTCCTGTCGGCTAGTCAAAGCACTGGAGTGTCATCTGTACAAATAGTCGAATACAAGCTTCTTTGGCATGTCAATGTGCGTGAATTAAACCGCAATAAATCCTTCTGTCACAAATAACGTGTCTCGTGTGGCAGGTTTCTGTCAGGAGCCGTTGAATGGAAGTGGAGAGGGCCCGAGAGATGGGTCCAGAGAGAATCTCGCCGAACACCGAGGAGGATCTGGCGCAGGATCGGCCTGTAGACGCCGCAGTGCCGGAGGAGTGGAGCGGAGAGGACATGGAGGAGGATGAAGGAGGAGCTGGAGATGAGGATGAAGGCCACGGAGGAGGATATTATTATCAGCCTCTGAATCAAGACCCAGACGGCATGAACAGCTCACACACTGAGCCAGCCGATGAGGGAACGACTGCCGAGCAGCTGCAGGACGTCCAGGACAGAATAGAGGTACGAATTCTCTTTCGTGTGACTCGTTGTGTACAAGTGTGGAAATGAGGTTTTACACATCAATGTTTATTATTACATTTGTATTGTCGTCTGTATCAACATTGTGCAGGCCATGGGCCTGTTCCTGCCCCAGCCTCCTCCTCCAGACAGCGATGAAGAGGAAGATCCTGAAGGAGCTGCTGCTCACAGGAGCAATGCATCTATTCCCATGGATGCAGGTAATAGTTAAGTACATTTACTCTACAACCTTTTTACCAGCTCTCATACAGTACACTGGCTCATCATTTCGAGAGCTGTTGTAGTAGTTATCTATCAGTATCGAAATCTCATCACCCTGATCAATTCAATTGGCCTGATTAGAAAAGACGCCATCATCAACCAGTATATTTATATTAATGGCTGATCTGATATCTAGCCAGAATAAATAATGATAAACTTTATGATAGCAAATAAGTTAATTAATTTGAGTAAAATGAACTCAATTAATTGACAGCCGCTGGCAGATTTGGGAATTGACAGGTGGATTGGCACACGGTTAAAGTCAGTTGAATAGAGCATGACAGTCTGGTTCTGCAAGAAAACATCCCATTCTTTTTTCAATAGGTGAATACATTTTTAACGATAACATATAAACCTTTAAAGATAGACCTACCATGAGCTCTGAGTTTGTTAATCAATGGTTTATGCTTCTGCTGAAGCCATCAGTCCACATAATTCAGGGCTTAATGCTAAGGATTTTTTTCTACTGCAAGGGTTGGGTGAAATTCGGCAAAGAGTTCAGGCAGTTCTTTCTCGTGCTGCTATATTTTTTCTAACTCTGAATGATGGGTGCGTTACATTCAGAAGTGCTCATCCCTACCCCGTTTCCTTCAAAGGCTTTACAATAAATCGTGAGAGCTTTGAAGGGCTGAAAGATTTGGGGCTCAAAAATAGTGGTTCTCTCACACTTGGCCCCTGGCCATCTTGCTGTCCTTACTGTCAAGCCCTGTAATTTCAAAAATGTGCTTAATAGCTGAATTGCTGGTGAAGAACTGTTCTGCCTGTGAATCCTAAAGGAAAACGATCCACCGATTAGACTAGAGAATCCTGGCACACAAATCGCACCAAAAGAGCTCTGAAGCTATTTGCACATTTATGAATATTTTGCAGTACAATTAAAATGTATTGTTTGTATACTTACAATGAACAATTTGACAGTGTTATTTATCCATTATTTTTCATTGATTATGCTTACTGAAATTGTAGTTTATTCCCTCATTAAAGACATAAAAGAGACAGTTCACCCAAAAATCATTTACTCACCCTTGTGTCATCCCAGATGTGTATGAGTTTCTTTCATCTGCAGAACACAAATGAAGATTTTAAGAAGAATATTTCAGCTCTGTGGGTCCATACACTGCAAGTGAATGGTGACCAATCCTTTGAAGCTCCAAAAAGCACATAAATCAGCATAAAAGTAATCAATGCGACACCGGTTGTTAAATCTTTGTCTTCAGAAGTGCTATGTTACGTTTTGGTGTGAAACAGAAAAATATTTAAGTCTTTTTTATTATTTCTACATTTGATCAGTTCTGATCAGTAGGTGGCATTATGCATGAAGAATGTGGACGTGAAAGAGAGAGATCTGAGATGGTATGAGGGTGAAAAAAATTATTAGATCATTTTCAACTATTACTTTAAAAGAGCACTTAGTCATTTTTCCCCATTTAAAAAGTTTTACTCCTGAAGAAATTAATTTAGATTTTGAAATATATGTATAAATTCATGACTGTTCACATGAGATGAGGTTATTAAAGCAGTTTAATTCTACACGGGGCAGGGGTGCCCTCATGCGGGCTGCCATATTAGAATCACATGACCAGCTGAATACTACTCTCTTAATCTCAGTAACCGTCTTGTTATTGGTCACTTTCACTCCTGGATTAAATTATTCATGGCTGATTGTGAATATTACATTTCAAATATTGCATCTGTAATTGAAAACTACTGTTCTTTAATGATGCTGCATCCACACCAATAGGTGTCACTAAGTCCAAAATGACAAGCAAAAGTTAGTGTATTTTTAAATATAGTCATGTACCTTGGTCTTTTTGTTTGATTAAATTTTTTTTATTAAAAATCCCTATTGGGAAAAATATTTCCGGAACAAAGATGGCTGAAAAAGTGGGTGAGTAATGTTGCACTCTATGACGATTATCAGAAAATGGCCAGATATTTGCCTTCCCATAGAACTCTTCCATTCTTCTTGTTTGTGCTCATAGATCACGTTGAGCTGGTGAAAAGGACCATGGCGGCTATAAATTTGCCGACATTAGGCATCCCTGCCTGGGCGCAAGAAATCTCCGATGACCAATGGAAGGACATGGTCCAGCAGACCCTTCAGTCAAGACAAAGCTCTGCAGGCCTGAGACTGGACCGCAAGTGAAAGCATTTTAAGAGCCCAATCGGAGTGCAAAAACACAAGCTTCTCACATGTGGTAACTCGATATGCTGAAAAGACGATGAATCTAAATGTTTCGGGTTCAGTACAAGTTCATCAATTTTTACAACAAAAAACAATTTCGACTCATCCATCGTTTATTAAAAAAAAATACAAACATAATTGTGGTAACAGAGGCACATGCAATGGAAGTGAATGGGACCAGTCCATAAATGTTAAAATACAGTTTCAAAAGTATAATCACAAGACGTAAACATCATACGTTTATGAGATATTAGTGTGATAAAATCCAATATTATACTTGTCATGATGACAGAATGCAAGAAAGCTCTGTAAGCGAATTCTATCACACTGAAATAATTTAAACATATATAACATTTACATCCTGTTGTTATACTATTGAAAGAGTGTGTATTTTAACATTTATGGACTGGCCACATAAAGTGCTTTACTATAACTGCAGTTTTTTTTTTTTTTTTTTGGAAATAAGGAGCGAGTACAAATGATTTTCTGTGGTAATCTACATTATGATACGCCAAATGCTGTCGATTGTGTTCAACTTGTACTGAGACCAGAACATTCCTTTTGTGAAACCTTAAGAGTTGACTTTCTGGAAAACACAAAAGAAGAATTATTTCAATATATCAGCCTTCTTCCAATGTAGTTATGTTATTCAGTGTTTTGTTTTTGTAAAAGACTAATTTTTTGCTAAATGTGTTGCTTTTGTATGACTGTATAGACAATAATGGTGCATCTCCAGTGTGGTGTTTGAATCACATTTCCAGTCATTTGATGGTTGACAAGAGACCCACCTTGTGCAATGCATCTCATCCTGCTTAAGCAACACACATGGCCATCGCATCTTTTGTTTTTCTTTATTTTTGTTCTGTACATTCATGAACATCTGTACAAAATATGACTTTCTTACTATGTAATGCTTGACCTAATTAAAGTACAACATATGTACATAATGACCTGGAAAGCAGCTTAAGATTAGTGTCAGACTTGGGGAACAGGGCTGGGAGAGGACGGAAAGGGAAGGGTGAGTTTGGAGAGACCCATACGTTCTTAATTTCCCTCTATGTTTCACGTTGCTGCCGGACAAGCTGAACACTGTCCCCATCTGCCTGTCAAGATGCAAAATATTGTCCCTTTGCATTTAGGAAGGAGGTATGCGGCATTGCCTCTATTTCTGGAATGTTCTAGTCTGGTAGAGGCGAGTAAGATGGCAATTCATGCTCTTGCTTGAGTCAGAGGAGACTAACACTTCAAACAGCTAATAATTAAAAGATTTCACCTCTGCACTGCATACTATACACTGTAATTGCACAAGTCAAAATATATATGCACACATTTGGACCTATGGAAGAAGTATAGCTGGGACAGGTAAGCCAATGAAGTGTTGCGTTGTCCAGCAGCCTCTAGGAGGAGTAAATGTTCCCTCACTATTGGAATGATCAGAGTGAATGACTCTTCACAAGACAGAGACCTTTACAACAGAGACGGGACATCATACAAGCAAACAGAATTAAAGAAAAGATTAATTTGGGGCAAAAAAAGGGAATATTGGAGGGTATTGAATGGGCAAGGGTGCAATCATAAGCAAATATACATGACAATATACAGTACACAATTATCTGCGACAGTAATTGCAGGCGTTTAGTTTCCATATATTAAGCCTGCATAGGTAAGCGTGTATCTCTTAAGTATATTGTCCTATTAGGACGATTGTATAGCGCTTGAACAAACTCATTTTTCTTATACCAGAAAAAAATATTGCTTAAGTGCTTTAAAAAGTGAAAAAACATCAAGACCTATAATCGTGGACAGGTGTCTTGAGTTTTAAACACCCCCCTTTAGAATTTTGGATGTTACGAATAGTTTCCATTTTAAAGGCTTAAATATGAAAGGTGATTCTTTCCTTTCTAGGTTTAATACAACTCAAAACCTATGGAGCAAAACAAGATGCATTATAAAAGCTAGGACATTTTGATTTCAATAGGTACAAAACAAAACATCTGGAACCATGGGCCATTTCAGCCCGTACATTAAGGGCACATTTGTTTCTTAGTGACAGTAAATGGATGGAGTAAATACTATTTTTACAGCATTTTTAAAAGTGTACTGCTGGTGGTAAGAATAGAGGTGATCAATTTCATAAAGCTCCCTTACTGTTTTGGTTGACAATCAGATACATAATCACAAGGTAAACAGCATACGGATTATGAAGAACACTTCAGCCTCTGCCGCCTCATGTGAGCAGGGTGTTGGGTCTCAGAAATGACTTAGTCTTGTAGTTCACCCAAAAATTAAAATTCGTAATTTATTCTCCCTCATGCCATTCCGGATGTCTGACTTACTTTCTTCAGCACAATTCAAACAAAGATTTTTAGAAGAATATTTCAGCTCTGTGGTGACCAGAATTCTGAAGCTCCAAACATAAAGGAAACACAAAAAGTAATCCATACGACTTCAGTGGATAAATCCATGACCTCAGAATTTATATGATAGGTGCAGCTGAGCAACAGATACATATTTAAGTCCTTTATTTTTTTAGAAATCTATAAATCTCCATGTTCACTTTGTTCACACTGTTTTTTTGGCGATTCACATTCTTTGTGCACATCGCCACCAACTGGTTAGAGCTGGTCGAAGGTTTATAGTAAAAAATACTGATCAAATTTCTTCTGAAGACATGGATTTAACCACCGGAGTTGTATGGATAACTTTTATGCTGCCTTTGTGTGCTTATTGGAGCTTAAAAGTTCTGGTCACCATTCACTTGTATTGTAGGGACCCTACAGTGCTGAAATATTCTTTTAAACATTTTCATTTGTGTTCTGCAGAAGAAAGTAAGTCACATACATCTGGGATGGCATGAGGGTGAGTAAATAAGACATTACATTAACAAACATTTTTATTTTTGGGTGAACTATCCCTTTAAGATGACTGGTGTTGTGAAGCTTAGCTAGTCACATTAACTTGCACAGTAATGTGGGTCAGTTCTGTCCTTTTCTAAGTTTTGTGATGGCTATGGAGACATAACCTGAGTTATTTCTAAGGAGCAAAAGCAGAGCTGTCTAGAGAAGCACTTGAAATAAATGTGCAACCTCATGAGAGTTCAAATTGCTGTCTAATAAATTAGGCTTCTTTATATGAAACCAGTTTCTTTCATTTGTATATATATGATATCCAGATCACATTTATTTGGCTTCCATCCCTAAGCTGAGCAAGACAGATTACTTGTGAAAGAACTGCACACACACACACACACACACACAAGTCCAGTCAGTTGTCTACTGCAACAAAGCCAGTACAATAAAGGGTCACCGTCACTGTCTTCATTTATCTCTCGAGTAACATGATTCATTTAGTTAAGTCCAGCCTCTTTGTGCCAAACGTGTCAGAGAGATTGGATTGACAGAGTCAGGGAATGGAATACAGGAGAAGCTCTCAAGCAGCGGAAGGAAACATGGGATAAGGAACATGCGGACCAATGCCTGGAGACAAATTAAAGCGGAGTATTGAAACAAACAAAAAGTGCATACTTTGATTATTTGTAAACTGCACTGTTTTCTACCAACCCAAAGGTTGCTTCAGTTCTGTGAGGATCAGTAACTATGGATTTGTGTACACTTTGGAAAGTGTTTGTGGGTGGGAGCTCTCCACTGCTCTGTGAGCTGGATTACACAGACAGGGCACTCCAACAGTGAGGGAGGAAGTGAGGATTGATAGAGGAAGAGGAATAGAGAGTTGGTTTCAGCAGGCGACAATTTTGGACCAAGACAAGAGGGACAGTTTAGGCATGGCTGAGGGTGGCGGTGCTCTCTGGTCAGAGGGCTTCCTGGTTGGCCGTCAGGTACTCCTCCGCTCGCTTGTGAGATTCTAGGGCTTTTATAGTATACACGTCCTGCGGCAGCTCAGATTTTCGCCTCATCAAAACCTTGTCTTTCTTGATGTCTTTCATCCCCTGAAAGGAAAGAGTCATAGTCCTGAGACAGTGCAGCTTACAGCAAGACCAAGACATGCGGAGTGTTTAGAAGCTGACATCTAGAATAAATGAAAGTTTTTGCCTGTGATTTTAGAGCAACACTACAGGTCAAACAATAACTTTAGAAAAGTTGGCGGCATCATTATTTTATTTTTACACAGAGATATGTAGGTCTTTTACTAAAATCTAAAATGAAAACTAAAATTGTTCCATTATATTCCAATGAGTCAAAAAAAAATGGGGGAAAACACATTTGTGTGTCTTTAACTCCAGGAGTATTAAAAATATCTTAATATCCCTTTAAATTCTGGTTCAGGAAAAACTTTCTTTTTTGAATCTCCATTTTTTTAAGCCCTATGTGGTTAAATCCCAGAGATAAGGGGCTCTCAATGTGCCATCCATAAATTGACACATTTTCCACATATTCAATGGTGGGTCACATGGTACAGTATTAAAGATAGCATTTCTTGTCCAAAAAAAACAAAGGTCTGAAGTTCAAATAATGTTGGAACTAGAAATCTACTTTTATTTATTAACTTTAAAACAATTGTCCAAAAAAAACAAAAAAACAACAACATTCATCAAATTCTCGATTTTAGAGATACAAAATCTTTTTCCCTCATTTTTTGGACTCACGTCATTGGCATGTGATGCAATGAGAGGAGCTGAAATCAACTCATTTTAGCAATAGACTGACCTATCTCAGTGTAAAAATTAAAAAAATTATGGTTCCATCTTTCTAACCTGTAGTTTTGCTCTTAAATCATGAAGATATTGGATTACTCTGGAAATATGTATCCATGGCATTTAACATATTGGCTTTGATCACCATTATGTTTTTTGTTCTGTAAAAAAAAGAAAAGAAATCTGAGCCAGGCAAGTTTCTAAGATTAGGCTGATTTGACATGGAATAGCCCAAGAGCTTTCATTCAGTTGTACCTGTGAGGCTTCTGACTCCACAGTCTTCTTCAGAAGCTGGATGTCCTCGGCTGTAGGGGTCTCTGTCTCCATTGAGTACAGGGGGATCCCTCCAGGGCTTTCGTTATACATCATATACTGCGTATAAACACAAACCCAAAAATATATTTTGTACATCTACATACATTAAGCTTGTTCAGCCTTAATAAGTTGGCCGGTATGATTGTATATACCATGTGATGGTAGAAATGTGTAAACCAATAGATATATCCTGAATTGGACGAGTCACATTCAAAGCCTAAATAACAAAATAAATTTGAATAAAACGTATTTAATGACTTTAAGCCCACACCAAACAAAAATGAACTATATTATTACAATGATAATGATCTTTATTATTTGGTGGATGTCTGAATTGTTTATTCCAAATACTATTAATATTAAATTGAACTACTGAATAACATACAGGTATTCTGCTTCGTGTCTTACCTAACAACACTACCCTTTGCCCGTAGTGAAATCAGTGTAAAGCACGGCCTCTTGTGGCTTATTGCTTTATTAACCAACAGATTCAAATTAAGCTTATCCAAGTTGGAAGTACCCGTTTTATAAAGTATTTTCTCAGGTGTTAAACAATCTAAAGTGTTTTTGCATGGGTGTCAGACTTATCATTCGTTATCAATAATCTTTTGGTTTGTGTCCATTAAATTTCAAATAAGAGAAAACTGAATAAGAGAAATTATAAAAATAAGAGAAATTTACAAATGAGATAAAATGAGATTACGTTTATTTGTAAAATGTATAATTCACTGGATTATCCCAAATAGGATAATCCCATGGTTTTTCTTTAAAATCTGTTATATAGAATGACTTAACTATGACAAGATTTTGGTCATACCACCCAACTCTATGCCTAAACATGGTATGAAAGATGAAGTTTAAAGAAAACCCAAACAGTAGGATAAGTGTATTTTAATATCCATCATGTTTAGAGGCAAAAGTGACTAACCTCCTCTTGAGCTAGGCCAGGTCGAAGCGTGATCTTTGTACTCTGTGAAAATTCAAAAGGTATGACAAGGGACATATATGAGACACTGACTGACAAACAAATATTTACACCATTCCTTCACATCCTCTGAGGTTTTGTGTGCGTTTGCCCTCAGAGCACATGGGTGCCTCATGAGAGATGAATTACGATTAGACACGTAAGGAGTATTTTTTTGTTAATTCAAATTAAAATACACTTGAAAAATACAAATAATAAGGCAACAAACTCCTGCATCCCCATCACAGAGGGCATTGTTTAATCAAATTAGGCTGTTTCAGCTGCACACTAAGTTTTAACAGTAATAGTAAAACAATTGCATTATAAATATTCAAGCTTTTCATCTTAAAGGTGCATTAGGGCAAATTTGTGTTTATTTTGCACTGGTAAGCTAGCAGGGTAGATGCATCATCACACAAAAACAGATGATCTCATTTACCGGTGTCATTGTAAAAATGCACAAATCTCATTTCAACTCATGAATGTTCTCCCAGCACTATACGTAAAATAAAGCAGTTTTTTTTCTCCAAGACTGATATGACTGGAGTCTTCATCTCATCTGAGTGTACACAGTGGTGTAAAGTACTTGAGTAATTGTACTTAAGTACTATACTTCACTCAAGAGCAATTTAAATGGAATGATTGTACTTTTTCTTAATTACATTTCGAAAAGAAAAGTACTTTTTACGCCTTGCAATTTTATTCAGACTTGAAAATTACTTTTTTGCATATAATTTTCTTTTGTCATAAAGACGCCTTTTAAGATAGACTGGAAGTCATTAATTTCTAATGTAGAGCTGCTTGGGAGCAGCAGGGGGTTCCAACCATCTGTGGATGCAGTATTTTCAGATCCATGTTGAAATATTTAGACTCGTGCAACTATTTAGACAAGTGCAAAGTGAGAAATATCAACAGTTTTGTACTAAGCTTTATTCTAAAAGCCTGCTATTTCAGCAGATTGGACAGTATGAACGTAGAAGTCACAAATGATAATTTACGTTGTGCATTTCATAAAAGGAATTTGTAATTAAATGTACACGTGTCATTTATTTCTGCACTTGATAAAACCTTCATATCTAAAGTATACATATTAATTTTCCTCTACCTATTGTTTGAATTATTATTATAATTTTGATTTTTGTGGCCGATGTTAGGCTATATTCATAATAATAACGAAAAGCAGTAATAATAATAATAATAATAATAATAATAATAATAATAATAATAATAATACAGTAAATATTATTCATGCATTGAGGTTTGGTAGCAATTTAATTGAAATGTTATATATTCTGCCAATAAAATGCATTAAACATACAATTGAATTGGCCACATTCTCCTCTCAAAAAATGTAAAGTTACATTTTATAATTTAATGTAAATACTTTTTTTTTTTAAGTATGTTTTTGGCTTGATACTTGGACTTTTAATTGAGTACATTTGAGTAATTTTAACACCCCTGTGTATATCATTTTAAACATATTTTCCAAAAATACTACTCTTTTATTAACTACTTATTTCTGTTGAAAGGTTTAGCAAAAAAAATACTCATTTCATTTGAGAACGCCTCATACAACAATAAAAGCTGCAAGCTATAAAAGTTCTGCCAACAGTTTTGTTGTGAACGGCACCCAGTCATTCTCATAGCTCTCTGTGAGCTTGAAATAGTTGTTTCTCTCAGTGTATTAGAACGAGAGTATAGTGGAAGGTGTGTACCTGAGGGTTCTGTTTCGCCAACTCCTCAATTTTGTGCCACATTTCTTCCCGTTCCTTCAGTTTGTACTTCTCTCTAGGGAAGAACCGGAAAACAAACTGTTTAAGTTGGTTCAGTGACAGCAACTCGTGTTTATGGATGCACATGGTTGCCATTAGCTAAAACAAACTCCAAAGAGATTAAACAGGCCTGCCATAATATCTATATGGAGACAGTGGCTAAAAAGTTTTTGTCACTAAAAAACTACAAAAGTAGGTAAGTAGCTCTAGTTTTTGCAAAACAAGAGTAACAGCTGATTACTGCCTGAGAACAATCCTATAAAATCTCCAAATTATTTCCTTCTCCTTTGATCTTCCACCACATTCCCTCTTTCTCCCATCATTCACTCACTTCTGCTTCTCAGCCTTGTACTGCTGAGTGCAGTCATCAAACAGCTTCTGGTTCATCTCCATGAAGAGCTTCAGAGCATTGTAGATAAGCCCATGGATTGTCCTGCAGGAGAAATGACAACACAAGTACATCAGACATCTGAACAGAAATGTTATCTACAGGTGTTCATCATTCATAATAAAAAAAGAATACAAATAAGATGCATCTTTTTTAATTGTGTGACAACTCCAGAAGGTAATCTGGATTAGCAGAGGTGTGACCGTACTTGTTCCAGTGGCTCTTGGAGTTCTTGTAGAGTGCGGGGAACATTATGGGGAGAATCTTGGCGGCGTTGTCGCTGATCAGGCTCATGATGTACTCATTGTTCCAATAATACAATGCTCTTTCAGCAACCTGGAACACACATGGACATTACATTTAATTGACCAACACATTTACAAGACTAGTTTACAAGACAAGACTATAAGACAAGGACTACAGCAGAAACATAGAAACACAGAAGAACTGATATTATTGTCAATCTATCAGCCTAAATTGGTAAACTGAAAAATTAAACAATTTTCCAGGAGTTTAAAAAGAGACACATTTTAAGTTTAAGAAACTAAAAGAGTGAAAGATGTCCAACAATTAAGTTCTAGAGTGAGACTGTGCCATCGCACCTGGAAGTGTGGACTTGATACACACTTGGCCAGTTGTCTAAACAGGGGCTCCATGACTTTAACAAACTCTGAGGGCTCGATGACATCCAGGATTTCCTCCAGCTCATTCAGAAACATCACCTCTTTAGGACTGTGAGTCTTAGGCCAGAACTTCAGCAGACCCATTATCACCTGATGCAGACAACAGAACAAGTAGAAGGCAATTAAAGACTAATCTGTACTTACTGGGGGAACAGGCATCGCTTAGCTCGCCTACAAATGATGACGAAATGCAGTGACGTTTTTGCTCTGCCAGTGTTTTGTTTGGTGATATTTCTCCTGTTTGCGCATATCTATAAAATTCTTGACCTTGGAAAACTCAACTGGTCGAAGAGCATTGATGATTGATTAAAACTAATCATGGTTGTGGTTTGGATGTGACAATAGCCATGGCAGCTGAGGAGTTGTTACCTAGGTTAGTGTCATTAAATGGAAAACCTAGAAGCCTGTCTCTCAAAGATTGTGCAGAAGTATACTTTTTTTTTACATGATTCCCAGCACAAGCTCAATAAAAACAGGGTGGTCACAACAAATGAATGGAGAGAGATTGTAGTTTTTAAAAGAGGCAGGGGCTCCATGACAAGTTTAATCAAGCAAAAAATGTATACAGTTCTAAAAGCTGCTATCCATGGAGAGAAAAACCTGTATGACTTCTGTGGCTGGAACAGTACATCAAATGCTTGACATCACACTAAACAAAATAATTTTAAAACGACATTGCACATAGTATAAGCACCAATTCATTCACCTAAGGAGCTTTAGTTCATCCAGGAAAAATAAGTTTGGCTTCTTCCATAGTATAAAGATGCCTTTCTCACAGATATCAGATATCTATACATTAACAAGTTTGTGAAAATAATTTTTTTTAAAGGTGCACACACTCATTTTTAGTTTTAGTTGCACTGGCCGATATGGCACGATATGGTCTAAAAATTGTTTTAGACTTTATATTGACACTAAAGCCCAAAGTAAACTTTGATTTTGATGTGAACACTATACTCCATTTGACAGTGCGTGCATAAACAGGCAGTTGCCGCATGCGCGGTACAACTGCTATAAGACACCAAACTATTTTACTTCAGGACTTTACACCAGTAAAGATGTCTTTATATTCCTACAGACTCAAGGTATACAATTACAGGTATCTCCATACCTCCTCACAAATGTGCTCTTGACATGCACATCCACTGTTGCTGTTTTAACAACAGGCGATTACATCTTGCTCTAGTGATAACAACATCTCAAATGTGAGTACTGCGAACTTGTGTACACACTAATTCATGCAAATAAATCCAGAAGCATGCACATTCTGCACATTCAAAGACAGGTTGTTAGAAAAATCGGGCTGCACGTGTTCAGTGAAATTGCATCATGTGCCTTGTAGTCTGACCAAAGAACACTGGGGCTTAAGTTGGTATCTGATGCACTGATGCAGCATCACACAAAACAATTATTGCATGAGTGCAAGTACCCAACAACTAGAGGGTTACCAAGATAAAATAAGTAGTATTTGGTCTGATATATAATCTTAATATGTCAGCCCCCCTGAAGTGACAGGTCCAAGTAGAATAAAACAGATTTTCTAAGGCAACTGATATAACTGGACTCTTCAACTCATGTTGGTGTACATGACTTAACACATTTTCTTAATAGTACTATTCATATTTTAATGATAAGACTTTTGAAAAGAGGAATGACAAGTAAAGTCTTACAGGTTCAGTGAGGCTGCTGTCCTTTTCCAAAAACTGTACCACACAGTAGGCCAGCTGAAAAGACAGGAAACGACACCTCAAACATTTTCCAATAGGCATTACAAAGAACACAATAGGTTTGCTAACACAAGTCACTGCTATTCTTAATTGTATTCATATAGTCTGCAAAACAAATCACTCATCATACGTAATCCATTGACTATAGGTGGAAACAGTGAGGGAGGGGTGGATAATATACCAGCTGAAATAATATACAACTTTGAGTATCACTGGCCGTTGTTTGAAAAAAAGCCACCATTTTGGAATTCCGTACCACTTCAATAAGCAAGTGAGGGAAGTTTTGTTGACTCCGATGTACGCTTCAGGCAGATCCATATCCCACAATGGAACTCGATTGTGACATCACAGCAGATCGCTTTTCATCAACCCCACCACCCCACACAACTCTTGTAAATCATATAACGGAAAGCGGTGTACAGCTGTATGTGAACTTAGGTCAATTAAGCAGTTCAGAAGAGTACCACTAGGATTTCACCATATAATACTTGTAGCTACCATTGCAATGTTACCATTTTCATTTGTGTAAAACTTAATTAATCATAACAGTTGGATGAAAAGTTAATTCATATATGGCAAGATTTATATATAACCCTCTCAAATTACAACTAAACTTTATCTGAATCTGTCATTGCATCAATCTCTGAAGACAATGTCTTCTCAGGTGCAAAAAGAGCAAAATAGTTCCACAAAATAATAATAGCCTTAATGCAAGTGACAACGAGCTCAAGTGTACAAGAGCTTAGGCTGTTCCTTTTCAACGAACTGCATGGGTTCCGCCAGTAGTGGGCTTGTGCAATGTAGGCTATGATGTACATTCAAGACCACGAGACGAAGGGAAGTTAGCAAGGGGAGGGTGTAAATGTCTGAAGTGGAATGCAGCCCCCTTTGTTTAGCCTTAACTAAGGCACCCTTAGTTACTGTTGCTAACACAGGAAATCTTGACATTGTTAAATGTGGAGAAATTATTGTATTGAGTGATTTACATCAGGAATTATCAATTAACATCTGAATCTGTGCATTTAAGAGAGTGCTTCAAACATTTTTCATTTTATCACTATTTCATTTAAAAAATTATTTTTTAAATGCATCACAAGAGACTTCTGTGATTTTTGTCATGTTGTTGTGACAGTCATGAAAAATCTCAACAGTGTAATTTCCAGCACATCTCAAATTCTGTGGTGGAAATGTGTGGCTAATTAATCTAATCGCTAACATTTTATGTAAAATAAATAATTATATTTATTATATATATAATTTTTTTTTGATATTGTGAAGTATATATATATATATATATATATATATATATATATATATATATATATATATATATATATATATATATATATATATATATATATATAATAACTAGACTCCTTCAGTGCCCATTTTCTCCTTCAGTGCCGATGTAGACTCCTTCAGTGCCGATTTTCATTAATCGGCACTGAAGGAGTCTACAGTTGGAATGATTTGGTTCTACAGTATAAAAGAGGCCTCAAGTGGCAAAATAAAAAAAATTTAATTGCCACTTTGTGGGAATTTACTGTATGAATCCATATTTTTATCCTCCCTCCAATGCATATTTTGTTATTTTGATTAGATAATCAAATGTTCTAAACTGGAGTAGAAGCACGCAAAGAAAAATGCATGTGCCGTCAAGTCAGAACATACATCGTGTCTCCAAATTCATATCTTATGAATATTCTAAAAATATTAATAAACCTTATTCCTCATTAAACCTCATCTGGTGAAATATATTGGCTATAAAAGATTAATTTGGTAAATTCTTGCATAAAGAGCATTGCAACAGAGCCAAGTTTCTGTCATTTCAAAATCATAGTCTCTGGTGTTTTCCCGGCTCGTTTATATTTAAATCTCAAGTAATGCACCAAATCTTTTTTTCCAGGTCATTATTGGAATTTTGGTTGAACAATTAACTACATTTGGGACTTTATTATTTTTGGACTCTTGTAGCCTCTATGTCTGTGCCTGAAACATTAAGGAAAGCCTTATTTAGCCTATTTTAACATTCTAAAACTGTCAGCCGATTTCTCAGATATCTGAATTTTTCACCACTTTAAATATCAGCAAAATCCACAATTGGTCGACCAATAATTTCTACTATGATTTTGTTGTTGTTGCATTAACCCACCCCTACAATGAGGCAATCATTATCACACACAAATTGTCAATGAAACAAATGTTTTCAGGAGAGAGTTCCTCTTAAGCGTACCTGTGGGTGATAGACGCTGAGAGACTTGACTTTGTGTAAAGGCAGCAGGACTCTGATGAGGAACATCTTGTGCTCCTCTTTCAGTGGCAAGGCAAAGCCATTAATTATACTGTGGAAAGAGCATGAGACTGGTCATGTGAGACACGTTCTTTCAGTTCAGTAGTGAGGGCCTTCTCTCTGGTTTGTCATGGCAACACTGATAGTGGCAACACTCACCTTCCTAAGATTTCTAAAAGCTCCGCGATCCCATTGTGATGCTCGGTCTCGTATATAAACCTACAGTGAAAGATCAAGGACATTGACTCAGCTACCCATCTCACCTGCTTTCATTCCTGAGAATGGAAAACTCTCTACTGATTCAAAGACCAACTCACTTCTTAGAACTCCAGCATTACAAAGCTTATGAATGAGGACATATATTTAGAGCACTGTATAGTCAGCATCCATAGCATAGCAAGTAAGAAACAAATACAGATGTGGATTAGTTTGAGAGCTTGCCTGTAAAATATGTTGTTAATCTGCCGACGGATGTAGGCTCTCAGCCCCAGGAACTTTCCATAGATCCTGTGCAGGATGGTCTTTAGGAAGTCCCTCTCTCTAGGGTCTTCACTGTCAAACAGCTCCAGAAGCTGTAAAAGAAATGAGGCATTAGCATAATCATCTATGAAAACACTTTGACATATCACTTCCCTCATTACTGCTGAATGTCTTGATGTTGGACAAATGAGAGCATCTGAAGGGATGGAGCAGCTCTACTATTCACCATTGTTTGACTAAAGTAACCATATTTTAACCATTATTTTTATAGTAAAACCGAAAGAATACCAGAACTATGGCAATAAAAATTTAAATCGTTCTGACTAAAAGAGAGAATGCAAAACTATTTCAGAAAATATATTCCCTCCCTGTCCTCTAAGAGCTTCTGTACGAAACTGTGTAGAAGTAGTAAAAATTAAATAATAATATTATTCTAATTTTTTTATTTTGTAAGAAATGAACTGGCCATGGTCATGTAGTGATATATAAATTCTATTTTATTCAAAATAATCCAAGGTATTGAATCTTAAGTGTAGTTTACAACAGATGAGGTTCACACATGAAATGGGCATAATTTGCCTTGATAAAGAACACTTTAATTTTAAAAAGTTTAAATCCTCAATCTTTTAACCTAAGCTAAGTACAGAAAGAGATAATCACTGCACTGCATATACTTATATACAATTTATATAGCAATAGCAACTTATATAGCAATCAGAGGCCTGTGTATAGTGTTTTATGTGTATGTTCCATTGCTGGTTTGTGGGTGAGGCAAACTGTGATGCAGTTATAGCACACAAGAGAGGGTACTCACCGACAGTACAAACTTTTGGTCAATATATTTTTTGGCAACATTGGGCTGGAAGTCAGGTGACTCCAGGAATCTTAAAAAGAACTCATATACAAGCTGAAGGATGGAGAGAAAGAGAGAGACAAAAAGAGAGGGGTAGTAAAAGGATCAATATCAATACAAGATTAATGTATCAATCTGGTCTTCTTTGCCACCACAGAAACAAATGTTGTTAGTTTTAGCACAAATGGAAGTCTTATTAAATTGAGATGGACACTGTCTTTCTAAGGGTAAATCCTAACAAGATGGAACCTCATAAGTGACTATTTTGGAACACTACATAGTCAGCAACTCCTTGTGTCACACTAAATAGTGCTCTGCATTGGAGGCTTATTGCTAGGCTAATATCATGATACACAAAACTTATAAAAATACACAGCACATCTAATATTAAAATAGTCAATTTCAAATTAGGTAACTTTTTTTAACCCATACTTTTCATTATTGAATTTATTAAGTATATTTCTAATTAAAATACATTTCACCTTGCACACCATCTTGGATGAATTTTTTTCTAAAGTTTTCACATAAACCATGTGTAACACTGGGCTAAAACTGCATCTAGAGAGTCAGTAAGAACATGTAAATGGACTTCCACATGTTTAGCATCAGTGTTGCCAAATGGACTGTAGTCTATGGAGCATTTTAACGTGGCACTTAAAGTTCAAACTATTTCTACTTTGACCCTATTGCCGCTGACCTTTCGAAGCATCAGCCAAAAAGAAAGGACATTTTCAGGGCCTGGGTAGCTCAGTGGTAAAGATGCTGGCTACCACCCCTGTAGTTCGCCAGTTAGAATCCCAGGGTGTGCTGAGTGACTCCAGCTAGGTCTCCTAAGCAACCAAATTGACCCGGTTGCTAGGGAGAGTAGAGTCACTCGGGGTAACCTCGTGATCGCTATAATGTGGTTTGCTCTCGGTGGGGCGCATGGTAAGTTGTGCGTGGATGCCGAGGAGAATAGCATGAAGCCTTCACACGCGCTATATCTCCGTGGTAACACACTCAACAAGAAATGCGATAAGATGCATGGGTCTCAGACATGGAGGCAGCTGAGATTCGTCCACCCGGATTGTGGCGAGTCACTACGCCACCACTTAGAGCACATTTGGAATTGTGCAAATCCTCCCCACCCAAAAAAGAAAGGACATTTTCAGGTGGTGTGTTATTAGATGGGCAGTGCCAGCATTTAAAAAAAAAAAAACAAGATGTTCTCTGCAGTGCACTGACGCCTGACATGAATCATATTGAAGGCCCTTAAGACTCAGGTTCTGATGGAATGAAGCTACACACACACACACCTGCAGATGCGGCCAAGCTGCCTCCAGAGTGGGCTCATCCTCTTCAGGGTCAAACTCTGCTCCTGTAGGGTTGGAGGAGGGGGGCAGAGTCCTGAATAGATTTACAGAAAACTGAAAAAGAAAAGAAAAACACATAAGCTCTTATTTAGTTAACAGAGCAACTGCCAATTCCTGAAAAAAAGTATGTATACTATATATATCAGGGCTGTTGATTTAATGTGATATTTTAGTGCGATTAATCATAAAAAAGCCAGTGAAATAATCATGTCCCTGTCGCTTACAAAAATTCTGTAATAAAAGCACGTCTTTTTCTATCATCGGTGCAATTCAAACTTGAAGTACATGTAACTTTGTGTTCCTACAAGCCGCGCCAGTAGGGGGCAGTCAGCGCTCCCCATTAAACCTAACAAAACTCCCTAAATGAAGCACAACAGAAACGGATCAGGAGACACAATTCTTAAAGTTTCAACTATTTATCTTGACACAGCATCCTAAAAACATGGCATTTGTGACATTGAAAACCAAAGGTTGAGTGCGTCGCTCCAAAAGCATCCTTCTACCGCACATTTACATAGACTGACAATTAAAAATAGTGCAGATGAAACTGTGAGAACAGGACAGAATAAGAAACTCAACTGTAAAATAGATTGCTTTTGACTATAGTCTTATGTTAAAGGTGTCATGGCATGAGGAATAAAAATTCTCGATCCTTTGACATACAAGATGTCATTGTACAGTACTATAAAACATACTGTAAGTTTCAGAACCGCCTCAATAGAAAAAGATCATTTATTTAAACCAAGCAGCTGAAATGGCTCATTTGGAATTTGTTGAAATTGTGACATCACAAGGACCAAATACATCTGCATATGACTGCATCTACAGCAAGACATCAACATTTTAGTCATTGCACCCTTGGTCCTGCACACTGGTGCTCAGTCAGTCACACATGTGAAGAGGAGAGAGGGCCTATCATGGGAGATTCATCCAAAGTGGACATACACAGGTCACCTTCATGTGATTATCTGGATTTAAATGTTTTTCTACATATAAATGCACTAGACGAATGTCTTTGACCATTATTATGTATCTCATGCCACTTTTAAAAGAGGCAATGTCAAGTTATAACTCTAAAAAGGAGAATTGACATGTTGGTAAAAAGCCAGTTAATCTGAACGGTCCAAAAAAAGGTTGACCGATATATATCCGTTTTGCCAATTAATCGGCACTGATAACAGATTTCTGGAACTATCTGTTTGTCAAAAATCCACACTGATAGTTTCCCCCCGTTGCGTCAGTTGCTGGAGCGGCTGGGAAAGGTCAGCTGTCATTATGCAGTATGAGAGCGGCCTCTGGAGGTGAAAAAAAAAGATCACTTCACTGATGCCTTGAGGTGTTTATTTTGACATGTGAGACTACACTCTGCATGGAGCAGAACATCAAACATCAAAACAACAAAAAGATATGTATACAGTACACTACAGCACACGTTGTCATATCATTATGAAGTAATTAATTTGTTGACTACATGCTGCATTAGTAGAGAACTGCAGTATGTTTTTGCAGACAAGGCTGAAAGGATGCCAACATTAAAGCTAACCTCAAGCGGCTAGAACAATGTGACAAAAATACACGCAAGTCCTAGCCGTATGTTTAAATGTCACGATTGTTACCATCTATTTGCATTAGTTTATATTCAACTGATCACGTTTATGCATTCAATAGCCATCTAAGTTGCATATTTAAAGCTAGTGATGTGAGAAAGCAAAGTAATGTCTTCATGCAGCCGAGAGAAACATAAATAAATCTGAAATGCATCTGATTTCAATAAAAAAAATGTATCCTCACTGTAATACGATGACTTCAGATCGATCACATTCTTGTGCTATAAAAGGCTAGACACTGCACAACAAATACAGTTTAACAGAAAGCAGGTGTCTCAATATGCTTTTAAAGTTCTTTTAAATTAGACACATCATCTAAAAAACAGCACTCCTGCACGAGATGCTGAATAAAAAAAAAAAAAAAAAAACATTTGTCTAATACACGTTTACATAGATAAAAAAATATATGGTTGCAAAAGAATTTGGTGTGAACTGTGAACTGCCCCTTACAGTTAGTGGAGGTCTTTGGCCATTGCGTCTTGCTCTCTTATAAGCGTTTCTCAGATTAGGCAATAAGTTGTTTAAATGCTTTATCAGGAAAGATGCTCAACTTGGAAATGTGTCTCGAGATCCTCACGCTCTGTTCCAGTCTGTTGTGTTAGTAGTCTGAGCTGCTTCACTACCGAGTTCAGCTGAATACCACTGCAATCTATGAATATTGCTACTCTACAAACTGTACTGTATAAAAAATTTGGTATTTCGCTATTATTATGAAGCTTGAGTCTGTAGTAGTAGGAATCAGTGCAAGTGTAACACCATGTGAACTGTCTATTGAAGTGTTTCACCCCCTCTTTTTAATTTTGACAACATTTGAGAATACGGACGGACTAAAACTTATTTATTTTATACACATTAGTTGAAAATGAAATGCACTTTTTTTAACAGGATAGGAATGTTCTATGCCAGTGTATCCCAAACTGGGGTATATTAGTTCATATATATTAATATTTATTTCATTTAAAATGTACAATACATTTTCAGATTCAGTCAGTACTGTTTATTTTAAAGTAATTATGCACTATTTTACATTGTGTTAATTTTTCATTCAGTATTAATTTCATAAAAAATATAAAATATCAGGTGATTAATCGGCAGGCACTGCACAACTTATTTATCAGTAAAATATCAGTCACCTCTACTGTCCAGCCTGTGAACCCTTTTAACTCCTTGTTCACCAAGTGTCTGAAGTGGATGTAGGTCATTGAGAAGACACCAGTAAATCAAAACTTTTCCTAATGATGGCTGTTGCATTTGGATTGATGCATGAGAAACAAATGAAAATCATTTATTTTGATTAGGAAAATTAGAAAAGGACACAAATGCTAATTTTGTGATTTGAGCAGAGTGAATGGGAAAAATTGTATTGAGCCCCGCGTTTTGCAACATATTTTCCGGAGGGACAAATACATTCAAAATTATGTATTCAAGAGTGAACTGCAGGATGACTGACTTGCTAATGTAACCAGTTCTGTTGTATTTTGCCAGATATTCAAGTCAATTCCTTCTAATAATCCCAGATACATATGAACATGTTTCATGGTTACTTCATAATTAATTAGCACAGCTAAATAGCATACATTTTCTGCTGAGTCATCTCCGCATGACAGCAGTGTAAATGCAGTCAACACTCTCATCTCTGTGATTTATAACCTGACAGATGTCTGCAGTAGCCTAATAAAAGGATTTTTTTACATTACAGACTTATGTCCAGGAAACTAATCAGTGTTTTTAACTGCCTCTGCGCTCTCACCTCACAGTAGATTGTTGTTGGAATCTGTACCCGTCACCATCAGTTCACAAATCACACAAATGTGCATCAGGGAATTGTGGGTAATTAGCCATCATAAATCAAGGGCCAGACACCTGTGCTTCCTCTCAGCCATTTATAATTCAAAGATCTGCTTTGCCCCAAGGGCTGGGTGATACAGCCTAACAATCTCAATATTTTTCAGCCTTTTGACTACATTGTATTATGCTTGTTTTTTCAGAACCTTTCAGCATGGACTGTTTGCGTTTTTGGCACGTATCAGTGTGGATTGCTTGTGAACCAGTGACAATATGATTCAAGCTTAGCATAGGAACTGTTGAAAGATGAGGCAGTTAAAAACACTCTTGGACTGCAAAACCATAAGTAAACTATCTAATTTATGAATATTTCATATGTCATGACTGTTTGGTAGTTTATGGTGCTAGTTTAGTGAACAGTTTAAACATTTCAGATGAAATGTGTTAGATATGGGTTACCGTATTTTCCAGAAATAAAGTTACACCTGAATACAAGTCGCATCGAGACAAAATTGCATTGTTGAGAGAAAACAAAACACAGATATGTCGCATCTGTGTATAAGTCGCACTGATAGAGGGTGTATGCGGCAGGCACTAGGACACGGGAGCAGCCACCCGACTTCCTGTCAGCCATTCAGCAGCGTGTCAGATCCGCTTCAGCGTGAAGATTACTGCGGTCTTTGTTAGAACAATAATGTTATGGTGCACAAAATATTTAAACTGGTTGCAAAAAGCACGTTGTAAAGGAATAACACTCTGAAACTACTTTTAAATGCTACTATAATCACTATGAGTGCTGTTTTCATCTGTTTGTGTGGAAGCATATGTTTTATTGTGCAGCATGTTTGACCGGCCAGTTAGGTAGCCCAAAAATTATGTAAATGGACTAGAAGTTGCATGACCTTTGAGAAGATGAAAAAATAATATTCCGGAAAATACAGTACATGTTAATCCTGAAAGTTTGTTTTATAAATATTTTGGTCTTGTGCAGTTTTTTCATTTTCTTTGGATTGCGTTTCAAATATGGTTGTATTGGAAGGGCTGCACAATGTTAGCCAATCATAACAGTGGAAGTTTACTTTGAAGTCTTTGGGCCAGAGAGCTTAAAACAGAGCATTTCGTACCAGAGATAGGGTTGAAAATTTGTATATACACTACTAAATTATCTTTTGGTGCAAAAAAACTTTACTAAGATTATAAATGGACCTCAGGAAAGATAATAAAATTATAACAACAGTATGTCATGACCCCTTTAATTGATACGGGAATAAAACAAACAAACAAACAAACAAACAAACTAACAATCTAATGACCTCAACAGCCTCTTTTTTATTGTCTTTTCAATGCTAGAACTGCATGATTCTGGATTAATTGGGAATCATGATTTTTTTTTTTTGGTTAGAATAAAGATCACTTCTCTCACCATTCTGAAGAAAAAAAATGCTTATGTGATTTACTAAACCTGGACATAATGGTACTAAACAAAGTAACATGTAATGTACTAAAGGTTCTGAAAAAAATTTCTCTACTTCAATCCATGAAAAAATGCAATAAAGTTGTAAATAAAATAATAAAATGGTGCAACGAATACATTACAAACTAAACAGCACCTTGTTATTTAAAAAAAATAAAATACAATTATAATTCTGTTAAAAAAAGTGCATAAAAAAAAGAAATGAAACGATTTAGGCTTCTCACATGCTAAGTAAAAAGTAAAACGAGCGGGAAAAAGGCTTCATTAACAGTTTTATGTCAATTTGAAAAAAAATATGCAATAACACACTGTTATTTTACTACTTTAAAAAAGATACATTTATTAACAATATAAATGAATACAACGATGCCTTCAGTGTTTCTCTTGAAAAAATTGCTTCAAGATTTTAATTATTCAAGACCCTGTAATTAAATAGAGAACAGAGTAAACAGTGCTTTAAGTTTTCCAGCAACAGTAATTAAACATTTAAAAAATTATAATATAAAACATTAAAAAAGTAACTGAATGCAAAATGAAACTACTTAAATATTTGACACTCTTTACTGAGTGATAGATTTACATTAATACTGATTTGATGCAGTAAGAATGTCTGAATGCCTATAACAGACATCATGCAGCTTATATACATTTAGACATCGCACAGATCTAACATTTTTAAAAATTTGTCCCGCCTGCATATACATTAATGTCTGTGTTTGCTTTAATATCTCAATCAAGACAGCACAGATTTAATCCTGTCTGTTTACACTCGTAATTCATTAACAGATGTTTACATTAATGTCACCTAAAGAGGGGTATTCTGATTAAGAACAGCACAGTCTCGTGCAGGAGCGCTGCATTCATCACAAGATACAAGTGCACGGGCAGACACACGCATGTGAGTGTTTGAAAACAGCCGACTGTAATCAAACAGCTCACAGGTAGCGAATTGATTCAGATCTGAGTAATGTCGGTATTTTTGTAGCATCGGTTTCTATAAAAATATTGAACTGAACACTGTTACACTAATTCTCCTAATTGTCCTGGCTAATCGTGGCTGCACTATTCAATTAGTAAACCACTGTGCTGGACAAACATTTTTGGTTTAGTTTATTCAGCATCTCGTGCAGGAGCATTGTGATTTGTAGATGCCATATAAAGTTTATCAACATTTAAAAATGAGTCTTGAAGTGAATTTTTAATTTAAATTTGACCGCCTTACAAAAGGCATGCCTCGGGAATGTTAATATACATTGCAGAATCATTGTCATTTAGGAATGAGATCGCGGGGGTGTCAGAATCGAGATCGTGATCTTTTAAAAATTACTCGTGCAGCTACATTCAATGCTTTATTAGTCTTATCTGATTCATATCTGAATTATTACATGTCTTATTCTGTAGGCCCTACTGATATTGAATTACCTTCCTTTGGGGGTCTTTCTCAGCAAATATTGATATGTGATTAATTTGAAAAATTAATCTGCATGTCACGCAATTAATTCGACTTAAAATGTCATTGATTGACAGCCCTACTATATCTTAAAGAGTACTTTGATATACCACACTTATTATAATGGCTATTAGGTATCACCATAAAATCACTGTAATGCATGGACTCTCGTTTCTTAATGTTTTAGCAAATGAAGGAACTGGATAAGACACTAATGTTCCATAAATAATTACATTTACTAAACTGTAATAATCTGAATAAAAGGTTCTTCTGTTCAGTAAAAGCATAACTGGACAAAAATTATATCATAGAAATTTCGAAGACTTTAAAATGTTCAATATGACAGCATTATATTATAAGTCCTTTTCAAAGCAAGTCTGTCCACTCGGCAGCAATCATTGGAATTCTCCCAGGCAGGCTAGGACAGTTATTTTCAATGTAACAAATGGCATAAATGTACAGCTCCTATCTACTTGAATGGGTAAATGAAATCTCCAAATCTGTTGGTCAAGATTATGATCAAAAAACATATTTTAAATACAGCAGTAACATCAGACGACAATGGTCTCAGAAATTGTGCTTCTTTAGTTCAGATCATGTAAAAAAAAAAAACAATATATATATATAAACTCTATTAGTATAAACTATTATATATATCAATATATATATAAACTCTATTAGGAGTATATATATATATATATATATATATATATATATATATATATATATATATATATATATAAAATTCAGGCTGGTTCAGCTAATACACATGCACATTTTCGAGTTGACTAACAGGCAATGTCTGTATCTCTTCCGATTTCTCCCATTTATTTTAATACCAGTGGCCATTCACTGCTAATCGGTCTCTGATTATATTCAGTCTCTTGAAACCATACAATAGTGAATTGCAAAGGATGCTTTGAAAAATCGTCTTTAAAAACCTCACTCATCACAGTTGTGCAGTAACACCACAGAAGTACAGCACTGAAATGTCATCCAGCCTTATCACTCATTATAGATGCCAGTGTTAAACTTGTATGGTCTAAAATATAAACTCCCTCTAAAGTGACAATGGGTCTGTTCCTAAATGAAGAGACAGACCTAACTGCCTCCTGCCTATATGGCCAACTCCCTTCTATGGCAGCATCTTAT
Source organism: Moxostoma hubbsi (assembly GCA_032164185.1). Classification (NCBI taxonomy): domain Eukaryota; kingdom Metazoa; phylum Chordata; class Actinopteri; order Cypriniformes; family Catostomidae; genus Moxostoma; species Moxostoma hubbsi. Next base: position 33,878,727 of record JAVLUX010000021.1, read on the forward strand.
CTAACATGACACCTCAAAAGTGAAAGATTTGTAATGATGATGATGTCTTTTGGAAGGATCTTCACAGCACAAGTGTGCCCATGATGCCTTAAAAAGCTGCCTCATTAGAGAGCTCAAGCTTCTGCAGAGGGGCAGCACTGCTTTCTCTGACAACATGACGCAATGTGTCTCGACCATAGTCTCCGATGAGTGTTGACTCAGATCCTCGAGACAGTGGGAGAGCGAGGGATTGGTGAAACATTCTCCACTAACACCTTACTCTGAGACAGGAAAGCAGGACATGAGTCTAATGAGTGAGGAGACATTAGGAGTTTTCAGCAGCAAATCTGATGCAGTTGTATGACACACTCTGTGAATGTAACTGAAACTTGTGCGCCGGGCAATATATCAAATATATTTTTCAATGATCTAGTATGTAACATTAAGCACCATAGTGAATATCATAATGACTGTAATGCGTATCATTACTTGCAAGTTTTAAAGCAATAAGGCTTAAAAATATTGAGATTTTATGATTATATCACCCAGCCCTTGGGGCACAGAAGATCTCTAAATTATAAATGGCTGAGAGGAAGCACAGGTGACTGGCTCCTGATTTAAGATGGCTAATTACCCACAATTCCCAGATGTGCATTTACAGTTGAGTAGATTTTGGGGATTTATCCTAGCCTGGCTAGTAATCGCAGACTTTGCACTGGTCAGGCAAAAATGCCATTACTGTCAATAAGTCACAGAGGATTTGTTGTGCTAGGACAAGGTGTGAACTCACAGAGCACTTTACTAGGAACACTACACTTACTTATTTATGCAATTATCTAATCAGCCAATTGTGTGGTAGAAGTGTGATGCATTACAACATGAAGATAAGGGTAAGGAGCTTTAGTTAATATTAACATCAACCATCAGAAAGGTGAAAAAAATGTGGACTGTGGCATGATTGTTGGTGCCAGACGGGCTGGTTTCAGCATTTCTGTAACTGCTGATTTCCTGGGATTTTCACGCACTACAGTCTCTAGGGGTCAGGGGTCGGGAAACTTTTTTCACTAAGAAGCCAATTTTTGGTTGATGTATTTTTTCGAAAGTGCCATACCACAAACAAATCATTTACTATTTTCAAAAACAAAGTTTTTCAATAAAATAAAATGTTTATATTGCCCATAGACTAATCAAAAACAAACAAATATGCCAATATTAATAGGTAACATGTTGCAATATGGAACATGTTTGTGCGGGTCTCCATAAAATTACTTAATTTTACGTCATGAATAAGGTAAATTCCCTTTTGGGCTTAACGATATGTAAAAAAAACCATTTGAATGATAATCGCATTTAAAATATCAATATTCGTTTATATGATCAAACCCCAAGGTCGGTAAATATTTTTGCTTTATTGATTTTTGCTTTATTTATTGAAACACGAAAAACTCACAAAAAGACATTTCTAAATTCAAACTGCACTTTATACAAAACGAAAAAGAAATACAAATAACGAAGTGATAAAAGCATACTCTATATAATTTGTGTTCTTATCAAATGTGTTTGTATTCCTTTTTGGTCATATTTATGCTGCCTAAAGAAAAAAACTCAATTTTAGGATCAAGGCGAATGTGTCTTGTATTACCTTTCGTCTTTGTTTATTTAATACAAAGATACCTGTATATATTACTGAACCTGCAGAGTTGCATTCACAATTTGTAAGAGTGAACTAAACTCGCAGTACCTCACGAGATGATCGGAGATCATTTGCAGCATTCTCATAGACTACATTATTCTTGCAAACAGTTTTTAGTTTGAAAAATGAGTGATAACTCTTTACATGCACTTGTTTCGTGAGACAAGGTCCTGTTCCACGCTTCTGAATGGTGAATCAGACACGAGGATTGGCGGCTTTTCTTTTGTCTGTTCTTAAAAATATAATAAATTGTGTTTCTTCAGACAGCATTTCTTGTCATGTGTCACTCCGAGACACCTTTTGCAGGTAGATGAGCAAAATTACTCATGCATGAAATGCATTTGGAGAGGAGCTCGTGAACTGGATTGAGTCTCGTCGCATTTTGCGGGTGCTATATCACACCCTGGTTGCACATAAAAAAATAACGAATGTTCATAAAATCGCTCGTAGAAAATGCTCTTAACAGCTAAGATCAATAGTTATTGGGTAACAAATCACAGAACTCTATGCATGTGCTTGTCTTGGAGAAGCGCTTTCATTGCACTCAGAGCTCACAGCGCAAACATAAATCAGACTCGCATCAGCGGCTTTTCTTTTGCCTGGTCTTCAAAATATAATCACGTTTTGTCAAACGCACGTCTTTGTGTCTTTGTGTTCTACAGTGGTTGGTATATAAGCAAAATACTCGGCATGAAAAATCCGCATTTGGCGGGTGTTCATTTCAAACCTTGTTCACTAGAAGTAGGTTGTAAAATTCAGGAGAAAGGAAATCAAAACAGTGATATTGACTTCAAGCTTTGCAATCGAACCCACACTTTCTGTAGGAAAAGTCTCTCATGTGTTGGTGAATGGTGAGATATCCGGCGAGCCACCTGATTTTTAACAAAGAGCCACATGTGGCTCACGAGCCACAGGTATCATTACTTCTGAGGGTCGCTTTCCCATCTATCGGTCCACGCCGCCCCCACGGGGACGGCCGACCACTGCTCTAGAATTTACTCCTAATGTTGACAAAAACAAAAAACATCCAGTAACTGGCAGTTCTGCAGACGGAAACACCTTGATGAGAGAGGTCAACAGAGAATGTCCAGACTGGTTTGAACTGAAAGTCTATGGTAACTCAGAACCGCTCTGTACAATTGTAGTGAGCAGAATAGCATCTCAATATAGGGCTGGGCGATAGGACGATGTAATCGGATATCGACAAAATCTTACAAATATCCTGATGATGATTTGCAACACTCATTAACAGACAATATAGAGAAATGGCAAAACCATGCCTCTGGGAAGTCACCAATTATCAAACAGTATCCCAGGGTGTGAAACTAGCACCCGCTCAACGCAACGAGGCTGAATCCAGTTTGCAAGCAAGTTCATACACGTATAATTTTCATAATTTACCCGCATCAGGCGGGCTACTTCCAAGACATCTTGGAGTGAGACATGACAAGAAATACTGTTAGTCACAATGACTTTGAAGGCTTGAAGAAACAATTTTTAAAAAATATATTTTTAAAGAACACTCAAAAGAAAAGCAGTGAATGCGCATGTATGATTCACTGTTTGTTTGCATGCAGCTCGAGTCTTGTGGAACAGACGAAAGTAAAGAGTTAACACTCTTTTTTTCTGTTCCATTCATCTGAAAACTGTTTGCAAGAATGTCATCTCTGAGATAAAAATTCTGCTGCAAATGATCTCTGATCATCTCAGGAGTTGCTGTGAATTGAATTGGCTTTATTTCCACAGAGCAGTTTGCGGTTGACATGCATTGTGAACGCAAATCTGCATGCCCTGTAATATATATATCTTTGTATTAAAGAAACAAAAAGATGAAAGTGATTAAAGTAATGCAAGACATGTTTACCTTGAACCTAACATTTTGTTCCATTTTATTTTCTATAGGCAACATTAACTGTATTACCAAAATGCAAAAACAACCACACAAATTCGATAAGAACACATTTGGCAGCATTATTTTGGGAACACAAGGGAATTTATTAGGCTTATTTATTACGATACTTATTGTCTTTACATTTATGATTGTCTTTAGTTCTTACATTGTAGGCAACTAGTAATTTTCCACCTGGTGTCGCTGACTGATACTTGCGTGATGACAAATTGGCCACTGGAGACGGTAAAAGTTTGGATTTGAGGAGGTGGTTATAATATTTTTTTGATCACTTTGTTATTTACATTTTTGTTTAATTTAGAAATGTCTTTCGTGTTTCAATAAATTAATTAAATTTTTAAAGTAAAACCCATAAAGCAAAGATATTCACTGGCCCTCGGTAGGGCGGTTGTCGATTTAATCTGATGTTGCAATATTATTTAAGGCGATTATCGATCAAATATTAGTTGTACATCTCAGACTGCACAACATGTCGAACCCTGGGGCGAACAGGATACAACAGCAGAAGACCACTTCAAGCACTTTATTAGGACCAGTGTTTACTCACACTGCTCAGTGAGTGTATTTAAGTCAGAAGAGTGAGTGTGAGAGAGAGAGAGAGAGAGAGATATGTGGAAGCAGATGTAGAATGCTGATGTTGCAGGGTTTGTGACTAGGGTTTGATTTTGTGACTGTTTACTTTAACTTTCCATCGTGATCTGCTGGAGCATTGCACTGCAATAGTACGGTTTCCCTCTTACATAACTTACATGATGTTTCAGAACGCTGCTTTAAGCAAAATCATGAAATAAGCACATGTACATGTAATTGGGCCACTGTCTCTAGCTCACGATTACCGAAAACTATTTATTTTGATAGTTTATTTAATTTTAGCCAGTTTTTTAGTTGTTCAATTTTAATTTACTATGGTGTTAATCGGTTAGATCATTTTATTTCAGTTTACATTTTGTAGTTTTAGTGTATTTATTAGTGTACTAATCAATAGATTTCATCTTCATTTTCATGTACAATAATAACCCTAATTCCTCCACGTCACTTCACATTGAATAAGCTCTTGTGACTTATGTAAAAGGTGAGTCATATACAGCTGAGGCTTTATCTTAGTGTGCTCGCAATTCTGAGGGATCTCAAAATGGTAAGAGTGGATAAATGTTGCCATAGAAACTGATTTTGAAGGGGCAATCTTCCATCTAAAACAATCATAATCTTTCAAAAACTGCTTAGTGAGTTTTCAAACTAAGTTTATTTAGCTATTGATCTTTTTGTTCTTTAAATGGATATTCACCCAAACATGAATATTCTGACAATTTACTCATCCTCATGTTGTTCCAAACCCATATAACGTTCGTTCTTCCGTGGAAAAAGAGAGATGTTAGGCAGATGAACATTCACTTTCACTGGATCTTTTTTCAATACAGTGAAAGTGAATTGTGATTAAGGATAACATTGTGCCTAAAGCACCATTCAGATTAGGTAAATCCCAAACAACACACTTCTGCACTAATATTAGTGTCGCTACAATAAAATATCATATATAGCGTTACTTTTTTTTTTCACTACATTGTATCGATACATAAACTTCATGTATTGTGATATTTAGATTCAACTGTCTGAGTATTCATATCATGTCCAGCATTTCAATTAAGAAGCAGGTCATCTAAATAAGTGCAAACTAAAAGAGGCGTTCCTCAGTACAGTCAGATATCCCAATGTTGCTTTATTTATTCTATGTGCAAACTTCTAAAATGCCAGTATGCGATTAAATATGTCAGTGATGATTTGCCAATTGTTGGTAATTTTTCAGATTTCACTCACCAGTGTTTGAGTAGTGTAGTGGCGAAGTTCAGCAGAGAGATCTTTTCACTGCGTGTTGAGAGTAACAGTTTGGTTTGACTCTTTCCATTTCTTGTCCTTTCCGAGAGTCCAAACCTCACGTGAAGTGTGTTGGTTCACGTGAGAACTGACGCGATACAACCGGAAGAGCAGCTCAATTTGTTAACAAGAGAATGCTGTTCACAAGCTTCATTGGTTGTGTTCTGCTGAAGAAAGTAATACACACCTGGGATGGCATGAGGGTGAGTAAATGATGAGAGAATGTTTTTGGGGGAACTATTCCTTTAAACTAAGGTTGGCTAATGCGCTAAAGCTAGCAGAAACACATTGCGTACGTTTGAAATAGACGTAGATGATACATCGGTTTTACTGAATAAACAATAGTGATAGTTGCTTTTTGAATCTATCCGTTATTGGCAAAAAACAACACAGATTGTTACAGATAGTTTTTTTTATATTCCTCTGTGGCTGGCTCTGCAGGATTCTACAGTAAGGAAAATTCTACAGTATAATAGCGGCCTCTAGAGGTTAAAACAAATCAATCACTGACTGACAATATTTATCCCTATATTTTTTCCCTCACTAAAATGGAAATGTGGTTATTTTGATTAGATAAAGAAATGTACTAAATTGAATTGAGGGCATGAAAGGAAAAATACAATTATTTGGAAGCGTGCCCAGTCAGCACATACACCGTGTCTACAACTTCATATAATTGTGAATAATCATTAAAAACCTCATCTGCTGAAATATATCAGGGCTTTTGCTGCATTAAATTTTTTTTGCCGACCGAAATAAATCTTATGATATTTATCTTGCTTTCGCGATTAATACACGCTAAATATGCTTCTTATGTGGAACGCGAATGTGCGCTGTGTGGTTGAAGACTGGTTGGAGCAATGACATTGAACAGCACTGAGCCAGCATCTACACATCAACACCCTTACTAACATTTATCTCAGTAAACATTTAACAGAATTTTTAATTGCAATTCTGGCAGTTGTATTTAAATAGTTAAGTTTTTAAATGTGTTTAGGCTATTCATTTTTCATAACAAACGGTTTAATTTTTTAGAATGACTAACTACCCAACCACTGTAACGAGCCATCCAAGGTTTTTCCTTTGATTATGGTATTACAAATGCAACTGTTAAACAATGAAAGAACTATGGTAAACATAAGGGCAAGTACAATGTAGAATAAAAGTCTAGACCTTTATAAATTATGAACATATAATATTTTAATGTCCTATTCTGATGATGTTTGAGACGGAAACAAACTGGTCTGGTTTGGCTTCAGATATTTCTAGAATTAAAATGATTCCAAGTCATTAAGATTCTGATCATATGAAAACAGGGTCTGTTATGAGAAATAAAAATTTTCACAAGAAGCACAGTCCCAAATCAATAAAGTGGCTTACTAATGAATATTAGCTCTATAGATATAAGGTGTTGAGTTTGATATCCCACAGTACCTTGAAGTACAAAAACTCAAAAGAAAACTCATATTCATGAGAAACATGAAATGCAACTATATATATATATATATATATATATATCTTAAATATTCATTGCAATTAAATACAAATAAATAAAACACTGCGTCACATATGTGATGACTGTGTACGTCAACCACCACTGAAGACCATTTTAAATAAATATATTTCAGGCTTGTTAATAGACACGCGTTATGATCCAAATCAGCATTTCTTTCTGGAGATTATAGGCATTTTGTTTGAACAGTAAACTGCATCTGAGATTATATTCATTCTGTACTCTTGTAGCCTCTTTCTCTGTACCTGTCATAGTAAGGACTTTACATTCTATAAATCAATTTTAAAAACCTTTGGCATTTAATCATTTATCAGCCTTTTCTACCACCTTATTTATCAGTATTGGTAAAATCCACTATCTGTCGACCCCTGGTTTGAAACATCACTTCCATCAGCTGTAAAACAGTGAATGCTTCAGTGTAGTAAAAAAAAAAAGTTATCTGTTCCATTTGGGATGATACTACATTTTTAAAATTCATACACTGCATGGCTGAGTGCATAGTGTATATTGAAAATCTGTTCTTAGATGCTGGTTTTGCATGTAAAACTAAAATATTACTTTTATTTGACAAGGAATCATTTGTTTTGCCTCTAAACATGAACATTCTGCATGGGAGAGTGCTTTATATAAACTGCAGCATTGCTCAATAAATCATATCATGAACAAGACCAACAATCTATTAACGTAACGAATTAAACTCACTCAAAATGGAAACAATTTCTGGTACATCATCTAATTTGATAAAAAAATCTGTTTACTTGCTGCTCAAAATGAGCATTTTGGAAGGAAAAGTGTATTTATATAAATTGCAGCAGTGCTCAATGCATCATATCATTCACATGGTGAACTCTCTTTCCATGTATGAATCAAATGGCAAAAATTTCTGACACTGTTTACCACGTGTCATTTATCCAGTATATGCACTACTGTGCAAAAGTTTTAGGCACCTTTGAAAATCGTTGCCTAGTAAGGATGTTTTCAAAAATAATGATATAAATAGTTTTCATTTACCAATTAATGTCATACAATGTCCGGTAAACTTTATAAAAATAAATAAATAAATAAAAAAAGCTAAAATCAACATTTGGAATGACAACCTTTGCTTTTAAAATAGCACCAATTCTCCTAGTTACACCTGGACACATCCAGACTCTGTGGGGACCATAGTATCTGTTGTAGTACTACTTATTCTTTTGCCTTCAATTCTATTCGGAAAGGGAATGTTGAAATCTAGAATTGATATTTCCTGCTGATAAACTAAAAGCACAATATATAAAATAACCGCTTTAAACAGTTAACCATTGAAAAAAAAAAACTTCGCACAGTACTGCATTTATCCATGTGGTTACAGACAAATGATATTAAAACAGTGAAATCAATGACAACAACTTTTCAGTATTTCCTGCACTCGACTCTCAGGGGACGGATGATGTGAACTTTAACATATTCTCTCCTATTGGTAGTCTCTGCGCAATATTGCTCTGCATTTGCATAAAGATAATCTTTTCTTAATTTGATCGCGTCTCTTGACACGTTCACATCCTGTTGCAAAAGGTTGTTGCCACTCATATCAACGGAAGTCACCAGCTCTCATTGAAAATGAATGGTCTTCTGTTGCTTTGTAGCTGTGAGTCACTGACGATATGAACTGACTTAACATCTTTTTTTTGTTCCACAGAAGAAAGTCAAACAGGTTTGGAACGGCATGAGGGTGAATATTCTCGCTATCTCATTAACTGCCCTCTTGTTGGACGCTTTCACTCATGGATTAAATTAATGATGGCTGACAGTGAATAGCATAATTCTACAAAGACATCTGTAAATGACAACTATTGTGTTTGAATGATGTTGCATCTATGCCCCTAGGTGTCAGTGTCCAAGTTGACATTAACAAAATTACTGAGTGCACCTTTAAGAGAGTTTGTGCTCTCTCACCATGATGACAGCTTCAGGGTAGATGGACTCCGTGACCACGTCGCGGTTGTGTGTGATGTACTCCACCATTTCGTTAAGACCGGCTCGCTTCACCTCTTTGTATTTGAGATCACTTAGTGGATCAGTCACAAAGTCGAACAGCACGCAGCACTGCCGCAGCTTCTGCACAAACAACTCTTCCCGGTCAATGGGTGGGGCATCTGGAATTGAAGACAAAAACACACAAAACAGAATGAGTGACAGCTCTCAGACAAGAGACGGGCAAGCAGGAATAGTAATCAAACCAACCGGCAAACCTCCCAATGAAGCTTTCTAAGAGCCTCTCTTACTGTGCTTTTCACACCAAAGCATTGTTTAAACAGAGTTCCTATTTAGCAGACTCTCTGGACCAACAGATTCTCATTTACACCTTTCTCTCACCTTGACCATGCACTTCATGTCTCCCTTTGCATTGTGAACTGTGTGCCCTGCATGGGCCTGAGGAAAATGGTACTGCTTTGACAAGAGTGCTGCAATTATAATTAGGCAACAACGTAAAAACCGTAATGATTTTAAAGGTTTACTCTTTTTTTTTTTTCATTAAAAAAGGTTTACTCCTAAAGGAATACATATAAAATAAAAAAGTAACAAGTATGAAAAGTATCATGATACATATGTCACAATCTATATCTTGCGATACATCACAATATTATCGTTTGATTTCCTAATGATTCACATGCTCTCAATTTCATTCCAATTCATACTGGTATATTTCAGTTTAAAATTTTTAAAAGAAATTCTCTCTCAGTTAATGTTTGTAGTTTTTCATCACTTTGGTCACATTTTAGCTTTTAAAAATATAACATTTTTTTTATTCCATCAATAAACATGATATCAAAAATTGTGTGTGTGTGTGTGTGTGTGTATATACAGGGTATCCCTGTATTTAAATTCTTTGGCGGCCACCAAAGCAAAATTTTGGGCCACAGCTAATTTTATGATATAAAGCGTAGAAAGCAAGATGAATCAGTGCTATAAATGCTTCTCATGTGGTGCACAGGTAATTGAAGACTGGTATCGCATGTTGCAAGTAGGGTTGCAGCGGTATACCACGGTTTGAAAATTGAGGGTTATCATACCATGTACGTTTATCTATCTATGGTAATGAGAAAAAAATGCAACCAGACAGAGAATCTCACATGCACATGCGCATCTCCTTTCCTCCTTGTCTGCCAGTCACTCGTCAACTTGCGACACACACACACACACACACGCACGCACGCACGCACGCACGCGCGCACAGTGGATATTTCAGTTAACTTGCATTGGAACGTAACGCATCTCTTATCTGGCAACCCTGAGCATGTTAAAACGCTTGTGGAGACGCAACACCCCCAGTTTGAGATTTATACTTGCGCAAATTGGAAATATTCCGCCTAATGTAATACTTATTTTGTGCAATCTGGCAACCATGCACGCGTGTGCGATATTTCTATCTGGCTTTCCACTTTGAGCAAATTTAGCGATATGTAGTGCAATATTCTGCTCAAGGAAAAGTGTTATACGACTACTCTGTGTCCATTCTTGAGGCTGCTTGTGATGTTTGGTGATACTAATTTTGCAGTTAAACCTTCTCAGCGATTAAATTAAATATAAAAGTAAATCTCGGCATCATTGACATGCGAGCAAAAGCAAGTCAGAGACGAATATGTATATGTATTTATTATTTGTGCAGTTTAGAAATGTTGAAGTCCCTTCATGCCTGTATGTTAATTGAACTCTTGCAGTAATCATTTATCATATTCATGCAGCCGGTGTTATTCAGTTGTGTGCTGAAAGTCAATACATCAAGGAGACCCGCATCATGACCCTTTTAGCATGTAAATGGGTAAAGTTTTAGAACAAAATAAGTAAACTAGCCCGCTTTGCGACAAACATGAAAAGTTCTATAATTTTTTATTTTTTTTTATATTAGAACTGATCCCTGATGTAGAGATTGTTAAATTGAATAATAAATGATCAGGGAAGTAGTGATGGTAAAATAAATATATAAGCTCAGCCTTTATTGAGTTTTTTAATGCCTGATAGAAAAGTATCTACCTTTGTTGAGCAATACAATATTTTAGGCAATTGAAGAATACTCCCATTAGTTACAGATACACTTCAGTAAATTGAGTACACAACTATTTCTGGGCTTAAAAGTTACAAAAACCAAATCAATGCAGAACATTGTATCCCCTATGCACTACTTAAAGCCCGATGTGGCCCCTTGACCAAAATAGTTACAAATATGAATAATTACACACCATCACCTTTACAGATTTGTTTCAGGATTTTACATAAGTAAAAGTAACTGTTATATTTTGACAAAATGTTAGTTTCATATGAAATAATCTAAAAGGTAGAATCTATTAGACCTCATTTTATATCAACTGTGGCAGCTGTAGTTAAAGTTTCAAGATGTGTTTCGGCTAGTATTTATTTTTCATAAATACATTAATTTATTATTATTATTACTTTTATTAAAGACTTGCACACTGACCTAACCATAGTATTGATGAGCCCTTCCTTCTGTGTATTATGTGTATAAATATGTAATATTAGTTAACAACGGGATAATAATGGGCTCATATAAGTAAATATGCTCTTCAATTTTTAAAAGGGGGGAGAGAAAACTTCCTGTAGATTTTGTTGTTGAAATCAACAACAAAAATAATGTCACTTGATGCATTTCCTTGTACTGAAAAACATATTGAATGCCCAACTCCCATTGCACTCCAAGTCCTCGTGGTGGCGTAGTGACTAGGGATGCTCAGATACCACTTTTTCTCTTCCAATCCGATTTCAATATCCGAAATCTGAGTATCGGCCGATACCAATCCCAGGCCGATACCAGTGTTTTTTGGGGTTTTTTTTTTTTTGCATAATCAGTTTAGAATATTTGACATTATTTGAATATTTGGAATTAATTGGGTGTAATCTTTAATATGTAAAGAAACACAAACCTCTAACTACACATTATTTCAATATAAATGTATAGCTTATTCATAAAAACTTTATTGTTAACTAGTATACTGGATAATGTAGCAGCAAAATTAACAGTAATTCCAGTCATCAGTAGAAAAGAAACCAGTGTTTTATTTTTTCCTTTTTTTTCCCTTTCTTTTTTCTTTTAATGTTTCAACTTGCATCTGGACTTTTAGTCCAGTTTAGTTGTAAGATATCAGTCCACTTTTCATTCACACAGTTATTTTTTGGAACACATTCAATTTAAATATTGATATAAATAGTAAAAAAATACTAATTGTGACAATAACAATAATAATAAATTGTTATTAATATTATTAGTATTATTGACATTTAATTTTAAATACAACAGTAATATTAAGAGATGCACCGATCGACCGGCCAGGGACCGGAATCAGCCGGTTTTCCGTATGCTCGGCCCGGACCGGTAACCGGCCGGTCAGTCTCACGTCTTTCCGATTCCGAGCCGGTCCGTTTTGTTGCCAGCAGCACAGGCAATAAAGTCACAGCCGCATTTAAACATGTCATTGGCGTGGAAGATCTTCACTGAGTGAAAAATACATAAATATAGGGGGGTGGGTGATGGGTGTGAAATACGGGAGACTCCCGGGAAAAACGGGGGTGAGTTACGACAGGTATGTTACAAGCCGAACACGAAGCAGCAATCAGTTTTACCTCTGATATTTGGACATCTAACGTAAGCTTAATGTCAATGTTGAGTGTACTGGACACTTTAGTTTTGTTCATAGGCTTGTAATATTTGGAATTGTTTTGTTAGATGAGTAAAAAAATAGAAAAAGTTCCATTTATAAAAATAGTGGAAAATGACATCTGTTTTGTTATATAAAGCAACTCATGTGCAGTTAATTGTTATTTCTACCTCTTTCCAGTCACAGAGCACTTTATATCAGAAGTCAGAGAAGATCTTGTAACTTTGTTTGGGGGAAATTGTAATGTTTAATAATTAATTTTATTATGAAAATGTAATTTTGCATTGAAGAAAGGTAGATTTTGTTTGTATATGCGGTCAATAGTTCTTAGAAAGAAAATCGAAAAAAGAAAAAATTAAAAAAAAAAAAAAAAAAAAAAAAAAAAAAAAAAGCGGAAATCGAAATCGGCCAAGAAAAATGCAATCGGTGCATCTCAAGTAATATTTAAGTTGTGCACTTTTGAAACCCTCACGCTTTTATTATGATATTCTAAAAAATGTGTCTGTTTGTAGGCAAGTTCGCATCAAACAGTTTAATTTGCTTCTTATTCTGGTAAAATGCACCTCCGGTGCCGTTCTAAATGCATATTATAAGTGAAACAAACTATTGAGCATCTACATCTGAGATGCTGTTCTTGTGTAGCACTCAAATATTGCGCTCTGCTGTGAAGGCTAAAAATCTTCGCGAGTGCAACACCAGCCTGTGCGTGAGTTTGTCTCAACAGATCAGCACCATTCACTAATGCGCTGGTGCTGTGCATGCTATATATTTACTTCTTAAACACAGCCTTTTGTGATTCAGAGCACTATCGCACATCTTTAAGTGGCTTTGAATAAAATGCAAGAGTCATATGAACTGCTTTAATTGTGTTTTTATGATTAATTTATGTCATTTTTGGAGCTTGACATTAACAAACATGACTAACACACAGTATCGGATTTGGATCAGGCTCGTTGGACCAATACCCGATCCGTCGAAAAGCTTCAATATCGGAGCCGATACCAATCCAGGTATCGGATCGTGCATCCCTAGTAGTGACTCGCCTCAATCTGGGTGGTGGAGGACGAATCTCAGTTGCCTCAACATCTGAGACTGTCAATCTGTGCATCTTATCACGTGGCTTGTTGAGTGCATTACCGCGGAGACCTAGCATGTGTGGATGCTTTACGCTATTCTCTGAAGCATCCACGCACAACTTACCATGTGCCCCACCGTGAGCAATAACCACAAATTATAGCAACCATGAGAAGTTTACCCCTTGTGACTACTCTCTCTATCAACCAGGCCAATTTGGTTGCTTATGAGACCTGGCTGGAGTTAATTCTACAGATTTAACAAGTTCTACAGATGGTGGCACCAGCACCTGATTTGGTAGCAACAGTGGAAAAATAAATATTTTTTGTCCTTAATTTAAAAAATAAAATAAAATAATAATTAATGATAGAAAATAGTGATTACCTACAGCACTCGGCCTGCGACTGAATCACAGCAGTGCTGATGTAGGGCCATATCACACTCTTGCTTGTGTGATATTGCTTAAATATTCATTATATTCCTCAAAATTCTACAAACAATACCCCATAATGACAACTTGAAAGAAGTTTTTTTTTTTTTTTTAAATCTTTGCATATTTATTAAACAAATTTATAAAAATAAATAAATAAATAAAATGTACGTAAGTATTCACAGCCTTTGCTCAATACTTTGTTGAAGCATCTTTGGCACCAATTACAGCCTCAAGTCTTTCTGTGTATGATGCTACAAGCTTGGCACACCTATTTTTGGGCAGTTTCTCCCATTCTTCTTTGCAGGACCTCTCAAGCTCTATCAGGTTGGATGGGGAGTGTCGGTGCACAGCCATTTTCAGATCTCTCCAGAGATGTTCAATTGGGTTCATGTCCGGGCTCTGTCTGGGCCACTAAAGGACATTCACAGAGTTGTCGCGTACCCACTCCTTTGTTATCTTGGTTGTGTGCTTAGGGTCGTTGTCCTGTTGGAAGATGAAACTTCACCCCAGACTGAGGTCCAGAGTGCTCTGGAGCAGGTTTTCATCAAGGATGTCTTTGTACATTGCTGCATTCATCTTTCCCTCGATCCTGACTAGTCTCCCAGTTCCTGCCGCTGAAAAACTTCCCCACAGCATGATGCTGCCACCATCATGCTTCACTGTAGGGATGGTATTGGCCAGGTGATGAGCGGTGCCTGGTTTCCTCCAGACATGACGCTTGCCATTCAGGCTAAAGGGTTCAATCTTTGTTTCATCAGACCAGAGAATTTTGTTTCTCATGATCTGAGAGTCCTTCAGGTGTCTTTTGGCAAACTCCAGTCTGGCTGTCATGTGCTTTTTACTGAGGAGTGGCTTCCGTCTGGCCACTCTACCATGCAGGCCTTTTTGATTGGTGGAGTGCTGCAGAGATGTTTGTTCTTCTGGAAGTTTCTCCTCTCTCCACAGAGAACCGCTGGAGCTCTTGGTCACCCCCTCACTAAGACCCTTCTCCCCCGAACGCTCCGTTTGGCCAGCTCTAGGAAGAGTCTGGTGCTTTCAAACTTATTCCTCCACGGATGATGGAGGCCACTGTGCTCATTGGGACCTTCAATATTGCAGACATTTTTCTGTACCCTTCCCCAGATCTGTGCCTCGATACAATCCTGTCTTGGAGGTCTACAGACAATTCCTTGGACTTCATGGCTTCGTTTGTGCTCTGACATGCACAGTTAACTGTGGGACCTTATATAGACAGGTGTGTGCCTTTCCAAATCATGTCCAATCACCTGAATTTACCACAGGTGGACTCAAGTTGTAGAAACATCAAGGATGATCAGTGGAAACAGGATGCACCTGAGCTCATTTTGAGTGTCAAGGCAAAGGCTGTAAATACTTATGTACATGTGATTTCTATCGTTTTTTATTTTTAATAAATTTGCAAAGATTTCAAACAAACTTCTTTCACGTGGTCATTATGGGGTATTGTTTGTAGAATTTTGAGGGAAATAATGAATTGAATCAATTTTGGAATAAGGCTGTAACATAATATGTGGGAAAAAGTGAAGCGCTGTGAATACT
The DNA here is from genome assembly GCA_032164185.1 of Moxostoma hubbsi. NCBI lineage: Eukaryota > Metazoa > Chordata > Actinopteri > Cypriniformes > Catostomidae > Moxostoma > Moxostoma hubbsi. The sequence goes on from JAVLUX010000021.1 coordinate 33,894,408, forward strand.
TTGTGAATATGCACGGTGTGTGTGTGTGTGTGTGTGTATGTATGCATGTGTACATATACAGTGAGGAAAATAAGTATTTGAACACCCTGCTATTTTGCAAGTTCTCCCACTTGGAAATCATGGAGGGGTCTGAAATTGTCATCGTAGGTGCATGTCCACTGTGAGAGACATAATCTAAAAAAAAAAAATCCAGAAATCACAATGTATGATTTTTTAACTATTTATTTGTATGATACAGCTGCAAATAAGTATTTGAACACCTGTCTATCAGCTAGAATTCTGACCCTCAAAGACCTGTTAGTCTGCCTCCACCTCCACTCCATTTATTATCCTAAATTAGATGCACCTGTTTGAGGTCATTAGCTGCATAAAGACACCTGTCCACCCCATACAATCAGTAAGAATCCAACTACTAACATGGCCAAGACCAAAGAGCTGTCCAAAGACACTAGAGACAAAATTGTACACCTCCACAAGGCTGGAAAGGGCTACGGGGAAATTGCCAAGCAGCTTGGTGAAAAAAGGTCCACTGTTGGAGCAATCATTAGAAAATGGAAGAAGCTAAACATGACTGTCAATCTCCCTCGGACTGGGGCTCCATGCAAGATCTCACCTCGTGGGGTCTCAATGATCCTAAGAAAGGTGAGAAAACAGCCCAGAAATACACGGGAGGAGCTGGTCAATGACCTGAAAAGAGCTGGGACCACCGTTTCCAAGGTTACTGTTGGTAATACATTAAGACGTCATGGTTTGAAATCATGCATGGCACAGAAGGTTCTCCTGCTTAAACCAGCACGTCAAGGCCCGTCTTAAGTTTGCCAATGACCATTTGGATGATCCAGAGGAGTCATGGGAGAAAGTCATGTGGTCAGATGAGACCAAAATAGAACTTTTTGGTCATAATTCCACTAACCGTGTTTGGAGGAAGAAGAATGATGAGTAACATCCCAAGAACACCATCCCTACTGTGAAGCATGGGGGTGGTAGCATCATGCTTTGGGGGTGTTTTTCTGCACATGGGACAGGGCGACTGCACTGTATTAAGGAGAGGATGACCGGGGCCATGTATTACGAGATTTTGGGGAACAACCTCCTTCCCTCATTTAGAGCATTGAAGATGGGTCGAGGCTGGGTCTTCCAACATGACAATGACCCGAAGCACACAGCCAGGATAACCAAGGAGTGGCTCTGTAAGAAGCATATCAAGGTTCTGGCGTGGCCTAGCCAGTCTCCAGACCTAAACCCAATAGAGAATCTTTGGAGGGAACTCAAACTCCGTGTTTCTCAGCGACAGCCCAGAAACCTGACTGATCTAGAGAAGATCTGTGTGGAGGAGTGGGCCAAAGTCCCTCCTGCAGTGTGTGCAAACCTGGTGAAAAACTACAGGAAACATTTGACCTCTGTAATTGCAAACAAAGGCTACTGTACCAAATATTAACATTGATTTTCTCAGGTGTTCAAATACTTATTTGCAGCTGTATCATACAAATAAATAGTTAAAAAAATCATACATTGTGATTTCTGGATTTTTTTTTTTAGATTATGTCTCTCACAGTGGACATGCACCTACGATGACAATTTCAGACCCCTCCATGATTTCTAATGGGAGAACTTGCAAAATAGCAGGGTGTTCAAATACTTATTTTCTTCACTGTATATATATATATATATTAATAATAATAATAATAATAATAATACTACTACACACTCACCTAAAGGATTATTAGGAACACCATACTAATACTGTGTTTGACCCCCTTTCGCCTTCAGAACTGCCTTAATTCTACGTGGCATTGATTCAACAAGGTGCTGAAAGCATTGTTTAGAAATGTTGGCCCATATTGATAGGATAGCATCTCTCAGTTGATGGAGATTTGTGGGATGCACATCCAGGGCACGAAGCTCCCGTTCCACCACATCCCAAAGATGCTCTATTGGGTTGAGATCTGGTGACTGTGGGGGCCATTTTAGTACAGTGAACTCATTGTCATGTTCAAGAAACCAATTTGAAATGATTCGAGCTTTGTGACATGGTGCATTATCCTGCTGGAAGTAGCCATCAGAGGATGGGTACATGGTGGCCATAAAGGGATGGACATGGTCAGAAACAATGCTCAGGTAGGCCGTGGCATTTAAACGATGCCCAATTGGCACTAAGGGGCCTAAAGTGTGCCAAGAAAACATCCCCCACACCATTACACCACCACCACCACCAGCCTGCACAGTGGTAACAAGGCCTGATGGATCCATGTTCTCATTCTGTTTACGCCAAATTCTGACTCTACCATCTGAATGTCTCAACAGAAATCGAGACTCATCAGTCCAGGCAACATTTTTCCAGTCTTCAACTGTCCAATTTTGGTGAGCTCTTGCAAATTGTAGCCTCTTTTTCCTATTTGTAGTGGAGATGAGTGGTACCCGGTGGGGTCTTCTGCTGTTGTAGCCCATCCGCCTCAAGGTTGTGCGTGTTGTGGCTTCACAAATGCTTTTCTGCATACCTCGGTTGTAACAAGTGGTTATTTCAGTCAAAGTTGCTCTTCTATCAGCTTGAATCAGTCGACCTCTAGCATCAACAAGGCATTTTCGCCCACAGGACTGCCGCATACTGGATGTTTTTCCCTTTTCACACCATTCTTTGTAAACCCTAGAAATGGTTGTGCGTGAAAATCCCAGTAACTGAGCAGATTGTGAAATACTCAGACCGGCCCGTCTGGCACCAACAACCATGCCACGCTCAAAATTGCTTAAATCACCTTTCTTTCCCATTCTGACATTCAGTTTGGAGTTCAGGAGATTGTCTTGACCAGGACCACACCCCTAAATGCATTGAAGCAACTGCCATGTGATTGGTTGATTAGATAATTGCATTAATGAGAAATTGAACAGGTGTTCCTAATAATCCTTTAGGTGAGTGTATATACCTACCTAATTCATTTAGGGCTAAATTAAAATATCTGCATGCGATCCTACAGATTAAGTATAGTAATAATCTCTTTGAATTTCTGAAGGCAAACAAAGCCAGTTACTTTTTCCTATAATCAAAGAGCAGATTCTAGAACAGATTTACACCAAAGAAAATTGATTGATTGGTCCATAATAATTATGAAAAGTTGCCACATTTCCTCCATTAGTGTTCATAGTTTTAAGTTATATTTATAACTAGATCACAGGTAGTCATTGGTAAATCCAAGCATGGGTCCTTACTACAAAAGTAAATTCAACAAAACAATAATGGAATTTTTGTAATGAAATGACAGAATCTATACATTTACAAACTCTAAAAACAAAATAGAAACTTTTTGAAACTGACAAATTTAACAGAAATTAATTGTTTAATAGGACTATATAAATAATATATAAATATTTAGTATGAATACAACATTGCGCATCTGCCAACATACCGATGTTAACACTCTAAGTGATACTATAGTAAATCAAAGGTACAATTTTGTTAAGGTGGTGATGTGTGGTTTGTACAGCCTTATAATTTGTGTTCTGGTTTTTGTTGTTTATAATGGTGTTTCTTTAAAACAAGGTTTAAACTTGTTAAATCACCAACGCAAGAGACACTAATGGTTTTCATAGTGTTTTCCCACAGCCAAATACAAATGAGTTTCGCACCACGCTTCTCACAGCGTTGTTTATAATGATCTGCGCTGCGTGGGTGAGACTACTCCGTGTTGGTGCTGCTCTGTTCATTGAGCTGACTGATAATTGATCATGTCAGATCTCCTGCTCCTCTGTTGTGTATGTGTATGCACTCGTGAACAGCCTTTGATGGGCTGCTATATGATGACATCACTGTGAATACATGCATGTATCTGGTGGGGTTCCTTTTGCTTCATATTGGTGTTCCATTTAAATGCATGCAGTATAAGTGCATAACTGACTGGTGTTGGCAAGTGTTATGTTGCATCATGGATATTAATGAACCATGTTAAATGTCAATAGATCATAGCTGCGCTCATAATTCAGTAGTGGCTTGGTGCCGCTCCTGAATGCATATAGGGGAAACACTGCATTATCAATAACAAATGGATTGTGTGGATCTCATCTTTGGAAACACATTAAAGAAACCAAACTTTTACTCTCAACATGCCGTGAAAGGATGCTGAACTCGCTGCTGAACTGGTGACATCTGAAATATTATCAGGCAGTGTCTACTTACAGACATTTAAGTTGCATATGTGAGTGAAATACTCTCATTGTAAAGTGCTGTGCATAGAGTAAAAGATCAATTTTGGGATTTTAAGATTTACTATCAATATAACCAAATAATGATTGCGGGTGGTGTGAAAATCAATATTTGCGCACAACTCTATTGTTATATCTATGAGAGAGGACCAGCAGAGTAACTGACTCAGTTTCAGTCTCTCTTGTGCCTCACACAGCTCTGACTGCACTGAGAAACGCTGCTGAGTTTGCACTTGTTTAGATTACCTGTTTGTCTTTATTGAACTGTTGGACTTTATATGAATTCACAAATAGTAGAATAAAAATATTGATAGAGGGATAGAATGTATCGACACAATATTGTGAGGCAAAGCATCACAAAATATCGATACTTGAGATTATCGGCACAGCCCTAATGGCAAGTAGAATACAACTTGTTTAATCTCAGTTGGACACTTTAATAAATTAAATAAATCATAACTACTAATGAATAATATATTTCTACAATGCATCAGTAACTGCAAACTACTGTTTTTGAATGTGGCTGTATATATGCCTTTTGCGTCAATGTATATCCAAGACAACATAAAAAAAAAAATATCATTTTTGATGTACTTTATTGTTGAGTCTTTTTCCTTTCTTACTGTATTGTTTGTGATACAGTTTATGATATATTTCATTTTTGTTGAATGTGCAATGTGATATTTATATTTAATTTGTGCACCAATAAATAATTTTTTATTTGGCCATTAGGGTGATTTTCACAAAACCTGTCAAGAATATATTCACAAAAATAAAAGAAACTAGTAAGAAAATATATTATTGCACAAATTCTCATTACATAAAGTGCAGTAATCCCTTGGTACTGCCTTTAATTTTTTTACTGATTTTAATTTAAAAAAGGTTCCGTAAAAACATCCAGATGTGTTACGGCAATGAGAATTTGGGGGTACAATATGCTTAAATGTCATATATTGACATGTCAATAATGTCACAACACAAATCTAAAACTAAAGTTGGTAAGTTCAAACGGTTCATTTAAATTAATCTATCTAATAAAAGGTGCAAAATGACAAAATTTTTACAATATTGCTGCTTATTACAATGTATTGTTACATAAAAATGAAAATTAGTATATATTTTTTCTTGTGTTCATTTAGAGTGTCACTGTATTAGGATCACGATATAATAGTTGATTTTGTGATTTAAAATTAAGCAATATTGTGCCAGCGCGTCCTGGACATCATTAGAGACTATAAAGTGTCTACTTTTATTTGTGTACACTCACAATAACAACAAAACCTTGTGCTTTTGTAAAATAAAGAAAATAAAAAGGGTGAGCTGTCAGCAGTCTCTGTGTTCATGAGCATATTTCAGAAACGAGTCACAAAAATTTACTGAAACTCCGCGAATACTTATCACACAAACATGAAACATATGTCTAAAGAAAGCTTAACATGTCTACTTTTAAATAAAACTATTCAAATTTAAAACAAATATTCTCCTGCAATGTAATCTGTATGAAACAAAGCGATGTACAGTTTTCCTGGCTCAGCTCATTATAGCTAATATGATCATACCCACCAGCAGAGCGCGCCATTATGCTGAAGCGATCAATGCAAATGGTAAACGCCCCGACAGTGAGGTTTGATGTAAACACAATTCATTCACTTTTCTGTGCGTTTGTAGCAATACACAAGTGAGAAAGCTCCTGGATTGTAAGGAAGAGTTTTCCTCAGAAGAAGAGCGGGACTCTGATGAACGTTTGTATTTTGAAGAGAGACTTGATCCAGCCGATACAATTTCGGACGAGTAAGTCATTTAGTTTTCATTAGTTGACAAGCTATTTTACATAAACATGTACATATTTTACTAGTGGGAGTGTTTCTAGACTTGCCAGCCAGGATTTAGAGTATTGAAATTTGAAATATGTCCTATTAAGCAAGTTTTAGTTACATTTAAATGCTGTTTTGGCTAAAGCAGGTATTTAAATTGTATGCTGTATGATATTAATATGATATCCATCCATCCATCCATCGTCAACCGCTTATCCTGTGTACAGGGTCGCAGGGGGCTGGAGCCTATCCCAGCTAACATTGGGCGAAAGGCGGGGTACACCCTGGACAGGTCGCCAGTTCATCGCAGGGCCACACATAGACAGACACACACTCACACTCACATCCACACCTAGGGCAATTTTTGGAGACACCAATTAACCTATCCTGCATGTCTTTGGATGGTGGGAGGAAGCCGGAGCACCCGGAGAAAACCCACGCAGACACGGGGAGAACATGCAAACTCCACACAGAAAGGCCGGGGCAACCGGGGTTTGAACCCACGACCTTCTTGCTGAGAGGCGACAGTGCTAACCGCTGCGCCGTGCCGCCCTATTAATATGATATGTAATATGATATAAAAACAAGATGAATGTTTAGATTATATTTTAACTAGAGGTTATGCTGCCTCATTATCATCAACAAAGCTTGTGCTTGCAAATATGTGTTCAGGTTAAATGAGTAAAATGCACTTTAAATATGCCCATATTAGAAAATCAGCATATTATAATGATTTCTGAATTATCATGTGACACTGAAGACTGCAGTAATGATGCGTAAAATTCAGCTTTGATCACAAATTGCATTTTACAATATATTCAAACAGAAAACTGTTCTTTTAAATTGTAAAAAGAGTTCACACAATGTTTTTACTGTATTTTGGATCAAATAAATGCCTTCTTGGTGAGCAGAAGACACTTCTTATAAATACGGTAGTGTAGGTCTAAAATTTGCCCCGGCCTTTCTGTGTGGAGTTTGCATGTTCTCCCCGTGTCTGCGTGGGTTCTCTCCGGGTGCTCCGGCTTCCTCCCACCATCCAAAGACATGCAGGTTAGGTTAATTGATGTCTCCAAAAATTGCCCTAGGTGTGAATGTGAGTGTGAATGGTGGTTTGTCTATGTGTGGCCCTGCGATGGACTGGCGACCTGTCCAGGGTGTACCCCGCCTTTCACCCAAAGTTAGCTGGGATAGGCTCCAGCCCCCGGCGACCCTGTACAGGATAAGCGGTTGTCGATGGATGGATGGATGTAGGTCTAAAATTAAGTAAAGTCTTTATGTAAAGAAAATGTATAGTCAGATTATTTCTTTTAACTTAAAACTTGATTTTGATCATTAAGTCTCCTCACATTCATTCTTTGTGTCACATTCCTCATTGATAGGCCAGGGGAGGGGTCTTTTGTCCCCTCAGGTGTGAATCACCTCAATATTCATTACAGTTCACGCCTCCTTGCATATGACCTTTCTAACACTAAAAGTGTCTTACAAAAGTTCAATTACTATATTGTTTTGTATGAATGAGTGATCAGGATGTTTTTCACATCATTTTGTAGCAAAAACTCTTGGCTACAAGATCCAGTTCTCAAAAGGCTTGTGGACAAATGTTTAGTATGTTATATAGCCTTATTTCAATGACTTAAAATTTTAGTTTTTTCAAAAACCATACATAAACGTTGTTTCAAAAATACAAACCTGTACATACATGTTGCTCACATATTATTGTAGCCCAGTTTGTGTTGAATACAGTGTAATCAGACTTTAGCCATTAATATGTTTTTAAGCAACTGAAAAAAGCACAAATGTCAAGGCATGTCAAAACTTCTCCAGGGCCCAAAACACCCTCAGACCCCAGAAGGTTAAAGACGGATAAACATGGTTTGTGTGCACTTCAGAATAAACCAGTGATGCACTGTTCGGTGCATGCACAGGACTCATGGGCTCATGTTCATAGTGCTTTTACAGCAGCTCACGTGCATTGTGAAAGAAAAGTACTGCAGGTTCAAGCATTTGTGCAATTCCAAACATCAGTAACCGCTAAAAGTTATTATACAAATCTACAAAGGTGGCATCGTATAAGAGAAAAGGAGGGGATGACAGCATTTCACCAGATGTGGAACATTGTAAACTACACACTGCACTTTCAGAATCAAAATCAAATCTCCAGGTGAAGGTGAAGTAAATACATTGCCTGGCAAAAAAAAAGAAAAAAAAAAAGTTGCATACTCTATATTTTGTTGGGCTGCATATAACTATGATTATGTCACGGTTTTGTCATGGCATTGTTTCAACAACCTTATGCAATGTCACAACATTTATTTGTGCAACTAGTATGTTCATTATTGGAGAACAACAACAAAAGCAAAACATGCAGTCAGAAAAATTGTCATTATGTAACTTTAGGCCACATGAGGCCAACTCATTAATTTTAGTTGCATAAACTCCTACAAAAGATCATATTTATATCAGTTAATGATTTGAGATATTTCACCATAAAATCACAAAGAAGTGTATTACATCTTATGGTGGTTTTGGTTAGAGACATTGTCCAAGAAGGGGGATTGATCCACTTTTGAACAGCGCTGGGAATGGAAGAAAAAAATTCTAAAATCTGGGGCACAAACAACAGCTTTAGTGAATCTATAATAAACATGATTTGCAGAGAGCTGCACTGCACCAGCTCTATCTGAATATTATAAATTCCTGTTTCACATGTAGTCAAACAGAACGGCACAAGACTCTATTCTGCAAGCAGCTACCTCAACAATCCACTTGTAAAATGTTTTCATTATTAAACAATTTGATAGATGATTCCGTTAACTTGCCAAGCAGTATGTCCTGCACCACTGTTTAAGTCTAACAGAATTCTGAAGAAATGGTTCCATACATATATTTCTCTAAAAAAAAAAAAAAAAAAGTCAATTTTCGATTCTGTGAGAGTGAAAAACTCTCAAGGTATAAGCCTTGAAAATAAGCCATATCTTTAACCCTGCTGACACAAGTGTATTTTTATCCACAATGCTTTAAGTCATGCTGAAAAAGCTGGTGGAGGATAGCAGAATCTTCAGACTACCTGCAGGCCATGAACCTCAGCATCCTGTACCAGGCCTGCAGTCTGAAGGGGTGTGGGAAATGAGTCTGAGAGATATTATGCAACACCACAAGAGAAGCAGTGAGAGTGGTGAGTGGAGAAGAACAGAACTGGAGGAGGAGGACAGCCTGCTGCCAGCAGCTTTTCTGATGATTAATGTGCAGGAGTGCATATCGATCCAATATCAAATATGCACTAGTATACACACACAAAAATGTGAAACAAAATAATGTGAGTCAGAAGACATTGTTCACTGTTCAGGAAATTTGAGGCTGGTATTGATAACCAGTATTTTTCAAAGAGACCTTTCTACCTCACCTTTACGTAAGTATTTCACATATAACATTGCAAAACTGGTAACTAGTGTGCCGCATCTCCAACATAAGCTCAAGCACTCAAGTGATTGAAATTTGTATTGCATTTTATACGCGATAGGCTACCCTGAAGCCTTCAAAAATACTGCCTAATAGTGATTCGAATGCCATTTTTATTTTAGTGTGGACTTGGTACTTAAATACTATTGACATTCCTAGATAGCACTAAAGTTTTCACTATTAAAAGGGATATTTCACCCAAAAATTTAAATTCTCTCATCATTTACTCACCCACATGACATCCCAGGTGTGTATGACTTCCTTTCTTCAGCAGAACACATTTGAAGGATAAATAGAAAAATAGTAGGTCCTTAAAATGCAAGTGAATGGTGATCTGACTTTTGAATCTCCAAAAATCACAGTCAGTCAGCATAAACATCATCCATATGACTTTAGCAGTTAAATTAAGGTGACATTGTGACGATGACATTTATGCTGACTGTCGGATGTTGGATCACTATCCATTTGCATTTTAAATACTTACTGTGCTAAGATATTTTTCTGTTTTTCTTCAAATGTGTCCAGGTGAAGAAAGAAAGTCATACACACCTGGGAAAATAAAAGGTGTGTAAATTATGCAAATTTTCATTTTTGGGGAATTGGAAACTTTCCCTTAAAAATGGCTTACTTATAGTTATGCGCATTAGGCTGGATAAGAGGAATTATTTTAACATTGAAAAATGACACTTCAGCTTTAAGAAGAACATCATCCAATAATGATTTTTGGCCAATCGATTGTTGCATCCGCAATAAATTATGAATTGATGGCTCTAACAGTAAGTAATTTGTTGCAGGAAAAAAAGAGTCAAAAGTTAGTGTAAAAAGAACTGTGACAGAGCACTGCCTCACACAAAGCAGACAATGAAACAGCACACAGTTAAATGTCTCACCGAGGGCCCATTCTCAAATCTCAAATCAATCTCAAAGTTGTCACAACCCCAGCAAATCAAACTGGTATGTGACGGTAGGCCTGGAGCTAGGAACCATTTATCTCTAGCAGCCTCTAGTATATACACAGTAATGGCACAGAACACACAGCTCTGGCTTGCAATTTATTCTTCAGGGAATCTTGCTTAATGAGCCTTACTTTTCCTTGAGTCCTGCTGATGGAGAGCAGAGCTGAGTACTGGAGGGGAAGCCCTCAGGAATGTGGGATTGACAGATAACATATCATCATATATAGTGCATCCGGAAAGTATTCACAGAGCTTCACTTTTTCCACATTTTGTTATGTTACAGCCTTATTCCAAAAATGTATTAACTTCATTATTTTCCTCAAAAAAATCAAGAACAAAAAAAAAAATACCCCATAATGACAACGTGAAAGAAGATTGTTTGAAATCTTTGCAAATTTATTAAAAATAAAAAAAAAATAAAAAAATAAATCACATGTACATAAGTATTCACAGCCTTTGCTCAATACTTTGTTGAAGCACATTTGGCACCAATTACAGCCTCAAGTCTTTTTGGCACACGTATTTTTGGGCAGTTTCTCCCGTTCTTCTTTGCAGGACCTCTCAAGCTCCATCAGGTTGGATGGGAGCGTCGGTGCACAGCCATTTTCAGATCTCTCCAGAGATGTTCAATCAGGTTCAAGTCTGGGCTCTGGCTGGGCCACTAAAGGACGCATTTGCGCTCCTTGCGTTCAAAACACTTGAAGAACAAAGCATGTTTGTTGTTCTGCCTACTGAAGTGTTTTCTTCACTGTGTAAACTGCACATTGCTCATACAGCTGAAATTTCAGTTACTGCCCTCTGGAGTGAACAGGTTTGAACAGGCATTGCTCAGGAATCTTCCTTATTTTGGTCCGTGGGCATGCGTTTAATTGCGTACATTTAACGCGTTATTTTTGGTAAAGTTAATCGCACTTAATTAACGTGTTAACTCGACATTAGTAACCACCTTTCCATTCAGGCAAGTGTCCGTCTAAACATGCAGGAGGAAAATTACTTGCACAAATGAAGACATAAAAACAATTATAAATGTAAAAGGTGACATGGTTTTGTATTATTTTATATAGTTTATATTATTTTACAGGCTAAAGAGTTGCGTACACAATGAACTGCTCTGTGGAAATAACGTGAACTGAACTCAAAGCTCCTCCTGAGCTGAGATGTCTGAGGTCATTTGCTGTTCTTGTGGAAAAAATAACTAAAATTCAGAAGACAGATACCGAAAAAAAAAAAAAGTGAAAACCTTTTACATGCGAGTGTTCCATGAGACTGCAAGCCTTTGTACAAACAGCGTGTCATAAATGTTCATAGATGGCTTTTCTGTCATCTGTTCCTAATAATATAATAAAGTGTGTTTTATCAAGTACGTGTCTGTGTGTCTACAGGCAAATTATTTGTAATATTAATAGCCTAATAATAATAATTTAAAAAAAAAAAAAAAGGGAAAAAGAACCAAATATTGTCCTGACATGCTCAAAGGCATCAGCTATTGGCGATCACTCTGACCATTGTCGATCCTCGTCTGTTGGAACGACCCTAATGTGCATTTCTCTCTATAAATTAACAAAATGTTCAGACAGCCTCCTTGCTGGTTTTTCCGTCACATTCAGGATCATTACCGCTTTTGCCGGTGTTGCTTCATGCATGTGCTTGTAAAATTAATATTTTAAAGGCTCATTATTACGGATTAGTATTTCTCTGTATTGTAGAACAATGTTAGCAATGTTAGTTATAACATTCTTTCTCAGCCCTGGAACTCAAACCATTTTCTGATGCCCCCCAAAATATAGATTTAAGTAATGAAACGAATATCATAAACGTGTGACAACTAGTCGACTAATGGCTTAAACTAACACCTACTTGTCGACTAGGAAAATCTTTGGTCAGGGGCAGCCCTACATACAAGCCCCAAATCAAATTACATTATATATGTTAATGGTCATATATCAGATTTCTGTATGGGAAGGCATATGAAATACCTTTTACCTTACACTGAAATTAGCATGAAATACTTATTTTTGTAAGTTGATATTAACAATATTTATTAAATCAAAGACTCAAGTGTATGCATTGGTTTAAAATAATTTTTTTCATTGCCTCAAAACAATACCTACAAGAATACAGCAACAAGCATATGTCATGAATATTTCATGTTCTCCTTTTATAGTTATTTTATTTTTTGATTATCCGTCATGATCTCCTTGATAAACAAAGGGTTCGTGATGGCACGTGTCAGAACCTTTAAGAGCAATTGCTCAATAAAAGCGTGTCACTCACATACCCTTTCAGATATCAAGTAATTTTAAGTTAATTTTGATTTGGATGTGACCAAAAGTGCAGTTGTCTGTTAGCTGTTTTTGGTGCAATTAGTTTCTCCACTTCCATCAATTCGTCCCATGCATAGCGATCTGCAGAGACATGCTGTAAAGATGAGATGAGAGGCGAGCACAATTGCACTGACTGACTGACAGAGCACTAATTGGAGCCAATATCTCCCCTCACGTGACTTTTGCTGTATTTGGTGGTTAATTCCCCTCTCATTCATGCCATGCTATAGGTGCTGAATGAGACTGCAATAGGCTAAAGGGAGACTTGAGATAGGCTGCCTTCCTTTAATATATTATCTACTGGTTGTCACTGTTTGACAGTGTGACTGCAGAAAGATGAGTTCTATGCACATTATTTGAGCTCACATTTCGTCATATTTTATTTGTTTTATGCATGTACAGTCATTTATTTTGCTCACCCAAAAGGGCTTTGCCTCCCTTGCCTACACTTAGAAATCACGACTGGTCCTGAGATATCTCACCGGTCTCTGGTGACAGATGTAGAATTTGTAAACGCCAAACAAAAATGTGTCTGTGAACCACGGACATTGACGATTTTTACCTGTCAATCATTTTGTTCCTCATAGTGTTGTATTTGAAGCGGATCATTAAGGCCATGATTCATAATGTTTGTCAGCTGAGGGTGCTATTGTGCCACTGTTGAATTTGACAGCCACAGGAACAAACAATGCTGCTCTTTTGCAGAATGAACTCCGCGTTCGTCACTTCTCACTGGAGCTTACGCTACACCTACATCATACACTGGAACTCGACTCTTGTGAACAGCCATTATCGGAAGCCAGTGATTATAGTTTATGAAGTTATAAATATGGATATTTTTCTTACAAATATGCATCGCTTCAGAAGGCCTTTATTAACCCCTGGAGCCGTATGGAATACTTTTTTGATGGATGAATATGCTTTTTTGGCCTTAAAAATCTAAAGGTACCATTCACTACACTAAGCTTGGAGGAGCCAGGATATTTTTTTAATATAACTCTTTAGTTATATGTTTGGATATTATATGTTTGGCTGAAAGAGGAAAGTCATATACACCTAGAATGGCTTGATGGCATTTTTGGGTGAACTAACCCTTTAAGTAATGAGTCACAAAAGGCTGAGTGTTAGTGATTCTACCACGGTTAAAAGGGTTTTAGACACTCGGCTTCAAACTGCGTCTAAGAACACATCTTCTTTCATGTAAAATACTATACACGTTGGCAGGTTAGACAAATGGTGAGACAGCTGAATTAGCCAAAGTAACATTTTGCAAAAACTAAACCCTTTTGTTTTGTTGTTATTCCAGGTTTAGCAAGTGAGGATCAATGAAAAGAAGTCAATGAAATGACAGTCTACATCTTGTATGCCTCATACAATGGACAGTCATTCTAATTGCATTGACATTTGTATGCTCAGACCTTGCTGCAGGCAACCACCGCGCGATATAGAATGTACTCCACAAAATTTGGAAAATATATGCAAGCATTCAATTGAAACCTTATTCAAAGATGCCATCAATAAATTATGTAATCTAGATCTACCTACTGTATGTTGAAATCTAGAGAACAGACCTCACAGGGAATTGGTCTACTTATGCACATTGGCTACCATACACACGTAAAATTATGAATGCATGCATGCAGTTGTCTGCAGTTTTCTCTACATCAGTAAATCTATACAGATATTTCGAATCATTAGGTCTACATTCATAATAAAAAATAAATTTCCCTATTTGCACGTAATTTAAAACACAAACACTTTGGTATGAGCTTAACTGCAAGGACTGTCTGTTGACTTTTGCTTTTATTTCAACCTAGCAATATTTTCTTTACCCTAATCCATACAGAAACATTACAGACAGTTTTAAATTTTAATTCACGTAATTTTAGATTTAATTGAATATAAACCATCCAAACTGGCATCATGGCTGATACAAATATAGTACATGCACTGGGAAAATCACTTGTTTAATGGAATTCCAAGACAAACAAGCATTTGGCTTCACTGAAGAGAATTTCACATCAAAGACAGGAAAAGGGAGACCTCCAAGCTTCCTCTGTTTGTTTGCCATGTGGACATCCAGAGACAGTGCAAGACCAATAGTTGCAGTGTCGACTGGGACAGAAACAAACACAGAGACATTGTTCTAACACATGCATCTGTTTGGCATCCGACATAGAAAGGTGAATACTTGTAATGGTTAAGGCTCCATAAGAATTAAATGTATTTTAAGATACAGTGAGACCATAATCTGACACTGTTATTGCAGTGCGTGGGTGCACAACTTCAGAACTAAAACACATTCCTTGTGGTTATTTTTACATCACTAGGAAAAACATTTTAAAACCTAGCCAATGATTCACATTATAGTAACAGTAAACTGAAGCTAATTCAAGACCAACTGAACATCGTTCTTCAAGTCAATTGAACTCATATGGGCCATTTCACAAGTTCCATCTGATATGTGTAGTACAAAACAAACATTAATGTTAGCGGATAAAACACTTTAATAATCATATTAAAATATAATTAAGTGTGTTGTTTATATTCCTCAAAGTAAGTAATATCGGTTATAAATGTTTAAAAGTACTTGCTCAAACCAGGAGATCTGCCACAAGAGCAGTGCTGAATCACAACTGACAAAGTGTTCCTCTGCATGTAACTTGCAGTTTAATGCTTCAACCACTAGAGGACCAAAAGTTACATAGTGTAGCTTTAACAGCAAGTCTCATTCCATCACATAGGACTTGAAAAGATCCAAGAATTCGAAGTAATTACTGGATGTTTGTTGATATGACACTGTGTAGTTAAAAGATACAATTTTAAATTGAATTAGCATTTTATAAAAACGAATGAATACAATTTAAAAAGTATAAGTCGACATACCTTTTAGAACAATCTGTTCTATTACAATCTGAACTCATCTTTTTTGGAAACATGATGCCTAGGATTGTATAAATAAGAATTGCTTTTCCAAATATTTCTTTCTTAAAAAGTACTAAAAGAATCGTTAATGGAACCATTAAGTACAACAGTAAAGACCAAATACTAGGGCTGCAATGGTATTCACAATTCGTTTCATACCTCGGTTTTGAGTCATGGTTATGTACAGTTTCGGGACAGCAGGCAGGGCTCCAGACCAAAAACAAAAACCAAAACAAACAAAAAATGACTAAGGAACTATTTGCTCCTAAACAGAAACATTTAGGAGCCAATTGGCTGTTTTAGTTTCCACATCACAGAACTGGATGGCCAAGAATCAAAACCTACTAGAGTGCAATTTGAATGAAATCCCAGATGCAGTTTATTGTGCCACTCCAAATGATTAGTCGACAATGTCGACAATAAACAATTGTCCAAAAAAAAAATTTCATTGTCGAATAGTCGTTTGATCTCATTTAACATAAAATGAGATCACATTAAACTCTAATGATGATGTGTGAAAGCAGCACTACAATTTGCGCCTGACTGAGGAGAGGAAGAAAGCACAGCTCACAGTCCATATACACACTAGATGCATATGAACTTTCCAAAAAAGCTTCAGGTGATGTACATCATCATTTACGCTTTTATCCAAAGTGACTTACAGTGCACTTATTACAAGGACAATCCCCCTGGAGCAACCTGGAGTCAAGTGCCTTGCTCAAGGACACAATGGTGGTGACTGTGGGGATGAAACCAACAACCTTCTGCTTAACAGTTTAGTGCTTTAGCCCACTATGCCACCAGCACAAAGTACAAGAGAATTATACAAAAAATAAGTGAAAATACAAAAATCTCATCTTTAGTTTACAGAGAAAATAAAATGTGCAAAAATGTTATATTACAATAACAATCACATACCATGTTTTTTTTTAACTACAACAACAAAAATAATAACAGGCAAAATAAATTGGCAACATCTAATTTGACAACATAAATAAATTACTATAGGTATATAGTATATACAGATCAGCCACAACATTAAAACCACCTGCCTAATATCGTGTAGGTCCCCACTTGCCACCAAAACAGCTCTGGCCCGTTGAACCATGGACTCAAACCAAGCCACCTTCTTCCATTGCTCCTTGGTCCAGTTCTGATGCTCACGTGGCCATTGTAGGCGCTTTGCACCTTTGCAAGCTGTGATGCACCGTGTGTCCTGACACCTTTCTATCATGGACAGCATGAAGTTTTTCACCAATTTGTGCTAGCCTTCGCTCCCCATGCGCATCAACAAGCCTTGGGAGCCCATGATCCTGTCGCCGGTTCACCGGTTGTCCTTCCTTTGACCACTTTTGGTAGGTACTAACCCACTGCATACCGCGAACACCCCACAAGACCTGCCCTTTTGGAGATGCTCTGACCCAGTCGTCTAGCCATCACAATTTGGCCCTTGTCAAAGTCACTCAGATCCTTACACCTGCCCATTTTTCTTGATTCCAACACATGAAATTCAAGAACTGACTGTTTACTTGCTGCCTAATATATCCCACCCCTTGACAGGTGCCATTGTAGCGAGATAATAAATGTTATTCACTTCACCTGTCAGTGATTTTAATGTTGTGGCTGATCGGTGTATATGTTATACATCTTTGGCTGCTGCATTGCGCGTCGTTGTTCCAGTGTCTATTCATTATTAAAGACTGTTCTAATGCAGTCTATAACAATAAGTACAAAAGAGGGCATAATCAAAATATAATGCATGATATTTTGTCATTGTGAAGACACACTGGCCAATTCAATGAAACAATGCCCCGAATGCGCATATATGTTCTTCCTTCGAGTTACCGTAATAAGCTTAGTAAGACCGCACCACTGTTTCTGAACCGTGAATCTGCAAACCACGGTTGGCATGACTGAAGGCACAAAAACCATCAATTTTTAAAACGCTGTGTTCAGTTGAAAATAGTTTTGAAGACCCTGCGTTCTGATACAAACAGCTGCAATTCATGCAGTTTCAATCAGGACATTCAACTCATTGAAGAGGCACCGACCACACAGAGAAATGCCAGTTACTGAGTTTATAGTTATTAACATGATCTGCTTCTGTATTATTTGAACTTTAATAAAGCTATAACGCATTAAATATAACTGCATTTAAGATGTAACGCCGGGATGTTTCCTTTAAAGTTGTTTATTCTACAACGAGTGTGCTTCTGAATTTATATATATATATATATATATATATATATATATATATATATATATATATAAATTCTGCTGTTGTAGCCCATCCGCCTCAAGGTTGTGCGTGTTGTGGCTTCACAAATGCTTTGCTGCATACCTCGGTTGTAACGAGTGGTTATTTCAGTCAAAGTTGCTCTTCTATCAGCTTGAATCAGTCGGCCCATTCTCCTCTGACCTCTAGCATCAACAAGGCATTTTCGCCCACAGGACTGCCGCATACTGGATGTTTTTCCCTTTTCACACCATTCTTTCCCTAGAAATGGTTGTGCATGAAAATCCCAGTAACTGAGCAGATTGTGAAATACTCAGACCGGCCCGTCTGGCACCAACAACCATGCCACGCTCAAAATTGCTTAAATCACCTTTCTTTCCCATTCTGACATTCAGTTTGGAGTTCAGGAGATTGTCTTGACCAGGACCACACCCCTAAATGCATTGAAGCAACTGCCATGTGATTGGTTGATTAGATAATTGCATTAATGAGAAATTGAACAGGTGTTCCTAATAATCCTTTAGGTGAGTGTATGTATATATATATATATATATATATATATATATATATATATATATATATATATATATATATAAATAATTCCCTAATACTTTGGGATCTACATAAGATAAAGCTGTGAAAGTTTAGAGTGCATCTGGACTGATCTGTGTAATTCTTCCTTCAATCTCAATCAGTCGTGAACCGCAGTGCTGCTTTCCTGCTTCATCATTACAGTTTAATGTGATTTCATGTTACATTAAATGAGATCAAACAACTATTCGGCAACGAAAATTTTTCTAGTCAATTTTTTATTTGACGTTGTCGATAATGTCGACTAAACGTTTCAGTCCTAATGCAAATGATAATATGCTTTTAAACTCACCTGCTTTAGTTGCTTGAATTAATCCGGGTGTCTGTCTTTCATGTGCTTTATTAAGTTTGATGCGTTTCCTCCTTTCGTCAGAAAATTGCGAAAGCACCATTTACAAATCTGATCTGTGATGTTTCCATTTTCATCAGCCTCAAATACAAAGAATTTCCAAACCTGGCTTTTTCCACTTTTCTTTTCGAAAAAAAGAAGCTTGTCGCAATCTTTTGCTTGTTGCGAGCGTTTGAAAGTTCCCGACTCTGCATGGGTACCGGATAGACCCGGTATTTAGTACTCCGGTACCTTCAGAAATTCTGGTATCATAAAAATGGTTTTGTTTGAGTACCAACTTGGTACCAGAGTACCGGTATTTTTAACAACACTAGTTCCATCACAGTTGGGAAAAATAGCGTGCTACCTAGTTTAAACTTCACATGCATTTATCTGATCCACAGATTTTAGTGTAACTTGTGGCACTCTGTTTTGTTAAGTTTTGGTTCCGTGCGGTCCCGTGTTGCTCCACAATCTTTTTCATTTTAGTTCTACACGGTTGGTGTTGTTCTATGTTTTTTTTTTATATTTGTTTCATGCATGCCATATGTACTCATTTGTGTGACTGCGTGTACCATACAGAAGGCCCTATATTCACTCGGTAGAGCGCAGATACATGTACCGTTGCAGCCCTCCCAAATACTCTAGATTTTCATCTTTGCCACACCTCACACTGCATTACTCGTATCTGCTGAATAAAGTTTGTTGGCTTACAATGTTCGGCTAGTGTTCCCTATACTCCCGTGATGACATAAGAGGGATGCTGAAGTCCTAAAGAAATCAATAGCGACTTGGGAGATCGGTTTATGTGATGGCCAAACAGGGTTGGGAGGATTACTTTTTAAAATGTATTCTACTACAGATTACATGCTGTAAAATGTCATTTTGAACATATTCCATTAGATTACACAAGGTCAGTAACGTATTCTAAATACTTTGGATTACTTCTTCAGCACTGGTAGATTTTTTCACTTGTTTTGACTATAAACAGTACAGTAAGACAAACATGTTAAAAATACATTCTCTGAAAAACCTAAATATCTTATAGTGTTGTTTCTAAAACAAGAAAAAAAATCTAACTGATCTTGTTTTAAGGATTTTCAGATATTTTTACAGGAAGAAAATGTTTACAATAAAAAAAAATTATCATCAAGAATATGCTTTTTGCACTAATATCAAAGGTCTTACAAGAAAAATGGAAATTATGATCCAACGTGAATTTTCTAAATTAAAACAATATGACTGTGTCTGGTAACATGTGCTTGTAAAATGGCTAGAAATAGCATATTAGCTTAGCGTAAATTTGATAATTTACACAAGGTTTATTTCTATTTCTTCTGCTCCAAACTTCAACCGTACTTCTGCTCGTATGAATGTATAAATGTTTTCCATCTGAAAGGACTAAATATTAAATGAAACATAACAATAAAATGCAAAGTAATCTCTTCAGCAATCAAAATACTTTTTGAATGTAACTGTATTCTAATTACCATTTATTTAAATTGTAACTGTAGTGGAATACAGTTACTAATATTTTGTATTTTAAATACGCATTACTGTTACTCCCCAACACTGTGGCCAAATTATGAGACCACCGATCGAGACAGAGAAAGTGAATATGAGCCGATTCCGATTGGAGGCCAATTGATTGGAGCAAAGTGTAAACTCTAATGAGTTCTGATGTGGTGCGTTCCAGACAACAGTGAAGAGCAGGCTACTTGTCTAACAACAGGCCAAAACAAGACCATCCATTCAAAAAATTTAAGTAATTTCAGGAGTTAACCACTTGCAAAAAAAACCTGGTCTAAATGACTATCTGTCACTTGTGATCAGATCACTCGAGACTAGAGATGCACTGATTGACTGGCCAGGGACCGGAATCAGACGATTTTCCGCATGCTCGGCCCGCACCGGTGACCAACCGGTCAGCATCATGTCTTTCCGATTCCACAGCAGTCCTTTTTTTTGCCAGCGGCACAGGCAATAACGTCACAGTTCACAACAACACAGCCGCATGTAAACATGTCATTGGTGTGGAAGTTCTTTACTGTGAGAGAAGAATAAAGTTCGCAATTTGTAATAATTGTAAGGCTAAAGTAAACCACAATAAAGTTCGGAACAACAAACCTATTTAGACACTTAAAACACCATCACCCAGCTGAATATGCCCATTTTAAAAAAAGAAGCTAAAAAAGGGAAAGTGGCTAAAGCTAACCAGAGCTCAGAGCCAGCCACAAGTCAGCAGCCTCTCCTATCTTTCCTTGGTATGAGCAGCGAAAAGACCAAAGGAATTACAAGGAAAATTATGGAATTCATGGCCCTGGATGACCAGCTGTTCTCTACAGTTGAGGATAGAGGGTTCAGAAATCTGATAAATTTCCTCGATACCGATTAGGTGGTACTTTTCCGATGTAGCATTGCCCAAGTTGTTTAATCTCGTGTCATGTCACACACGCAGTCTGTTACAAGCATACCTGACAACATTTGGGTACACAAATCTGGGAGAGGGGAAGGGGGGTGCTGGATGGCAGAGGCAGGCTAAATACATACAAATTATGGCGATATGGCATTGGGATATTCAATTAAATTCTTCCGTCCAGCTGTTGGTAAATTTATATGTAAATTTAGTTTTTTTTCCACCGGAGCACCACCTGAGTCTTCTCCTCCCATCTACCAGTGATGCTTGATTCAACTTCCCGCATCTACTTCCTGCGCAGATATCAACAGCTGTAGGGTTTTGGTTTCCAGGTTGAGGTAAAAAATGATTTAAATTTGTATGATGTGTCGATTGTGACTAGGATGCATTTAATACAAGGTCTGGCAACTGGACAACCTTGGAATAATATATTGATGTGATTATTCAAATAACGAGGTTTGGGCCATACAAATTACGGGAGTCTCCCGGGAGAAATAACAAAACGGTAGGGGGGGTGAGAGATGGGT
Organism: Moxostoma hubbsi; assembly: GCA_032164185.1. NCBI lineage: Eukaryota > Metazoa > Chordata > Actinopteri > Cypriniformes > Catostomidae > Moxostoma > Moxostoma hubbsi. The sequence continues at coordinate 33,916,178 of JAVLUX010000021.1, forward strand.
GTGAAATACAGGAGACTCCCGGGAAAAACGGGGGTGAGTTACGACAGGTATGTTACAAGCCGAACACGAAGCAGCAATCAGCTTTACCTCTGATATTTGGACATCTAACGTAAGCTTAATGTCAATGTTGAGCGTATTGGACACTTCACTTTTGTTCATAGGTTTGTAATATTTGGAATTGTTTTGTTAGATGAGTAAAAAAGAGAAAAAAGGTCAATTTATATAAATTGTGGAAAATGACATCTGTTTGTTATATTAAGCAACTGGACAGACAGAAAGACAAAGAGGCTAAGAAGTCCTTTTGCCATTTCAAAAGCCAAGCATTAAGTTGACCACTGATTGCGATTATAGTCAAGTGCCTTTAAAAAGTATTAATTTCTTAACGAATTAAATTAATTTAAAAAAAAAGTGTAGATCTTTTAAAATGCCCATCATTTTGAAAAACGAGGACAAACATCTGAAAGTGTCTGTCATTTTCATAAATTAATTTAGTTAATAATTATAATAATAATTTTAGTTAATAGCAGTTATTTGTTATTTCTACCTCTTTCCAGTCACAGAGCACTTTATTTTGGGAGTTAAGTGAGAGAAGATCCTGTAACAGTGCTGTTTGGGGGAAATTGTAATGTTTAATTTCTTTTATTATGAAAATAAAATTTTGCATTGAAGAAAAGTAGATTTTGCTTGCATTTGCTGTCAGTAATAGTTCTTAGAAAGAAAATCAGTGGGGAAAAAAAAAAAAAAAAATCAAATAAAAAATAAATCAGTATTGGCAAGTTACACACAATCGGTGCATCTCTACTCGAGACATATGTTAATACCAGATTTATACAGGGTGTAAATTAACAGGATAAATCACAGAGCACTGCAATTGAGGAATAATCATGAATCATGCACCACTGCACTGACCAGCTCACAATAATCTAGTAACTAATATCAAACCATAAGCTTTCTAAGAAACATCTACTTTAGATTCTAAGAAATTAACTCCCCAAGTATATGACTCGAATAGAGTGTACAACTACCTAAATTGTGGATAGTGGCATGGTTTCACTGTCCCACTTAATGCAGACAATTGCACTGCTGATCCAATTACCGTCTATGAGTTGTCATGTGCTCATATTCCCTGCAAAGCCTGACTAAAAGGAATCTCCCTGACTGAGCAACCATGAGAAAGAGAATAAAGGAAAAGAACAGTGAAAGAGTCAACAATCAAGAGAAGACACAGCAATTAGCAATCTTTCAATATTGAAAGATTAAATCTCCATATTTACGTATATCATAAAATCACTAAATATAATCAAGCCCAACTGACCACCAAACTTGCAGATATAGAACCATAGAATGCTTTTGATATTTTGATTTGGCTGGACTAGGGTTGGGGTAGTTTTATGCATTATATATAATAAGGCTGTAACACGCGGTGAAACTTCCGGATTTTGTGTGTGTATATATATATATATACACACACACAAAATCCGGAAGTTTCACAGCGTTACAGCCTTATTCCAAAATTGATTAAAATTAATTATTTTTAAATTGTACAAAAAAAATACACCATAATGACAACATAAAAGAAGTTTAAAATCTTTGAAAAAAAATTTTTTTTTTAAATGACCAAAAAAAAAAAAAAAAAAAAAAAAAAAAAAAAAAAAAAAACACAATCACATGTGCTCAATACTTTGTTGAAGCACCTTTGACCCCAATTACAGCCTCAAGTCTTTTTGTGTATGATGCTACAAGCTTGGCACACCTGTTTTTGGGCAGTTTCTCCCACTCTTCTTTGCAGGACCTCTCAAGCTCCATCAGTTTGGATGGGGAGCGTTGTTTTTTATTTTTTATAAATTTGCAAAGATTTCAAACAAACTTCTTTCACATTGTCATTATGGGGTATTGTTTGTAGAATTTTGAGGAAAATAATGAATTCAATAAATTTTTGAATAAGGCTGTAACATAACAAAATGTGGAAAAAGTGAAGAGCTGTGAATACTTTTCGGATGCACTGTATATACACAGTATCTCACAAAAGTGAGTACACTCACATTTTTGTACATATTTTATTATATCTTTTCATGTTACAACACTGAAGAAATGACACTTTGCTACAATGTAAATTAGTGAGTGTACAGCTTGTATAACAGTGTAAATTTGCTGTCCCCTCAAAATAACTCTGCAAACAGTCATTAATGTCTAAACCGCTGGCAAAAAAAGTGAGTACACCCTTAAGTGAAAATGTCCAAATTGGGCCCAAAGTGTCAATATTTTGTGTGGCCGCTATTATTTTCCAGCACTGCTTTAACCCTTTTGGGCATGGAGTTCACCAGAGCTTCACAGGTTGTCACTGGAGTCCTCTTCCACTCCTCCATGGTGACATCATGGAGCTGGTGGATGTTAAGAGACCTTGTGCTCCTCCACCTTCCGTTTGAGGATGCCCCACAGATTCTCAATAGGGTTTAGGTCTGGAGACATGCTTGGTCAGTCCATCACCTTCACCCTCAGCATCTTTAGCAAGGCAGCGGTCATCATGGAGGTGTGTTTGTGGTCGTTATCATGCTGGAATGCTGCCCTGCGGCCCAGTCTCTGAAGGGAGGGGATCATGCTCTGCTTCAGTATGTCACAGTACATGTTGGTACATTCCTGGTTCGCTCAATGAACTGTAGCTCCCCAGTGCCGGCAACACTCATCCAGCCCCAGACCATGACACTCCCACCACCATGCTTGACTGTAGGCAAGACACACTTGTTTTTGTACTCTTCACCGTGTTTCCGCCACACACGCTTGACACCGTCTCAACCAAATAAGTTTACCTTGGTCTCATCAGAACACAGGACATGATTCCAGTAATCCAAGTCCTTAGTCTGCTTGTCTTCAGCAAACTGTTTGCAGGCTTTCTTGTGCATCATCTTTAGAAGAGTCTTCCTTCTGGGACGACAGCCATGCAGACCAATTTGATGCAGTTTGCGGCGTATGGTCTGAGCACTGACAGGCTGACCCCCCACCCCTTCAACCTCTGCAGCTATGCTGGCAGCACTCATACGTCTATTTCCCAAAGACAACCTCTGGATATGACGCTGAGTGCGTGCACTCAACTTCTTTGGTCGACCATGGCGAGGCCTGTTCTGAGTGGAACCTGTCCTGTTAAACCGCTGTATGGTCTTGGCCACCGTGCTGCAGATCAGTGTCAGGGTCTTGGCAATCTTCTTATAGCCTAGGCCATCTTTATGTAGAGCAACAATTCTTTTTTTCAGATCCTTAGAGAGTTCTTTGCCATGAGGTGCCATGTTGAACTTCCAGTGACCAGTTTGAGGGAGTGGGAGAGTTATGACACCAAATTTAACACACCTGCTCCCCATTCACACCTGAGACCTTGTAACACTAACGAGTCACATGACACAGGGGAGGAAAAATGGCTAATTGGGCACAATTTGGACATTTTCACCTAGGGGTGTACTCACTTTTGTTGCCAGCAGTTTAGACATTAATGGCTTTGTGTTGAGTTATTTTGAGGGGACAGCAAATTTACACTGTTACACTCACTACTTTACATTGTAGCAAAGTGTCATTTGTTCAGTGTAGTCACATGAAAAGATATAATCAAATATTTACAAAAATGTGAGGGGTGTACTCACTTTTGTGAGATACTGTGTATATATACATATACATATACACACACAATTGATATAAAGTTTTGATTATCAAGGAGGTGCTTCCTCAACAATAATAAAATAAGAATTAATGGAATTGTTAACTGGAATTGTAAAGAGTCGTTAAACTCCTTTCAATTTGAGTCTCTAAACTAAACAGAAATTTGGTAAATGCTTCACATAAATTTGACAGCAATGAACAGAGTCTTTCACTTGGCTGACTGCGAGACCCTCATAACTCATAAGCAGCAATCCTTGGCATCAAACACAACTGCCTCAGAAACAAGCATATAACAGCCTGAGAAAACGATGCAGAGGTCATGAAAGGCTGCTCAATTAACACAATTGGCACCAGTCACTGTGAAATGCTCCATGTACACAACAACAGATAATTTGATTAGTTCTAAGAAGGAAAAAAGAACCATGACTGTTCAGGCGATGTTTCTGTTCGGAGTAATTTCTACCTTTGAGGGCGGGGAGTTTCTGCAGTTCCCGGTTCTTGCTGAGGTTGAATCGTGATGAACTCTGTCGACGCTCCTTCTTTACAATCTGTGGTCCACCAGAGTACTTAATTTTGTTAAGCTGAGTAGGAGGTGGAGTGCTGTTGCTCGGACGCTTGCTGGCAGTCTGCTGGGCCTGGGGAAACAGTATGTTCAGAATGAAAATGGGCACTTTAAACTATTCTATGCCATTATACTACTTTTGGTCACAGAAGGACAAACTCCAGTGTCTAATGGCAAACACAATATAAAAGAAACAAAAAAGTGGGTGAGGTAACGCACCAGATTTGTTGACCCTGAATATTATTAGCCTGAAATCTGATGGACAAAACCACACAATAAGGAAAGTTTGCAACTGTCATAAGAGATTTATAGGTCATTTGTAATATGCTATACCCACTAATGAGAAGCATGTTTCACGATAAACATTGTAAAGATTATAGGATAAATCTCTTATTTACACTGTCAAAGGCTTATCGATTACAATAGGAGCATTCTAGTTTTTTCATGTCATTTGCTTGCAGTTTATTTTGTGTAGGGCTGGGTATTGATACAGATTCAATTTTGATAAACTCTTGATTCGATTAAATTCCGATTCATATTGACATATTTCAGTCATAATGTCCATTTTGCTTGAAAAATTATTTCTCAGCCAGTGCTGTTAATTATAGAGAAAACATTCTAGCTGTAGGTACATGTGGCACGGTGGAGAGCGGGAGAGAGCGCGTGATTACGCACGCCCGGTCCCGTATTAGGCTAATTAAGCCGTCAAGAGGGATAAAGGCCACTCGCAGACAGCGATCGAGAGAGAGAGCTCAATTACGGACGTCCGTTATCTTATGTGTTTGTATTTTGAGTTCTTCATTAAACCTTTAGTTTATATGTTAAGCCGGTTTCTCGCCTCTTTCTTGCCCATGAATTTGATCTGTGTTACAGTACATTATGAAAATTTGTATTGTTTTATTTTATCATTGGTTTTTGCTACCATAGCATTGTTACCGTAGATACAATAGTGTTTATAGCCACTCAGGAAGCCTCGGGAGCTGAAACTCTGTTTTGGTAAGGGCCGTTACATTTCCGACACATGCTCCAAGCGGTTCACCAATCACAACAAACTGGGCAGGCTGACCAATCAGAGCAGACTGGGCTTTTTGGAAAGGGGGGCTTTAAAGAGACAGGAGCTACTACAGAGCGTTTTAGACAGAGGGTGAAGAGGTGCTGCAGCAATGTACAGTATGAGAAAAATAATGTTTTTTGAACATTAAAGCATGTAAACCTATTCTAGTAGACCCCCAAAATATGAACCTGTAAATTAGCATAATATGGTTTCTTTAAGACTTGACAGTAAACACCCGCTGTTTTGATTGCCATTTAGGCAGCTTGGTTTCAACAAATACTCTTTTTGCAGTGAGGAGAAAGTTGAGCTCTGAAACGTACAGTACAATGATGACCTCTAATATGTTAAAAGTTCAAGGAAAATTTGATTCCTCATGTCACGACCCCTTTAAGCCATCTACATTGTAAGCGAGAGGCACAACATCCAGCAATTAAGTAATTCCAAATTACCACCAATTCTTTTCGTTTTCTAGAGCTACTATCTGAGTGCAAGTTGATGCTTAAGCTGCATTTATTCTCACGTACCACCATCAACAGAAAAGAAACACAAAAGACTGTGGATCAGACTGTTTACCATTTGCTTATTAGGACTAATAAAATGCCTCTGAATCGCCATTCCGTTCATTTGCTTGACAGACAGTCAAGTAGTTAGTCTGCAGTTAGTAACAATCCTCAACAGCTGCAAAAATAGAAAGAAAATTTGACAGCAAGACCTTAATGAAAAGCTGTAATCATCTCTTTTCTATTTTTCACTCAATTAATAGTGCAGCTTTATCTAGTGTATACATGATCATGTTACACCTAATCGTGGGTGGCAAGTCAGGTGTAAGTACCTCAAACGATTATTTGCACACACAAAAAAAAGTTAGGGTTTTGACTCTTTTTAAAGTCATTTTTCAATGGCAAACCATTTAATGAAATGGTAACACAAAGCAACAAATGCATGTCAACAAACTGCCTCCCAAACCCCTAGATTCCACAACAAGCCCAACCTACATACTTACTTCTTAACATATCTAGATTAAGCTCACATTAAATTTTCAAGAGTAGCCTGAGCTACACTATTAAATAAATATGTGTCTTCCATGCAAGATGAGTGCCACAGAAACCTTTTTGACCATAGGTGAGAAGTACAGTATTACAACAAAGTGAGCCAAATAAACAGGTCTTGGCCCAGAAGCATGGCGCAACTTCCCACAAAGAGCATGTTTGCATGCATGATCTTACATGGTTATGCTTAATAATCTAACATGTAAGGTCATTTTAACACCTTAAATGGTTTCACCACAATTTCACTCTGCATGCAAACAGCTTTACCTGCGTTTTGGCAGCTTATTCAACTGCAGGACGTCTTGGGCGCATACTTGTTTACACTTGACATCAAAATTGGAGGACAACCTGTTAATTTCTGTAAACATGGTTTTCATTCAATATCAGTTTTTTTTTTAATAAGTTGATTCTTGGTAGTTATCAGCATTTTGTTGTGCATGTAAATGCAGTAATTTACTTCAAAAACAGAGCTGATCTCTCATTTATAAGAACACATGCTAAACCAGATTGCATTTCTAGCACCATGGTGGAAAGTTGAAGCAGCAGAATGCTAAACAAGCAACATGTTAGCATGTGATATTTCCAAAATGATACCATCTATGAGTGCCCACATTTGAAAAAGGCTTGTAAATTAATTGAAGGTTTTAATGAGAGAGAAAATAAAAAGAAAATAAAATCTACAGTAAGACTTTTTAAACAACAAAGCTAGGGGGTGGGTGTGCGTATTGCTGTGGGACACACGTTGAGGCCTGCCCATAACACTGCAGAGCTGGCCTGAGTAACTGGGGTTGCGTGACTGAGCCCAGCTTAAAATAGACCAAATCGATAAACTTCTCCCTATGCTACATCAGACTCTCTGCCCACCGATTCCAGCCATCAGTTTTACTCCCTCGTTAGAACATTGGGATATTTGAGCACCTACAGAGACATGCTATTACATCAGAGTACAACAACCAGACAATTGGATGGAACTGAACACTGGCACTTTGCTAAACACGCCTAAATTATCTAGCAAATCACTACTATGGTAAGCAATATAAAGGCAACGAAATGCAGGGAAAGAAATAAACAATAGGATACCGTTCCATTAACACATTGCATGTGTCTTTGCTAGGGTCTAAAAAACTACTTGGACTGGATGATGGTACCAAAGCAATAATAGGGGAAAAATACTATTATGAGTGCATTGAGAATGGCCAAAAACTACTTGAGATGTACCGGTATGTGCCGATAAAAGCAATTTACTGATTTATAATTATAATTAGTCGATTGTTAAAACCCTCTGATCATGGCAAATTTTTTCCCCTGTCAATCATAAGGGGGTGGAAAATACAATCTGACAATTAGTCTACAACATGTGCAGTGTGAGAAAGATAATGTCTCTTTTGTGGAAGCGAGGTTAAGGCTCAATCATACTCTACAGAAATAAGTGAATGCAGATGCACGCAAACTCGATTTCACGCATCGTTAAATTGTGAATGTGTCAGTGTTCAATTCATAACACAGCACAAGTACGCACTGCATTCTCAGCGTTGCTGCAAGGGGCGCTAGCGCAGATTTTCTTTTTTCAATCAACTGTCATGGTGGACTCGGGCAGCAATTTGAGTTGAATCTTTCTGAAAAAAAAAATATGTACAACTTTTTGTCCTCAGTCCATTCAAATAATTTTTTTTTTCTCCGTGTCTCTCCACACTCCACAACTATCAACTCATCTACCACATCCGGGCTGCATCCAAAAACTTAAGCAGCTGAATTGCTGCCTAATCAGTTAATGGATTAACTGACAGCTGTTTTGAATGAATGGAACGTTTAAGGAACTAGTCTCCGAACAGTTTGATAAGCACCTTATTTTTATCCTGCCTCTGAAGGCAGTATGAGCTCATCCAGCTATAAAATAATGGTTTCAGATGCAGCATCGGTTTTGTGGTCATACCTAAAAAGTCGATTTCTCTCTTGTGGTCTAATTGTAACCACCAGTGCAATGCAAATGTGTACGTAATGTATGTACAACGGGACCACAGGTTTCTGACCAACGGCATTTGTGTTTGCATACTTGCGTTAAGTATGTTTTGGCCTTTACATGCACGCCCTTACATCGATTATGCTTCATAAGCTGAGAACGTGTGTAGTCATGAAAATGTATTCAACAGCGTTCCTTAAACTCTTTTATTCTAAATGTGGCAAGGGCACCTCATGGGAGCAGCCATGTTAGTATCACATGACCAGCTGAATACTACACACTTCATCTCAGTAATTTAATTAAAGGATTAAATGAATCCTGGCTTACTCTGCATAGTGAATTTCTACAACGACACTGGTAACTGAAAACTACCGTGTTAGAATGATGCAGCATCCAGACCACTAGGTGTCAGAGTAAACCATACTTTGACATACTTCCAAAAATTACTGAGTGCACATTTAAATCGGCATTCTTACCAGCTTATCCAATGTATGGACTTGTTGTGTGCATGCCTCTTCATGGTTTGACGTAAAAAGAATAACTCAATTATTTCAAATATCATGTAAATGATGATTTTTTACTTGGTCTGATTTTTTTTTTTAAAACAAGCTGAATTTTGAAAGTAATCAGCATATTGGGGTGCATGCAAATGGACTCAATGACAGCAGGGTTGCAATTTGCAAGCTTTGCACTGCTGGAATTTCATGAGGTGGAACTACCGTTAAAACTATTAACACAACAAATTTGATTACTCACCCTAAAGCATTGACACAGCAAGAAAAAGATGCGTTTGTCAAAGTCAAAGTAGAGGCTGCTTCAGCTAAAAAGGGCCAAACTTCATTATTCAGAAATCCAGTTAATGTGAGTTAAGAATGTTAATAGTGTGCTTTTGCAGAGCTTTGTATATAACTAAGACCCACTACTCTGAAACATGGAAGACATGTAGAAACTGAAGAAGAATAAAATATTACATTTATTTGAAGTTGTGTTTTACTAAATAATCGGATATCATATCGGCACACACATTTTGTATCAGCGCATCCCTAAAAATAACATCAGGTTTGATTTAACTGAGTGGGACTCAAAACATAAACTAATCTGCACATGTAGGCATAACAAGGAGAAACTGTACTTACTTTATTAAATAAAATTCTGGTAACCTATCCTTCAAAATCGTGCTGTATTTAATCCTAGCAATGGCCTTTTGAAACAATCAACTAACTCTGGGAAACTATGCATGGTCTATCCTCTTTACATCCAGAGCAATTCCACATCAAAATTCCATTAAAAGAAACTCTAATGACAGGTTAAAACATTGAATTTGAGGCAATCGTGTTTTTTACTTTATGCTTCTCCTTCTCACTCAACATGGAGAGGCAAATTGATCTCCTACAATTTACCTGGGCCACACTCCAGAAAGAAAAGCAAGCATGACTTAAGAGACAGAAAATCACACAACTCTTTTAGTCTATTTTAAGCAGCTGCTATTAAATCTAATAACACATACTGTCTTTACCCATATTTAAAGTGGATTTAAATGGCTTACAATGGAAAGAAAACAGCTTTAAAGTCATTTAAATCATACTGGTTATTGAATAACCAGGAAAAAGAAAGATTAAACAAAACCAATAACCAAACCAGAATATGCAACAAGTTCAGCTGCATTAGGAAGAAGATACTGCATTGGGTAGCAAGGTAGATGTCAGAGGGTTACCCATCCCCACCAGAGCTTAGATCTATAATGAATGCTCTGCTCACACAGAGGCACCGTTCCTTTCTTTTTTATTATTAAATTAGAAAACCCAGCGTAGTATGAATCTCGAATCTGCAAGTATGCAGTTATAGACCTACTGTATGCCATCCAGAATTATAAGTGTGAAAATGTTACTTTAAAGAAAGTAAGCCACATTATACTTTTATATAATACATTGCACGAATTTGCACGGATTCTTGAAATCTTAGATGCAAGAAATATTATTAGATCAAGCAAAATTGCGTCATTGCTTTATATATTACTATGCATGCATAATTAATGCAATCTTGCAAAAGAACTGAAATTTAATTTTTTAGTATTCTTGTGTCCTGAAAAGTAAAAAAAGCAAAAAAAGTTTAAACCCAATATGTATTTATTATACATCTTTACCTCTTCAGAATTTTCAGTTCCAGCATCCTTTCCACCACTGGCATTACTGTTTTTCGTGCTGCTTTTTGCAGATTTGGTGGGTTCCTGCAATGACCAGAAATAGACCCAATAAATGAGATATCTGAGATATACATATTTTCATGCAGATCACTCTAAAAATCACCATTCATCATATTACAATAGGTCTGCATACAGGCCATTAACATGACAGGGATGATATGACAGGTGGGGGCACCTAACAGCCAGAATGCAACTACATTTTGAATTTGAAAGCGTGTCAATGACATGCACAACTAATAGAAGTGTACTGGCAATGATACATTATTTCAGTTCACATCACCCGGCATATCGTGCCAAACTTGTCCACTTCTGTATCGAGCGTTTATATAACGATGTCCAAAGCCTATCCATTGCATCTGATCACAAAAACATTGACTCATACCGAGACAGGGGACATGCTGTCCAGCTTAAGCTGCAGTGTGTCAACTAATGCGCCGCTGTATTCACATATTAACGACCGTTTATAATCTCACTGAAGAAAACTGATATAAAGCAAAGACAGGGTAAAACAGATGTCTAACAGAACTGCCCCAAACACATATCAGTCATATTTGTAATACACGTCCCACCGAACTTTCTAAAAGGCTTTCTTTATACTTAAATACTTTTGAACACATAACTGTCCTTATTTTGACTGAACATACACAGACACAAATGAGGGCTAGACGCTAGCGCGGCCTTCACAGCCGAAAATGACACCAGCAAATGTTGAAGAATAATTAATTCGTAAACTAATATCTCGAACGCATTCATTAGACCGAAACTAGAAAATCCGGTAATGCCAATGCAATATGTACTTTACCTTTTCTTTTTTAGTTTTATTCGGCATTTTGCAAATGTTGTCTTTAGCCGTGCCTCGGTGATAGGGCTTCCCTTGCACTCGGGCTCTCGCGCACTCTGTTACCGCCAGCTACCCGCGCCCTCCCTTCACCAGCAGTCTTCTGATTGGTCCACAAGGTGCAAAAACCACCTAGCAACAGCACAGTGGAATATTTCTATTGGGCGCTCCTCTAACCAGACAATAAGGGGCCCTGGCTGCGACGAGAAAGGGGCTACAGCTGTTGTTGACGACTCCTATCTTTCGGTTTTGAAGGTGCCAGTAGTCACAAGAGGAATTGATTGTGGGAGGGATGTTCGAGTGTGTGGCATTTATATTTGTCCGTGTTGGGTCATCCACAGGGGATTTTGATTGCACAGGATAAATGATCTGGCTTGACCTCGACCCCTGATATACCCTTTGATCCATTTTAAGTCAACTGAGGAACCATCTTCAGAATAATAGTATAATCTGTTTTGTATATTATATTTCGATGCAACCTAATGATTTAAAGTTGCATAATTTGAATGGTTATTTAGCATAATAATCATTATTGTATATTCACTAATAAAATAACCCTTTTTAATTGTATAAAAGATATGCTACAATAGAATTCTTATAATGCATGGTTAAAATGTTGTTAAAGAAGATAAGATGTCAAACAAATCATTTGGGCATTCATTCAGGGGCAGCGCCATTAGGGTGGCACAAGGTGACAGCTGCCACCCTAAAAATGATCTTTTCCACGCTGACTCGGACCCTGCTCGTGTTCTGGTGATGGTGCATTGCCTCAGTCAGTTAGATGGCTTCACTGCAGCATGCATTGGCTGATCTCGATAAAATCCAATGTTGTAACAAACTTAATTCCTAGATATTTTTAATGAATTTAAGTGAATCTGAATAGCTTGTTTCTTTATATTAGATTAGAGTTGAACACTATTGTTTTTCTTTGTGGAAGGCAGAAGGCAATTTGTGGTTAACTACAATATTTTAACAACTTATTAATTGTTAATCCTAAAAACTGTTGCATAGTCTCACCCCTTCATTACCAATGGTACTCTGCCTGCGGCTGAATCACAGCAGTGCTGATGTAGGGCCATATCGCACTCTTGCTTATAGATCTTATATTTCTAGGCAGTTTATATAACAATAAAAAAATTTATTAGGATTAAATTACAAAAGAGCCATACAGGGGAATCTAGAGCCATCTGTTCGTATGACAAAAGTATTTCAGTGTGATACTGAATATTCATTTGACAGAGGCACACACAAATTGGACACGATTCAAATGAAAAGTATTTTATTTGAAACACAAAAGACACTTTTCATATAAGTTATGAAGTATCTTTAAATGTTATTTTCAACCAATGTGTTAGTTTATATACATGCCCACACACACAAAATATTAATTGCAATAAATTTGCAATCTAATAAATGGTGTCAATTAGCCTAACTGGTCGAACTTGTTGCACAATAAACCACTGTCCCCAATTTATGTTGATCAATGCACAGTAAAAATACATTAACTGGACATTAACACTTACCTTCATGGATTCACAGCAGCTTCATTTTTGCTGTTGCTTCAGCCCCCATATCTGCAGATGTCAGTTTCAGCTGTATTATTATTGTCATTAAAACACATGGAAAATCATACTGAAAAATCAATTTAAGTATTTCAATTAGACAGGCTGGAAAAATACCTTAAGATGTCAACATATAATACAATATAATTATATCATAATATAGTTTTTATGATTCTTTTAAATCCTGAAAATTCAGAACTGTGGAAAAGTATTTGCATGTAAACAATGCACAATTACAAAAAAAAAAAAAAATACAAATTAAGTAATCTCTAATTTAAGATGCTCAGTCAAGTCAATAGTTACAGAATGTCAACAAATACTAGCATTGTTCTCTGCATTCATACACCAATCAGCCACAACTTTAAAACCACCTGCCTAATATTGTGTAGGTCCCCCTTGTGCTGTGCCAGCCCGCATCATTTCTGATATTATATTCTTCTCACCACAATTGTACAGAGTGGTTATCTGAGTTACCGTAGACATTGACAGTTCAAACCAGTCTGGCCATTCTCTGATGACCTCTCTCATCAACAAGACATTTCCATCCACAGAACTGCTGCTCACTGGATGTATTTTTTGTTTTGGAACCATTCGGAGTAAATTCTGGAGACGGTTGTGTGTGAAAATCCCAGGAGATCAGCAATTACAGAAATACTCAAACCAATAATCATGCCATGGTTCAAATCACTGAGATCACATACCCGCACCCCGATGGCTGACGGGAACATTAACTGAAGCTCCTGACCCGTATCTGCATGATTGTATGCACTACACTGCTGCAACACGATTTGGTGATTAGATTATCGCATGAATGGTTGGTGCCAGATGGGCTGGTTTGAGTATTTCTGTAACTGTTGATCTCTTGGGATTCACGCACAACAGTCTCTAGAATTTACTCTGAATGTTGCCAAAAACAAAAAAACATCCAGTGAGCAGCAGTTTTGTGGATGGAAATACCTTGTTGATGAGAGTGGTCAACAGAGAATGGCCAGACTGGTTCGAACTGACAAAATCTACGGTAACTCAGATAACCACTCTGTCTGGGTTTGGTGCATTAGTGTTGTGGCTGATCTGAAGTTTATGTTTGTCAGTGAGACAAAGTTATGGCACAATGTGGGAAGAAGGTTATAAGTACAAAACTAATTGTATCAACAAGTATATAAATAAGAAGCAAACAGAAAGGGAAGCCGTGATTTATTTGAGCTAGCACAGAACCTGTGCAGTTACATCAACTATTTGTTTGCAGATATCAAACTAGCATGTTAGCATTGTAAACAGAACCGAAACAGGATTAATTCTTTAAAAAAACAGAAACCAGAAAGAAAATCCATCAATACACCGCACAGTGTGATAAGAATTGTACAGGTCAAGGTTGACATTTTCGGGCAAGAGGGGTTATGCATATGCATATGTCCTTGAAGCATGAACTCCACTCCATTTCTCTCTTCTGAGCCTGGATCTTTCTGGCTCCTGTATTAAAATATCTTCATTCATTTAAATGGAACGAACAGAGCTAATGGTTTTAGAGTCTGAAATGTTTGATACACATCATATTTGTAATATATATATATATTTCACATTACCTTTGTTTAAAAAAAAAGTAATGATTTCTGCTGAAAACAGAATTGGGGAAACAAAAAGTTCAAAAACCAGGTGCTTTCCACAAGTATATTGTGAAAATCTTACAGATATTAAGGATTCATTACTTGAAAGTTTTCATTCTCTTAGAAGGGACTCCTTTCCCAGCAGCCACTTCAGAATGAATGAATTTTCAGTCCATGTTTCACTAGCATTACCTGCCAAAAGGTTAAGAATAGACATAAAATATTCTACCTGGATCAAGCAAATAAACAGAATACATCAAAATCACTTATTTACATTCAGAGACAACATGTGAGAATACATCAAAATCACTTATTTACATTCAGAGACAACATGTAGATCCCTAAACCTACTCTCAAGAAGGTCCTTTACAAAGGCTCAAAGCTGAATTCAAATGTGTCCAAGTTCAGTTGCTCAGTGAAAGAACCTGGAAGGGGGGACAATGACATGGGTTCCTCAGATTCCAGAGGGTTTTCCTCTTCATTATTGTTTAGTTGCATTGTGTCCAAACCATCAACGTTCATCATGGTTTCACCACCCTCAGAGATTTCTAAAGTAAAGACTTGTTGTTCATCAAGCTTTTCCTCTTTTGAATCAATATTTTCATTTAGATTTACATCCTCAGATGCTTGTTCAACTTCTGAGGCTTTATTTTTGAGTGGTTCTTCACTCTGTGAAACTTCATTGTCTTCGTTCTCTAGAGTTTCTTTGATTTGTGGAACTTCTGAGTCTGCAATCTTGGGGTATACTTCACTATGTGCAACTTGCAATTTTTCTGGGAGATCTTTGCTCTGGGCAACTTGTGAGTCTTCGATTTCGGGGGTTTCTTCGTTCTGTGTAACTAGTGAGTCTTCGTTCTCGGGGGGTTCCTCGCTCTTGACAAATAGTGAGTCTTCATTATTGGGAGGTTCTTCACTCTTTGCAACTTGTGAGTCTTCATCCTTGGGGCATTCTTTACTCTGGACAACTTGTGAGTCTTCATCCTTGGGGCATTCTTTACTCTGGACAACTTGTGAGTCTGCATTCTTGAGGGTTTTTTCGCTCTGTGCAACTTGTGAGCCTTCATCCTGGGGAAATTCTATGCTCTTTGCAAAAACACTATAATTTCTCTCTTTTTTGTTGGCCTCATTACCTTCAGATGCTGTCTTAATGCTCGAGTCATTATCTGGAAGTGTAAAGCCAGAGTCTTGTTTGTTGCCAACACTGGTACCAACAGAACTCTTAACAGCTGTGTTTCCACTGTAGAAAATGTCAAACAAATCTTTTGCTATTCCTGCTGCATGAGTGGTCTTTGGCTTCACAGATTTTGTAGGAGGGCCAGTGGAGTTAAAAGGAAGCTGAGGAGGAGGACGAAGGATTATGGTGAGCTTTTGATCCTCCTCGGGCACTCCTGGAGCAGCTACATCAGATTCGAGAGTAACAATGCATTTACTTGGACTAACAGGTTTCATCTGGGGGACATTTTCCTTTTCTGCCACTGCAGGGGAGCATACATGTGGTACAGCGGTGCCTAAGATATCCATAGGGCTTGCAGGGATGTCCTTTTTAGGTTTTATTTTCACCTCTTCACCACTAAATGCCTTGGAGATGAGGTCTGCTGGCAATGCTGGACACACTTGAGTCTGATTTCCTTTAACGGGTCCAGAAGGTTTGTCACTTGTTGCAGTTGCTGGTTTATTTTGCACACCAGTGTAGGACTTCCTAATAACCATAGGAGTAGGGACTAAATTGGGACTACTTTTATTTTCATTGTAAGTCAGCCATTCATCAGAAGGCGGAAGCACAGATTTTGCTGATAGTTTGATTGCAATAGATTTTGCAGCAGCGATAGACTTGGTAAAAGCATCTAGTTCAGGATCTTTGTTCTCTTCGTCTACTGTAGGCATACTTTCTTCATCTTCCTTTATGAATTGTGCTGCTATTCTCTCTGCTTCCTTCTCCAGTGCCGTCTTCAGTGGCTTTTTTCGGCTGAATTTTCCAAAGCCAGGCCGAGCAGCAGCCTCCTCACTCTTCTTGCGAAGTTTAGCCAGCAAGGCCGGGCTTGGCCCACATAAGATTTTAGGGGCCTCACTTGGTTTCTCTGGTTCTGCTTTGATGTCTTTAACATTGGACTTCCTGATGCTTTCTTTTTTGTCATCTTTGAAAACTCCTGACTTGCCCTTTTGGTCCTTCTTTCCATATTTTCCATTACTTTCCTCTGCCTCCTCCCACTTTGATTTTGGCCACCTCCCATCATCCTCATCTTTGTATTTGGATGACTTCTCTGCCTCCCTAGTGTATTTACACCTCTTATCCTCTTCTTTGCCATACTTGGGCTTCTCTTCGTCTCTAATGTGTCGGCCTCTATCGTCATCTTTTCGGAATCTATATTTATCATCCTCATCCCTATATCGATATCGTTCATCGTCATTCCGGTCTCTATATCTGTCCTCTTCATACCTGGATCTCTCCCCTTCCTCCTTCCTGTACCTATACATGTATTCCTCTTCTTTCTTATACTTGTTTCTCTCCTCTTCCTCTTTTTTGTATCTCGTTCTCTCATCCTCCTCCTTGTATTTCTGTTTATCTATATAATCTTTTCTGTATTTGAAACGCTCCTCGAGTTCATTCTCATTCTCTTTGATATTCCTGTACGCATCCTCCTTGCTGTACTGTGGCTTAGGTTCCACATCATCAATCAACATTTTTCTTTCTTTGCTAAGTTTGGATTTCTTCACATCATTTTGATCGTCTTCTTCCCGTTTCCGCTTGTGCTCTGAACTCTTCTGACTATCTAAACCAGCCTGACGGTCCAAGTTCCTTCTTTGCTCGTAGAGGGGATTTTCATACATTTTTTCCTGTTGATAAAAATCAAACACATGAGGCAATCATATCATGTCCAAAGAAGAAGAATATTAAGTTGACTCAAAGCAACACTTCATCCTAAAAACATTTTATTTTGCCCCTACTACATATCCTATACTATCTGTTTTGATAGAACTTATGGAACCCTTTGCTTTGCACTGTGTACTGCATTTTTCTCTCAAAAAAAAGACACCTTTTTTAAAGACACTCCACATTGATTCTTAAAATTTAGCTATTTGTGTGATATTTGGAGAGGCTATGTCAATGAGCCTCTAGTACTAGCCATTTAGTAAATGTGAAGGAAACGTCTGAACTCTTTGGACCTGTATGCAATTGTCGTACGACATCTGTACATATTAGGAATGTGCATTTTTGTTTTGGACATTTTGGCAGCTCAGATGGGGGATGCACATGTGTGTCTGTGGTGTTCCGCTGTGTATTGTGCCATGAGTGCCACATATTTTTACAGTCAGTAACCAATCATAAAATGTAAATGCTTTGAAGGTTTGATTTGAAAGGTTAATGAAGGGCCTGGAGATAGGACAACCCTACCCATACAATTTTGTTTTGAGCCTCGTGAATTTACATGACAGCCCTGCTTGGAGGGCTATAAACTGTCCTTTTATGAAAAAGACCTGTGTAAAAATATTTTGTGTGTCCACTGAAGAAAATAAATGCAAAAGGGTTTGGAATAACAAGAGGGTAAATAATAAAAAAATACATTTTGGGTGGACTATTCCATTCCATTGGTAAAAAACATCTTAAAATGCTAGACCAGTTAGAAAATATTTGCAATATACAAACGATACTGTACTGCACAAATTCTGAAAATTATTTTTCACGGTATTCAAGCAAAATTACCTTGTATTTCTCATTGTGAGTATGGCAGGTGACATGAGCCTCAGCACAAATGGGATCCCCGAAAAACTCTTCGCATAACTGGCAGAAGAATCCCCGTATAGGTATCAAGAACTCTGAGCCTGGAAGAGGGTATGCAGCAAGAATTTCATCAATTTAACCATCAAAAACCATTACACTTTGTTGGTAATTATCCTTGCCCTTCTCATTGATGAGGCACACTGTAAGAAAACCACAATTTATGCCACTGCAATCGAAAGGGCAGCAATTAGGGATGTAGAATCATAAGCATGGTTCCTAGTCTTTTCAAGGCACAATTTTCCCAGACAATTTATGTGCATCACACGTATAGTATTTAAGAAAAAATCATGTGTCCATTTAAATCAAGCTTTTATTTTGCGTTTTTGTTAATTTCTGACAGTAGTTTTTCACCTCCAGATAAGCAGTTTGCTACATGGCACAGTGTGATTATTAATCCCCATAAAGATGTGATTTAATAAAATACATAAGTCTGTATGTGCTGCACACTTCAGAGTGCTCTCTGCCTCTGTCATCTCACACACACAAGAGTGAAAGCACGCGATGATCATGATTAAGGGTGTTTTCAGTGTATGAGCGGCTTCACACATTCATTTTGAAGTGTGCATTACTTGCAGATTAGACTTTTTTTTTTTTTTTTTTCCCCAATTTGGAATGCTCAATTCCCAATAAGTCCTCGTTGTGGTGAAGTGACTTAGTGCCTCAATCTGGATGGAGGAGGACAAATCTCAGTTGCCTCTGTGTCTGAGAGAGTTAATCTGTGCATTTTTTCACGTGGCTTGTTGAGCGTGTTACCGGAGATGTAGTGCATGTGGAGGCTTCACGCTATTCTCTGCGGCATCCACGCACAACTCACCACATGCCCCACCGAGCGAGAACCACATTATAGTGACCACGAAGAGGTCAACCCAACGTGACTCTACCCAACCTTGCAACCGGGCCAATAGGTTGCTTAGGAAGCCTGACTGGAGTCACTCAGCATGCCCTGGATTGGATCCTGTGGCTCCAGGTGTGGTAGTCAGCATCTTTACTTGCTGAGCTACACAGGCCCCCCATATTAGATATTTATTCAATTAAATTACAGACTCCTGCAGTTTAATTAATACACTAGGACATATCACAATTCAAATGTTATTAATTGTGCAATAAAAAAAATATTTTCTTCCAAATATGTCATATTCCCGTGTTTTCCGCATACTACATGTGGTAACCGCGGTATAAGCAGACTCTGATCGTTGAATGAATTCAAATTAATTCACATCCTGGGGTATTAAGACCGAATCACAATAACAACCAAGGGTGTGAATTAAAATAAAAAAAAAAAAAACTAATTGTGGTCCGAACGTCATCGTTGTCTAAAGTTTATAACGCAAATGTTTTTTGGTTAACACAACAGCAATGTTGGAATGAAAAAATTATATTTTGTTTATATCAATTTTATAGTATTTTGCACTATATCAATCCTTTAAGCATAGATGACAGCAGATGAGCACAGAATGTATGTGACAGAGATTCAGAGCCACCAGCAGTGACAAAACGATACAAATTTATGTATTTTGCTCTTTTCCTGAGTTTTAATCGCTACCATGTTTTTGTAAATGTAAAAAAAATCTGGTTAGTATGTCAAACAGTTTTAAATATTTTCCAGGAGAAATCATGATTTTCCAGGAGATTTAGGTATTTTCCTCATTTTCCATGACTTCTCCATTACTGGAAAACTGTATTCAAAATTCCAGGTTTTCCAGGACGCATGGGAACCCTGATAAGGAATTTAATGATTTTGGTTCCAATTCAGATTCCACTAAATGATTCTGGTTCCATAATGATAACTTCAAAAATTATTTTAGGATTTTTGAGATAGCCACATCCTACCATAAATTGATCCTAACTTTACAGATGGACTATAACATTATTCAAATAAGTTGTTACCTTTTGCTGGCTTTGAAGTCCTCTCTCCCACTGGATGTTTTTTCTCACTCTCTGATTTTGCCCATGGTCTTTCGTAAGGATCTAGAGTCTATAGGAAAGGAAAATAATGGATGACTAATGCAGAGATGCTTTAAAGAAGCACAATTCCAATAAAACATTCTAAAACATTTAATTACAATGATAGCACATACCTTCCTATGTATTTTGCTGTGCAAATGCATGAAATAGTCAAACATTGATCCACTGGTAACATTGCAGTTTTTACACCAGTGGTTTCCTGCGTCGTAGTACTCAAATTGCTCGTCGGCAGTGTCCAGCGTACGGCTGCTCGACGGAAGCGACGCCTTGAGTTTTTCAGAAGTGGCTTTTGATTTTGATGGGGCAGCCTAGATTGTTTAGGGAATACAAATAATGCATTAGTAAAAGTGCCAAAGCAAGCACGAAAAAGAATAAAAATAAAATGCTGATGTGGTACATACATTGAAATGAATGAGCAAACATTTGTCAGAGAAAAGATTATCAAAAAAGTCAAATCCTGATTGCCAATCATTAAAGTTTGTCATAGTACACTCACCTTTGCAAAACAGGCCATCTGTTTCCAGTCGGGGAGAAGTTACCCATGGGTTTACTATTTGAATGTAATCGATTTTAAATAAATGGCTTTAAAAAGCAACTTCAATAGCAGATTTGAAATGGCTTTTATATACTGTTCAAATTGTATGGTGAACATTTAATCATTCAAAATAAATCGCCAATGCAATAAAAAACAGTTTGAGCAAAATTACGATTTCAGAACACCTCTGCTGTGTATATTTATCTTTAAGCTAAAGACAAAGTAACACACATTTTCAATGTTTGCCTTTAGCAGAAAACTAGAAAGATTCAGACCAAAAATAAATACATTTCTTTATTTATGACCGCCTTTTTAAAAAATATAGTTAGTGATTTAACATTTAGGCCTACCTGGTTATATGCAAGATTAAGAACAAATGATTATCTAACAGACTTGTGGGGTAGCTGAGCCAAAACTATAGAACAAAAGTCCCTAAAATAATCTGATATGTTCATACATTACAAAAGATGATGCTGATAAATATGTAAACTCTATTGGGTTGTATCAGACTAACAAGTTTCCATTTGAAACATTTAGGATGTTCAAATCATTCATAACAAGTTACTGCTGAAGAAAATAAAGGTTTGTAAAAAAATTTTTTTTGGTGCTAAATCTGACAAACGTCAATTGTTTAAACATCTTAGAGAAGAGAAATTTTTTAAATAACCATTACATCTGTCTAAAGCCACAAGCATTTCAAATGAGCTGTTATTTTTACTTCAGTGTAACACTTCAGAAGAAGTTAAATCAAAATCACAAAACTGCAAAGACATGTTAGGCTGCAATGTTGTCTTCAATTCAAAAGTGATGGATTTATGAATAAGATTTGTGAATAAGGCCTAGCAATATTTGACCCATGGTCAATATTTTAGGGAGAATGTTCCTGCAATTACTATGCAGGAAGTTGCATTGGACTAAAAGCATCTGTAAAAAGGAAAAGGTCTGTTGCAAGCACACAATCTACATTTTTACATTATTCATTTGTATGAATAGCAAATCAGTTGGTGGTAAAATGTCAGTCAAACATAAGTGAATATACCCCATTCAACTCCAACAGGGTGTCTACATACAGAACAAAATTAGCTTAAAAGACACACATTGTAGTAGTGAGACAAAAGTGCCAATTTAACATAAAAATGTACAAACTGTATTAACTGTAAAATAATAAAACCAGTAATATTATAAAATTACCAACATATTATGTGGAATACCTAAAAATGATGTCCCATGAATATTCACTACATAAAAATTGTTTAGTAAAATATATGTAAATGTTGCTGTTAGTTATTATTGCATTGTTAGAATAAAATATGCCTTTTTTTGTTCAACTAGATTTTAACTCTTATACAATTGCGTTCTGATCGAAATGATGGCTCTTCCGTTTGAAGAAAAAAAATGAAAGCCATAATAAGCCATTTCAGAGCAAAAGGATACATTTGTCTTTACCACCCAGTCCTAGCCACTTGATTTCATTTTTAAACAGGCTAATCAAGGGCAAGTAACTTTATGTACCTTTCCTGTAACAGCATTAGCAACTCTACCTTATTGCATGAGGTGCTGGTGGAGGCCCCCGATTTCACTGGGCTTCTGGTCGATTCCTTCTTACTCTGAGCAGGCTGCTGCCCATCCCCAGACCTCTTGGCGTCTTTGTAGTCTATACCAAGGATGAGAGCCACCTTGACCAGCTCTTCGTGTTTTTTATCAGCCTCCTTCTGTTCAGAACGTAGTTTGGATATTCGAGCCATGGCATCTTCCTGGAGCTTATTGAGCTCTATGAGGACAGGGTCCTTATGCCCATCCTTCTCCCTTCGCTTCTTTCTTAGGAGTTCCCCTTAAAAGGACAAAATAGATGGGGTAATACAGCGTGCCTTTATATACTGTTTATAATGGTAACATTTCACTTACACACTCACCGAGCACTTTATTAGGAACACCTGTACACCTACTTATCCACGTGATTATCAAATCAGCCAATCATGTGGCACCATTGTAATGTATAAAATCATCCAGATACAGGTTAGGAGCTTACGTTAATGTTCACAACAACCATCAGAATGGGGGAAAAAATTTGATCTCAGTGATTGACCATGGCATGATTGTTGGTGCCAGACGGACTGGTCTGTGAATTTCTGTAACAGCACAACAGTCTCAGAATGGTGTCAAAAACAAAAAAACATACAGTGAGCGGCAGTTCTGCGGACGAAAATGCCTTGTGAGGTCATCAGAGAATGGCAAGACTGGTCCAAGCTGACAGAAAGGCTACGGTAGGACTGTCATGATTATTTATTAGAATTTTTGGGGTATTTTCTTCCAATTTGGCATGACCAATTCCCAATGTGCTCTAAGTCCTCGTGGTGGCGTAGTGATTTGCCTCAATCCGGGTGGTAGAGGATGAATCTCAGTTGCCTCTGCGTCTGAAAACGGCAACCTGCACATCTTATCACGTGGCTTGTTGAGCGTGTTACCACGGAGATATAGCACATGTGGAGGCTTCACGTCATCCACCGCGGCATCCAAGCACAACTCACCACGTGCCCCACCGAGAGCGAACCACATTATAGCGATCACAAGGAGGTTACCCCGTGTGACTCTACCCTCCCTAGCAACTGGGCCAATTTGGCTGCTTAGGAGACCCAACTGGAGTTACTCAGAACGCCCAGGGATTTGAACTAGCGAACTACAGGGGTAGTAGCCAGCATCTTTACCACTGAGCTACCCAAGCCCCCAGGCTGGTTATGTGATATGACACGATTATTTTTACACTTTAAATTCCAATCACATTTTAATGCCCAAATAAGGGATTTTTAAGCGAATATATAAATGCCATCAGTGGTGCGTTTGTGTCATTCAGTTTAACTCTGAGCCTCACTGAGCTGCACCGTGGTTGTCAACCAGAGCAGTTCCTGTCCAAAAGTGCGTCTGAAGCGTTTCAAGCGCTCTGAGGGGTTCTTCGTCAGTAGAGGCTCACTCAATTACAACTTAAGATATATGACAATTTATGACAATTAATCGTGACAACCCCAAGAGACAATTAGTCGTCATGGCCCTAAAATAGACAATTTATCCTCATAATCACAATTATTTGTTTTACAATTAATTGTCAGCCAAATTTCATAATCATGACAACCCTAGGCTATGATAACTCAGATAATCCCACTGTACAATTGTAGCGAGCAGCAACATCTCAGAATGCACATGTCGAACCTTGAGGAGGATGGGCTGCAACAGCAGAAGACCACGTTGGGTACTTTGTGAGGACCTAGTGTTCCTAATAAAGTCCTTTAGGGAGTGTACATTGAGAGGGAAATACCTTGCTCCTTTCTCAATGTCTCCACCTCCTTTAAGAGATTTTCTTTCCTCTTCATTCGTACTTCTTTTTCCATTTTTAGCTTTGCAAGCTCTTCAGTGACCTAAAAGAGAATTTTATTTGGGCCTCAAATTTCTTTACCAGCACAGAAAATTCTGACAATATTCAGAGAATAGTTCACCCAAAAAGTCAAATTCTGCCATTTTTTACACACCAACAAGTTGTTTCCATCCCTGTATCCTGTTATTGTTTTTCAGTGGAACACAAAAAGGACAATCCTTGAAGAACTTACACACAGCTCTTTTTCCATACAACAGCAGAGATAGTAGTCACTTTTTTCAAACTCCAAAAAGGACAATAAAAGCACCATAAAAGTTGTCGATACGATTCGTGTACTTTATTTTTGCTATATGTCTATTGAAGCCATACAATAGCTTTTTATGAGGAACAGACCAAAATGTAAGTCATAATTCTCCAAAATGTAATCCTTGAATCTCAATCTCCATTCTGCATAGTCAAATGCATGGCCGGGTCTATGGTGGAGCTAAGGGGGGCAGCTTTTCTTTGTGCACCCAGAAACTTCTGACACCCTCCCAACCAATGAAGAGACAACCACTTGCCCACCCTAAACACCCCCCTCCACCACTCCAAAGATGCATGGCCAGGTCTGAGGGGGAGCTACGGGGGCACTACCAACCTCTATTTTCTTTGTGCCCCCCCTCCACATGCAATGAAGAGAAAACCACTTGATCACCCTAAAGATTGCATCATTGTATCATCCGTTCAAACGGGCATGTTGTTTTGGCTTTCGATATCACACTTGCCGAAACACATAATTTTCTAACCTAAATGTGAACGCGAATGAGATTGAGCTTTGCTGGCGTACTACTTTTGTGGTTCTTATAAAGAATTTATGTTCCTTTTCGTCTTTGTCACTATAGCCATTGTGTGCATGAAGATTCTTCCAAAATTCTCTTTTTGTGTTCCATGAAGGAACTAACAGAACACAGGCTTGTCACAACATGACTTGAAAATAATGACAATAACATTCCCATACGAAGTTGCATCACACTTAAGGGCTTACCTTTTGTTTTTGGCTGGCAGTGTTCTTATCTTCAATAACTCGCCACTGACTGCCACTGGTGATTGCTTTAGAGGCCACATCTTCCAATTTAGAGGGAGCTGAAAGAATGCATCAAACCAAGTTGGTCGATTGTGACGTACAAATTATAACTACAAACAAATACATACAAATAACGAACCTTTAACATCAGTCTCTTTCCCTTCACATGCCCCCGTTCCAATCACTTTTACAAAAGGTTGCTCCATGTTGGGGAGTCGGTAGGGATCCATTGGACTGTGAGGTGGCAGCGGCATACCTGGAGGTGGGTACATTGGCCATCCCGGAGGCATATATGGAATATAATTACCATATGGGTCGTAACCACCAGGAGGGTAGTCGGGTGGCATTACCCCACGTGGGGCTGGCTGAGGGTAGGTAGGCATCTGGTGTGTCGAGAGGTTGTGTCGGGGAGGATACACCTGTGTCCCAGGAGTTGTAGTTGCTGTGGTAGGCCACCCGCTTTCAGTAATGCCAGGGCGACTCTCCTTCTTGTTCTGACTCTGGGAGCTTGAGGATCTGTGTTCCGGGGAAACTGGCTTCTTCTTGCTGCGCCTTGAAGTGCAATCAAAGCTGCTGCTTCGACTTCGGTTTCGGCTTTGGCTTCTGCTTCGGCTGCTACTCTGACTGCAGCTTCTGCTGGAGCTCCTGCTGCTGCTGCTGCTGCTACTGTTACTGTAACTCCTGCTGTGGCTCCTGTGCTTTCTATTGGACTGGCGGCGAATGGGTGCCTTCTTTGTAGGGGATTTACCGTGGAGGCGGTCTTGCGTCCTAGTGGCCATCTTGCTGATGTCAGCTACACCCAAGTCTAAGCCGATGGTCTTCAGTAAGTCTTGAATCTTCTCATATTCCTCCACCTCCTTCCTTTCCTTGAAATCCTGAGGTCCAACTCCAGGTGGCAAGTCGTCAAGCTCTTCTTTGGAATGCACCTCAGGAGTAGCCGAAGAATGACGCCTGTCTGGCTGATTGCTCTCTCTTTGCGAATGGCTCACTTCATCTTCTCCAGGATGCCCAAAAGCATAAGATGTGATGCCATGTTCATTTCTCTGAATCTCAAGAGACCGTGTGAACCTCGTGTCCTGAAAGCCAGGTTGTCCATCTGGTGGAATCTCCTTAGCTGGTTTCACCTTATTGTCCTCTCTGTCATCTTCCTCTTCATCTCCATACAGAAATTTCTCCTCGTCTTCAATATCTGTAAGACTTTTCTTTTTAGTTGGTGGTTGTGCAACAGCCTCTGCCATCATTCCAAGGAACTCACTGAGGTCTGATTTGTCTGGTCTTTCTTTCTCATTAGCGAGCTGCATGCCACTTCCACTGTCTTTGGCTGGCTGTATCCTGCCAAGCAGCTGTTCAAGAGCACTGGCATCAGCACATTTCCCCAGCATTGATGCTAACAAGTCTGGATCTATAGTTTTGGACAGTGCGCACAAAAGCTGTTCTGCCTCATGTGAAAGACCACCGTCTGGGTTTCCTCGAGGAGAATCACTATGCTAAAACACAAAACCAGCAATAGTAGGATAAACATGGGTGAAATATTTAAGTAGAAAGGAGAGAACATCAAATATATCTCTGGCATATATAAACATAATTGATGCACGAGTAGAATACATTGTAGAACACATGCATGATCAACTACAAGCTTCTTTACTTTAGAAAAATAAAGATCAACTACCGGTAAGTTTGTGGGCCAACTGAGTTGAGGCAAAGAACTTTGGTTGAACTGTTCTTTTAATTCAAAGATAGAAATTGTCATTATTCACTCGTCATCATATCATTCTCAACACGTTTAACTTTCTTCCATGAAAAAAAAAAAGGGAAACTTTTTAAAGAATTTTGATCACATTTTACAATCCCAATAAGGGACAGTGAACATATAGGCCTAATGTTAATGCAAATATACAGTATAATCCAATTTTATTGCATTATGTGAGCACTACTGTGATGAGGAAGAGGGTGGGGCCGACCGGGCACGCGGGCTAATCAGCCAAGGAGAGGGATAAGTGAAGCGGAATGCAGCAGTTCGAGAGAAAGAGAGCCACATGGAGCTGCCATGTGTGCATTTGTGTTGTGTCTCGATTTGGTTAAATTCAATATTATTTTGACTGTTCAGCCGGTTCCCGCCACCTCCATTCCCATGAAGCTAGTAACCTTGTTACAACTACAAATGAAATCTGAGCGTCATTGACCCGCACAGCGGACTGCACAAAAGAATTTGGCTTCTCTTTAAGGTTTCACACTTGAGTCCTATTTAATGAATCAAACTCCAGTACAGAATCAGGCTGTTTTTCCAGTCTTTAACAGTCCAGTTTTGGTGAGCCTGTGTCCTCTGCAGTCTCAGTTTTCTGTTCTTGGCTGTCAGAAGTTGAACCACTTCTGCTGCTGCAGCACATTCACCTCAAGGTTTGACATGTTGTGCATTCTGAGATGCTATTCTGCTCACTACAATTGTTCAGAGGGGTTATCTGAGATACCGTAACCTTTCTGTCAGCTTGAACCTGTCTGGCCATTCTCTATTGACCTCTCTCATCAACACCCAAAAATGAACATTCTCTCATTGTTTAGGCTACTCACCCTCATGCCATCCCAGATGTGTATGACTTACTTTCTTCGGAAGAACACAAAATATGATTTTTAGAAGAATATTTCAGCTCTGTAGGACCATACAATGCATGTGAATGGGTGGCAACATTTTGACTGATTTAAGGGCAAAATAAAAGTACTCCAGCTAAACTGGACTGGTGGTTAAATCCATATATTCTGAAGTGATTTGATTGGTGTGCGTGAGAAACTGATCAATATTTAAGTTCATATTTTTTTTATTTTACTATAAAATTTCCTCCCTGCTAAGTCATTCACTTTATCATGTCCTTGAATAACGTATAACGTGCAAGTAAGGGCAGCCGGTGGAGTTTCTGGTAGCCCCCTTGAGTAACATGATGCTCCCCTAGGGAGTTGGTGCCCTACGCAGACTGTGTAATATGAGTATAGGGAGCGGCAGTACCATTTAGATCGTTTCTCATGTGAGCACATGCAATACAGTGCGCACTTTTCAGCACGAGAGTAAATCTGCACTGTGTTTACAGATGATTGTACTATATTAAACTGTATATAATGTATAATAATGCAAAGGTTTTGATATTTGATCATTCTGATAATGACAAATGTAATATCTGATTCCACTTACGATTGGGCGATATGGCTTCAGAAATGATATCTCTATATTTTTCTGCCAATTGACGATATTCGATATACATCTCGACAATAATGTTTTTACTCAAAAATATGTGCATATTTCGCACGATTTTTCACTAAAAGGTACATTAAAATGTAATCATTTTCATTATATTTATTATATTTAACATACAATCATATATGAAAGCTTAAAAATCTTCATATATTTTTACTAAAACATTTTTTCTTTTTGAATGGACAGGGTGTGCAAAAACTACTTCAATTGTTTTTTGGAAACCAGATGAATCGTACTAAATTATTAATGTGGAACCCAATCAAGTGTATTAATATAATGTAATATTGAATTATAATTTTTAGGATAAGATTTGTTAAAGATAAATAATATATTTCTGTCCTATTTACTTCACCCTAAACTGGGCTTTTTATTTTGACGTTGCTAGTACAGTTGCTTTATTTCACCTTCACCAGGAGCTTTTATTATGAAATGGGAAGTGCAATGTTTGTTTGACAGTCCCGAGTTTCGCATCTTGTGAACTTCTGTCAAACTCTCCTTTACTGTTCCGCGTTTGTAGATTTGTATAATAACTTTATAGCGGTTACTAATGTTTGGAATTGTGAATGCTTGAACCTGCTAAAAACACTAGCTCATGAGCCCCGCCACCCCTGCTTGTGCACACCAGATCAGTGCGTCGCTGGTTCATTCTGAAGAGCACACAGACCATCTTTATCTGACTTTAATCACAGCCTTTGGCAGTTAAATAATCACATATGATCAGATCTTCATTTTGATGTTATTTTGATTAATTATACAGCCCTGAAGGATTGTGAAATTAGTCTACTGATGCACTATGAAACTTAATGTCCACAAGGGGGTGCTGAGTGAATCCAGACATGCTTCCTAAGCAACCAATTGTCCCAGTTGCTAGGGTGGGTAGAGTCACATTGGGTTAACCTCCTCCTGGTCTTCAATTAATGAAAGAAACTGTTTTCCATATGTACTGACATATGTGCTTTGTTTCAAGTTTTGTGAGAGCATACAATTATGAATTCTACCAAATGTAAATTGAACTAAATCCTTATGGCCTTTATTATTTATTTGAATTAAAAAAAAAAATACAAATAAATCCTATTTTAATAAAATACAGGAAATAACATTTCTTTTTTTTATCCGATTAATCAAATACATATTTGAAGATTAATCGATTATCAAAATAATGGTTAGTTGCAGCCTTATTGTAAACCTGGACATTTCAAGACTCACACCTGTAAGTAAATAATGTTGTCCATCCCAACCACTGACTGTGTGAACATAGCCATGGATTACTTTTATGCTGCCTTTATATGGATTTTGGGTGTCAAATTTTGGCACCCATTCACTTGCACTGTTTGAACCTACAGAGCTGAAACATTCTTATAAACATCTTAATTTCTGTTCTACCGAAGAAAGAAAGTCAGACATCTGGGATGGCATGAGGGAACTATCCTTTTAATATGTCTCATTAATTAAATCTTAACTTGCACAGGCATTGCTATGTTAAATCAAAGAGTTCTAAACAGTCAAGCTTTTATTTTGCGTTTAAGAGTTCCTGTGTGAAACTGATTTCACAACAGCTGTATACTACGCTCCTCATTTTAACATCATCTCTTCCGTCCACAAATTCCCTGGAGTATTGTGTGTGTGTGTGTGTATGTATATTAACTTGTAGTGGCCAAGCATATTGGGAATTACACAAAAGTGAAATTAAAGTAAATCAAAGAGCACAAATAAAATGCGATCGGCGCACGCAAGCAAATAGAGCCTAACTGAAAGCAAGTTTGTGGTTGAATATTTAAACTTGCCCGTGACCTGTTTATGACTCATGCTTGAAGATTTTCATCTATTTTGGTGCTTGAAACCTCTGGACCTGCTTTCATGTTATGGTAAACAGCAGTTTGGAGATTTTTCAAAATACCTTCTTCTACGTTCCATGGAAGAAAGACGTACAGACTTAGAACAGCACGAGGGCGAGTAATCTTTTCTTTTTTTTGAGAATTATCACTTCATTTTTCACCAAAGCAACAGTTTTGGACTTAAGAAAGAGTTGTACATTTTGGATGTTAAATCATTTCCCAAAATCTGATGAAAGTTTGTTACCTGCACTAGCATGGGCGAATCCATCTCAGAAGAGTCCACCCTTTTCTTCAAAATTGACTTTGCAGGCTTTACAAGCATATCCTGAATTTCCTTCCGTCGTCGAGCCTTCTCTAGCTCGCTAAAATCCTCCACCTCTGCACCTGGTTGGACTCTTCTGTTGACACTGCCCCGTCGACTCCTACTGGAGCTGCGGCTGCTGCTACGACTACAACTGACACTGCGGCTCCTACCGCGGCTCCTTCCTCTGCTCCTCCCCCTGCTGCGGCTCCTGTCTCTACTGCGGCTACGGTGAGGACTCTTGCTCCTTGCTCTATTGCGTTTGGGACTCCGGCTTCTGCTGCGACTTCTACTGTAGCTCCTGCCACGAGGCCGGCTCTTACTCCGTGCTCGGCTCTTCGCCCGCTCAGGACTCCTGCCGCGACTGTAGCTCCGACTTCTGCTACGTGGACGACTTTTGCTGCGTGCATAGCCAGGACTGCGGCTCCGCCCCCTGCTTCTGCCACGACTAAGACTGCGTCGTCTTGCAGCCCTATCGCTGTGGTCATCATAGCTTGACCTTCGCGGAGAGTAATAGGGCTTATTGTACTGTTGATCTCCTGCACTGTAATCGCTGTTGACAGAAAAAACAACATCATACACTGAAGTAGAAGTAAAAACACTTTAAGGTTTTGTTAGCCCATGAACACAAATAGAAATATTTTAATAATAACTAGTCCTGTCAGTCAATTAAAATGTTTCATTACATGACGTTTCACAGTTAATCATGATTGTAGAGCGGAGCCGGGTTGAAACAATGCACGCCCAGTCCCCAATCAGCCTGATGGGGGGGCACGAGGGATAACATCAGGGATGGCCACATCAATGCATCTCTGCCAAATGGATTTAAATTCAACCTTCAATTGCTTTGATTTTTAAATGGTTTAAAATAAAATTACACTGAACTTGTCTAATTTTGTACTAAAAATGCACACCAGAGCAAAAAACAAACTGGAATCGTGTTTAATGGAGTAACAGTCACATTAAGTACTCTTCGTGAGAGCACAGCACAACGAATGAACAACGCAAAACATGTTTTGAAATACGTTTAGAAAAATGTATGTCTTTTTAACTTTACTCTGTGTCTTAAAATGCAGCGATCAGGCGAGAGCCGCTGAAAGTAAAAAAGGGAGATTCAGCCAGCTCAACAGTCAAAGATGTCCGTCCAACGAGTGTCACGATTAAAAAAAACTGCCCCAAACCCTGCAGGAAAATCTGACGTTTGTCGGATCTCGTCGAGCTTGTTAGGTTGCAGACCTGAATTGCACATGTAGAATAACCGAATAGTGATTTTGATTTTTGAATATTGCAGCATCGAACGGTTAACCAAATGTCAACCATCCATGCACATCCCTACCCTATATACACAGCATACTCATTTTCCTGCCAAAATGCATTTAGTTTCATCCAAGCAATGAAAACAAAACAACATGTAACAATGTTTATTAACATTTTCAAAAATCTCAATATGGTCAAATATAGACTGTTTACTATTAATAATTTCGATGTATACAGACTGATCTCATTAAAACTGTTACCGTGGCAACATTTTGGCTAAACAAAATTCATTACGTTCCTCTGCAGTTACCCATTGCATTGTGTCGTAAATGACTAAGTTTAAGGTGAAAATTAGATAAGGTTTAAATATGTAAAACGTACCTCCCTAACCTTAAACATTACCCTAAACCTAAAGTGTCCTAAAAGCAACTGTGATATGAAAAGCACATTGTCTGAAACCACCTTGTACTTTTATGCCGCTTCTAAGATACTTTCCGTCTCACATGTGTCAGCTTGCATGCTTGACTGGGCTTGAACCATTGTCTTCAGAATCCAACACTATATCAGGTGATCTACCACACAAGCTAATCATGTTGGAATAAGTGTTAAAATGTAGATAGGTCTGCAATACAAGTGTTAAAACGTATAGTTTTTTAAAAGGATGCATATTGATATTATGTGAAATATCTATATCATTACATAGCAGTGCGTGAGTGATAGAGTGACAAATAATACGTTTATAATAAGTCATTGTAGTCATGATTTTCGCAAAACTGAATAAAACTCAAATCCGGCATTGTTCATTTCCCCACGCAACCGCGGCGAAACGTAGAACACTGCACGTAAAAGTTAGTTGGAAAATTCTTTGTTATAGTAACGTTTATTATATGAGACTAGGTTGGGTGGATCACTTGTTTGCAGTTCCTTACCGGACATAGGATGAATCTGAGCCTTTATAGCCCGGTGGATGGGTCAGCTCATTGCCCACAGTTATGACCAGACTGTGATCAACAGGGAGACCAGCACGAGGAGGTGAAGGGCTGTATCTCTGTTTTGGAAAATGGGTACATAACTTAATCAATTAACTACTTAAACAACTCACACTTTACCAGACATCATGATGTTGCTGGCATGCATGGAAAGAGGTTTTCTATTTTGCAACTGCTCAGTCCCTTACAGTACTGTAATGGTAACATTGTACAGCAATGATGTCTGATAATAATAATAATAATAATAATATGGCATATTGTTACCATATTCATATCCCATGCTGTTTACATGGTATGTAACATGGTAACAACATACTACTTTATTAAATGTGTAGTATTAGTGTAAACAAATGTAAGTAGGTGATAATGCTATGGCACATATCGTTTTCAAAGAACGTGTTATTTACATGGTTGGTACTTCTAAGGATACCATTATATTATCGTGGCACCCGTGCCCTAAAAACTTGGCGGTACCAGGGTCGCATCCATACTAATATTCCATGAATATTTACACTGAACTCTAGGCTAATTCAACATATGCCATTGTATTACGGTGGTACATTTTGTATGTAAACAAGCTGGTAAATGAAGCTAGAAGTGCAATGTAATATTTTTCCTGCATACCCCATAAGATCTCGGAGGTCTTCCTCCTCCTCTATACTCATCAGAAGGATCTCTTGCTCCGGGTGATGAATACCTCCTCCGCGGGGAAGGGCGCCGGTACTGATCGGGAGAATGGCCAGGCCCAGGCCGGGGACCGAAGCCACGAGACGGCGGAGGATGATAGCTCCCGCGGTGCGGCCTAGAACCGCGATACATCACGACGCTTAACAGCTCACTCTATAACCGGATCGAGTCCTTCCGCTCTTTACTGCAACAGATAAATGTGCATGCAAAGATTTCACCTCAGAGCGTTCATTACGTTCATCGCACAAACTCAGCACGAACAACTCTGTCGGGTCTACGGTTGCAGGATATGACGACACATCAGGATAACCCAATGAGATGCAGCGACACTGCGTCAAATGCGTTTCCTTTGATCAACACCGCATAGAAGAGCTGAAAATCCACCGATTCAGAAAGAGAATTACGTCAATATTATTAAAATAAACACATACAGGAACATATATATTTAACCCCTAAATGTGCAATATGTTATATATTTACTGTACGATAGCATACATTTATCATATGTTATCAGAGATTTAGGAAACATGCTAAATTGAAATACTGGCTTCTCCGATAACAATGCAACAGCCAGTATATTCTACTTTGAAACGTCCATTCTGGGCAGGAATTTCTGTTTGTGTTTTGGCCACTGATCGGTTTTGGTCCGTGTGATCCCGCCCACTCTATGTTTTCCAAGAGTATTTCGACACCTGGGTTGCCAGATTTGTGACAATTTAGCGGGCAAACACAGTACGCAGTGTAGCTATGAAAGCCAGCAATATATCTAGCTGACATTGACAGAGTTGTAATAAATCCATATGAGCTTGTATATAATTTGCAAACAATAAAAACATTGCAAAGGTATACATTAGCTGATCACTACTTACAGTAGTACTAAGGCTTGTCAGTTTGCTCGTTCCTGTTGCGTGCCCTCAATCTGGCAACCCGCGTGACTTCGAGTCTGGGGAAACAGCTCTCCAATATTTAAAAATGTGGACTGCAGTACCCGTTTTAAACGCTTCATGTCAATGTCACATATTGCTCCTTTAAATGCATAAAACTCGGGTCTTTAATTAGTTAATATCCTTTACTCATATTTTTTTTCTTTCGGTATTTCTCAACGTTTCTCTTATGAATCAAATAATATTCATTTTAAAAAGCCAAAATGGCAAATAAATCAAATAAAAAGCGAGTGTGTGTAATTTGTGTAACATGTAGCTCAATGATTTTACAGCCAGTTGAGTCTCATAACATTTCAGCATAGAAGTAGCTAATGAATCCCTTTCTATCATTTTGTTGCATTATCTCTTTGATATATAAAAAATACAACACCAAAATATAACAGCATATATTATATAAGGGATAACATGCAGTAAGCCAGTTGTTATCGAAAAATAAAGCCCAACACGGTGATCAGGAACCTGATGAACTCTCTTCTATCAGCCAGAACTAAGGGGTTTATTTTGCGATAGCAACCGGCTAACTGTACATTATCCCGTTTATTACACTGCTTGTTACCAAATAATTAAATACATGAAGATAAAATATTGATTTGCGTTTAAATTACACTATTATTTATGTGAGAAGAAATAAACTGCTGAACAGCTGAACTCCAGCTCCGGTTTGTGTCGGAGTTCTGTCTGTGTTTATTCTGTGTAAAAATGACCGTCTGACTCATTATTCAGCCTATTACAAGACTTGAAATAAATTAATTAATAAATGTACATGAAACATTGACTTGAGTTGAATTTATTTTATTAGCTTACTTGAAGAGACCACACAGTGATACGAGTAGTAAAAATGGATACCTGGGTGAGCTCTCCATACATTGTGCGGTTGTTACTGAGAAATAGCAGATGGCACCATAATTGACCAATCAGAATGGAGTATTCCAGAGAGCCTTGTAATAAATTATAGTATTTCCTATTTGTGTTAATGCTTTGAAGATTTTACACTATCTGGGTATTTTGTTGATCCACTTGTGATGCGTACAAATTCACTGAAGACCCATGGTACATGATGTTTGGCAAAATGTTTATAAATGCATTTACAGGAATGTTCTAGGTTCTGTACAAGTTCAGTTCAGTACAATCTCAATCGACAGCATCTGTAGCATAATACAGATTTCATCAAAAATACATTTAGAGGGGCCTGGGTAGCTCAGCGATTAAAGACACTGACTACCACCCCTTGAGTCACAAGTTCAAATCCAGGGTGTGCTGAGTGACTCCAGCCAAGTCCCCCAAGCAACCAAATTGGTCTGGTTGCTAGGGAGGGTAGTCACATGGGGTAACCTCCTCGTGCTCTCTATACTGTAAGGTTACAGTGAGGCACTTACAAATGGAGGTTACCGTGAGGCACTTACAAATGGAGGTTACAGTGAGGCACTTAAATTGGAAGTAATTCTGGCCAATTTTTGGTGGGTTTAAAGGCAAAAACGTGAAGCTTATAATTTTATAAATGTACTTACATTCTTTTAAAACTCATGTGTTATTTGAGCTGTAATGTTGATTAAATGGATTTTTTTTTACAGCCGTTTTAGGGTTTGTTGACATTGCATCTTCATGGTAATGTTTGTTAGTGAGGCACTTGCAATGGAAGCGAATGGAGACAATCTCTAAACATTAAAATACTCCGTTTCAAAAGTACAGCTACAAGACAAACAATGTGTTAACATGATTTTAGTGTGATAAAACCAGTTACTAACTTTTTCTGTTTAAGGTTATTGTCAATTTCACAACTTTGTTACCATGAAGTTGTGATGTCTAAAACCCCCAAATGACAATTTAATCAACTTTACAGCTCAAAAAATCAAGTCAATTCGAGTGGTTTGACTTGACTTGACTATTTGAGACGTAAAGTTGATTAATTCTTATGTTAAAACTCATATATTAATGTAAACATTTTTATAAAATTATAAGCTTAACATTTCGGTGTTTAAATCCTCCAAAAATTGGCCCCAATTACTTGTATCCTCCATTTTTGCTTTTTAATTTTTTTTTTTGAGGAATGAGTCAAAATGAATTTTTGTGGAAATCAAAATTATGCCACAAATGCTGTCGATTGAGCTCAACTTGTTTTGAAATATTCCTTTAAAGGTTAAGACAGTGAGGTCCAAAAGTCAGACCACATTTTAGGGTTATTTCTTGGGTTCCCTTTTTCATTTAAAACTTTTGAAAAAATAAGCAAACAAATTGAAGAAATTGCATTAAAAACGAACAAACCTATATAAAAAAATGTCATTTCAGCTTTATAGAAATTTTGCCACGACAAGCACCACTCACATTTTCTTCAGGAAAAAGTTTGGCGCGCTACTCCTCCCGCAGCTTTTGTCACAGACCCCTGAGTGAGGCATCAAATCGTGCGGCTCACTGAGGAGAGGTGTGCTATATCTTTTCTAAGTGATCTGGTGTTGTCCCTGTGCCCTAATATGTCTGTTTCTGTTCTGTTTCTTTACAGGTCCCTTGTTTTGCTGTTTTCTACAGAGAGCAGTTAATTTAATTTCATACCCCCACCCACCCCAAAAAACAAAACATTATTGCATTTTACAAGTTTACACAGTGTCTCTTTCATTGTTGTTTAACTGTTTTTTTTCTCTCCTGAGAGTACTACAGGTTTTATCTTTTCTCATCATTGGATGCACAATTAATTCAATCTTCAGAGTGAGAGAGAGAGGGAGAGACGCAGGGCTGACAGGCCCTTTTGTGTCTGTGTGTGTGAAAACGTCAGTTGGGACTTGCGATCCAAAAAAAAAAATCATTTACATAAATGGAATAAGTCAGAATAATTGATTAAAACGTTTTATTGAACATAATTTCATCAACCCAATCTGCAACATTGCTTTGTTAAAAACCTTTCCTGTCAAAATGAAGCATATTAGTGCTGATAGAATGACAGAATTCCTGTTATTTGTATGATTCTTACACTTCACTGGCTTATCTTCATGGATGTGGGGGGCAGCTTATTTACAGAAAAGCAATAAGTGTGCTGAAAAGGACATTCTATAAGTGTACCAATGCTAGGACAGAAATAATTAAGTGTATTTAGATATTAATTTATTCATAACTTTATACATTTTTCCAACATCCATGTACAAACTCTTAATAATGTTACTAGGTGTGCAGGTGTAGTGGCAAAGAATCCCATCACACAGAAAACATCAGTTCAGCATAAAGAGCAGCTCTTAATCAATAAAACACCTTATCTGATGCATCCAAGTGTGAAGTAGATACAGGTTTACTTTCCATAACTCCATACTAGTGACCACACAGTTGCAGCCATGAAGTCCATACTGTCCTCACTACATGTATTTTAGAGCATGTTAAATATTCTTTATGCACACATGAGCAAAAATTCACTGGCGTCATTTAATGTCCTTTCTCATCTCTTCTTGAGGTTTCCACTTGTAAATGAAGTGGCGAGGTCCAGTAACAGTAAACTGGAAACATAGGTATTAAATCAAGAAGACATGAGATGAAGATTCCAGTCATATCAGTAACCTTATGCAAGCAGTTTTATTCTTCATGGAGAGGGTCGCTTAATAAGGGCTGCAATGTTATGATCACATGATCTGTTGAACACTACTCAATCTCAGTAACCACCCCGTTATTGGACATTTTAACTCTTGGATTAAATTCATTAGAGAAAAGTGAATTTCAACAATGGCACCTGTAATTAAAAACAATTGATTTTGAATTATGCTGCTTGCACACTGCTAGGTGTCATTGTAATTTAAAATACAAAAAAAAGTTAAAGAAAAAGCAAAAAAAAAAAACACCTTTCTATGCAGAATGTTTTTTAACATGGAACATTTTTAAAAGAGCAGAGAGTACTACACTTGTTGGTATAGCGAAAGGTATTAATCAAATTAGCCAAAATAACGAATAAACACAATAGATGTGTATAAATTTATGAACGACAGGTGTTATCAATCCTACAGAAATCGGAGTGGGTTTCTTTCAAATGTTTGTGCAATAAACAAACACTGCCCTGAACAATCTACAAACTTACCTCTCCAGTTCTTTAGATGCGTTGGTTTGAACAATCTAAAGAATTCATAACGCCCCCCCCCCCCCCCAATATGGCAACTACTGAGAGTCATACCTTTTAAACTAAGTGGCACATTAAAAAAATATCACTATACATTTGCAAAATCTCATTAGAAGATTCTTAATTAAAAAGCAAGACTGTCCAGTAAAGTGATAAAATTCTCTCATATTTATTTGATATTTAACTGAATACATAAAACAAAATATGTAAAAACTATCTAACAGATGAACAAAATGTTTGCATGCATAGAAAAAATGTCAGATTACATTTCATTCTAAGCTGTATTACAAAGCATTTTTAAGTTAGAAAACAACACAATCACAAGACAGAAATGGCAATTTACAAGTGGCATCTGCATTAGCAGAATAAAACAAATGAAATTCAGTAATTTCATTTTTTTTTTATACAGATGGGTTAGATGTCTCCATCTTTGTCTCAGTCTCACTTTCCCACTTCTCCAGAAAGTCCTGTAAATTCAGATTGAACGTGTCAATGCCTTTACCTGAGAGGTGAACACCATCTGGTCTATAAAGTCCCAAATCTGGCTTAATGTTGTTATGGCTCAAAGCAGAGCCACCACGTTCAGTCATAATTTCATGTATGCGGTCATTGATGGCCGAGCGAATGATGTCCATTTCTTTGCCATCTTCTGAACCCCTCCAGGTTTGTCGTGGAAGGGTGTTGGACCACACCAGCAGGCATTCAGGGAATATGCTCTTCATTGAGGTCAGGTCTTTCTTCACAGTCTCAATGAAGGCCTCTGGAGCAGTTGTGCTGATGTCGTTTCCCCCCAAGTGGATTATAAGCATGTCAGGTTTGGGCCAGTTGTCTTTGAGCTGGAGCAGTAAAGGCAGGAGCTGTTCCCACTTCATGCCCTGCACACCCTTCCACCAGATTCGTACGCTGTCTGGGTGCATGCCCAACTGCATACCAAACTCAGGGGAGGTAGCCCTCTTCTCAGCCCAAAACACCAGAGAGTGGCCACAAATCCACACATTTTTTTT
The DNA here is from genome assembly GCA_032164185.1 of Moxostoma hubbsi. Classification (NCBI taxonomy): domain Eukaryota; kingdom Metazoa; phylum Chordata; class Actinopteri; order Cypriniformes; family Catostomidae; genus Moxostoma; species Moxostoma hubbsi. Next base: position 33,955,714 of record JAVLUX010000021.1, read on the forward strand.
CTCACTGGGGGTACTTGTACCTGTAAATATGTTACAATAGGGTGTACATTAACCTCAACAGGCTATAAAAGGATGGTACATTTTCTAACAATACCCACAATGTCACAGCAAGGCAAAACGCAGTAACTATACATTTTTAGTCAAAATGGTCAAAAATTTAGCAAAAATTAACAATGTCCTGTGACTGATGGTTTGGTGCAACTATGTTCAAATTCAGAGAAAATGAGGTGTGACAATTACAGTACATACAAAAGCCATAGTAAGTGAATTTAAGGCACACTGGCTTGGCACTGTTATGTTTTCCAAGCAGATTCTGCGCTTTGCCTTTGGATTCTATCAGTTTTTTTATGTTACATAATCAAAGTTTTATTGCCATGTACTCTCATAAGAAAATCTTACCATGTGTAAATGTACAATTTTGGGCCTTTTCCACTGCACGTTACAACTTGACTTGACCCCGCTCGCTTTTTTGGGGTTTTCCACTGTGGATAGCACCTGGTACTTTTTTAGTACCACCTCGGTCGAGGTTCCAAGTGAGCCGAGCCGATACTGAATGTGACATCAAAATCCTGCAGATCACTGATTGGTCGGAGAATTTTCACAACCAGCGTCACAGGATTTCCGACACGTGACATCAACCCGCTAGTTTTAAAGTTAGTAACAGCGATAGCGGTATCATTTGTTCATGCGACTTTCAAATTGTGAAAAAAGAAATGGCTGTGCGCAAAACCATGCCGTGGTCAATAATCGAGGGCCAGACGGTCCACTCGTTAGCGTTAAGTGAAACAAATTCTCTGAGGAACTGTCTCAGCTGTTGGCCGCACACGGCAACCACCGGACCTGCCAACAGTGAAGGGAAAAGTAAAAAAAAATTAAGGGAACCATCAAGGAAAAGTGGAAGTGGTTCAACCAAATGGACACTATCTAAACCGGCGAGCAATGGGAGGGAGTGCGCCCTAGACTCAGTCACGATGGAGGATGGTACGTTTTGTTATGTTAACTCTATACTCTGCTTGAAAGCTTCACTTTATTTAGTTGACCAGCTACTGGATGCTTGCTTCTAAAACAACCAGGACAATTCAACTGTTACACTTGAAAGCTTAGAAAAGAGAGTAGAGTTGAGGCGAGTCAAACCGTAACGTGCATTGGAAAAGTGCCATTTGAAGCCTTTTTCTCAGTTTCAGTGTTAGTGTACATACCTTCATGTTAGTGTACCATGGTGTACATAGGGCAGCATAGCTCTACATGATGTTTACAACAATATATCCTAAAGGCTAGGGCATACTTTGTTTTTCCATATTCTGTCTTGGAAATGTCCGAGTGCTTGGGCTTTCCAAAAGAACACTCTCCAACATCGTGCCGCACGATGAGAGAACCACACATTATAGCAACCATGAGGAGGTTACCCCATGTGACTTTACCCTCCCTAGCAACCAGCAAATTTGGTTGCTTAGGAGACCTGGCTGGAATCACTCAGCACACCCTGGATTCGAACACGCGACTCCAGGGGTGGTAGTCAGCATCAATACTCGCTGAGCTACCCAGGCCCCTAGGAAAAATGTGTTTCAACTGTCATCAGATATTTTTTCAACTGTCATCAGATATTTCAGAAGTTACCAACTAAGATAAATACATATTTTTTGCACTGTAGTGCAAAAAAAAAGGAAAAAATAAAGACAAACACTCCTACAACTGTTCTTAATCTAGATGTCTAGATCTGCTATACAAGGAACCAATTAAGCTCCACACCTAAGGGCAGCATCCCTCTAGCCGTTTTTCAGCCTATTTGTAAGGCTCCATTTACATTGTCATTCGAGAATCAGAGGTGCAGTGCACACTGCCACATCTCTCAGCAGATTGACAATAAAAGCCTCAGGGACTCCACTCCTTGTAGCCGAGTGTGACCAATGAACATCTCACAATGGAGAACTGACAAGCAACTTCCTACTCTGATCTAATGGAAAAGCCACTGGTTAATGATATCATCATTACTGATATCAATAAATATTAGTATGAGGCTTGCTCTCATGTCCAAAAAAAAACAAGATTGTGTTTTGATATTAAAATCGCATCACCACATTAACAGATTTAACAAGTGATCGGCAGCCTAGTTTAAACTTAAATAAACCCTAATTAGTTAAACAAATGAAAAAGATCTCATGAAATCTTTATAAAAAAAAAAAAATAATAAAAAAAACACCCTCCTTTCCTGTTAAATAAATTCGACAAAACATTTCTTCACTATCAAATTATGCATACACAGTACATCACATAATGCTAGAGGGCCATGGCAGGAACACACTTGACAGGAAATCAGAGAGGAATGTCAGAGGCGTTTAGTCTGTCATCCCATTTCCATTCTTAACAGGTGAGCGTGACAAGCCTCTGACAGAAACAGGTAAAAACTTTAGCAAAAAGTCAAATGACGGGAAATCGCCTACCAAAAAAAGTCGGCTAGTGGGACACTGCCACGGTGCCACCTTAAAATGTTCCTAAAAAAAAAAAAAACAGCTAATTTTAAAGGTAATATATCTCTTAAAAAGCTTTGTCATGATCTAATAACATCCCTAATATGACGTAAAATAACTGCTGTTCCTTGAAAAAGAAAGCATTAGTCTGGAAGACTAAGGCAATAATCTTGCTCATAAGTCAAAAGAATACAAAATTAGGCGAGTAACCTTTAAAGACACCTGCACTGTAGAATTACAAGTGAATAAATGGCTCAACCTAAAGGCCCTGGAAATACTGGTACCTGGTGCAGAATTCCGATTTTGTCCACGTGATCGCAGGGCTTCCATTTGCTGCTCTTTCTTCAGCTTCATTCTCTGGTTAAACTGTTCAAGCTGCCCAGACCACAATTATAAAAGAACAAAACTCTCATTGACACAATGGTGATAAAACATTCAACAGATTTTCACAAGTACAGAATATTACAGAAAACTGATTAATCACTAAAGACAATGAGCTCATAGCAGCACTGTCCTTGGTGCTCTAAAATTTGACACATCGCAGAATCACAAACAAGTGTAACATGAAAATAACATGACATGAAGATTAGGGATCACCGAACAAAGGATCAGAGAAAATATTTTGATTCCACTTGTGAAAAGGCATCATACCCGTTTCTTCTGTTTAGCCTTGATGTCATCCTCGGTTATGGTAGAAACCAGTTTTATCCCCGCCGCGTCCTGCAAACTTTTTGCCGGACTGTTATTTGCTTGAGTGTTCATTGCATTCTTTTTCTTTTTCCCTTTTCTTTTTGTCTTTGCTTTAGCATTAATTGATGCAATTACTTCTTCCATTTTCACTGTTTTTGTCGTGTCTATTGTTTTGAGACACCTAACAGGTTGTGTCTTTATGTCAATAAGGTTTTGACCAGCATGTAGGGTTGGGTAGGACAAATTCGTAGAAGAGAGGAGAGGGTTGGAGATAGGTGGGGCCCCATAGGGAATTGGCATGGTGAGTGGATGGGGCACAGAATAAGGATTGCCCATTTGTGTAGGGTATGAATTATAGGCAGACAACATATGTTGAGCCACTGCTTGGAACCCACTGGCATAACATAGATTAGGGGGTGGAGGAACAAAGCCATAGGGGTACGCAAGATACTGCAAATTAGTGTTCTGACTGCTATCCAAAGCAGAGGCAGAACCCCAAAGACTTTGATCATTACTATGGTAGGAATATTGTGAAGTTAAAGTCTGAATGGTGGAATTTTGAGCATACTGGGAACTGACAGGTTGAGCTGTTGATATACCATATGTGGATGCAGATTGGTATGAAACTTGAGGAACTGTAGTTGACTCAGATGAAGTTTTGGAAGGTTCTTGTGTGCCTTTTGTTGATTTCAAGTTCATTATGGTTCTTTTAAGGCTGGTTAGGTCTACATCTTCCACTTTGTGCTCATCTCTGTATTTAACAGAGTCCTTGTAGCTCATGTAAACCTTACGATTAGAGGACTGAGCTGGGGAAACAGAACGGAAGCCATCAGAGTCCGAGGAATCTACCCTAACTCTACCCCTTCGCTCTGATCCGCTCACTGATTGCTCGCTTTTTTGGTCAAAGGATGCACTATGAGGTTTTATCGTCTTACCATACAACCGCTCTTTTGTCCTATCTGCCAATTTGCTAACCTCTGCTGTGTCTAGATGAAGTCCAACTGTTTGAAGAAGACTCTGAATTTTTGCAAAGTGCTCTGCCTTCTTTTCTTTATCTTCATTGCTTTCTTCAGTCTGCTGAAAAGCTATGCTTTTGCTCAACTTAATATCAGGCATGTCACTGTCCTGTACATAAGAGTGCTGGACATTTGGATGGACATTCTGGTATTTAACAGAATGATTATTCTCATTATAGAGATTGTTGTCATCAGCAAAATGTTTGTTTTCTGTTGCATACAAATCAGTGACCCCTTCATACGGATTCCTTCGCTTAAAGCGATTTGGATCTTCTTCATGCGTGTTCCAATTATCTGCAACCAATTGATGACCATAGGGTTTCTTACTCTCAGCTTTTGCAGTAGGTTCTACATCATAATGCATTCCAAAAAGCCAAGAAGTGTCACTACCATCCTTTACAGCTCTTTCTTGAGGCAAGGTGTCATCTTTTGTGAGATCATCAAAATGGGTTGCAGTCTTCACAGGGCTTTTCATTTGTTCTCGGACAAAATGTTTACTCCCAACTCTCCCTATAAAGAGAGGCTGATCCTCATCATCATCTTCCTTAAAAGGATCATATAACTCATCCATGAAGGGTATATTGCCATCTAAGAGTGGCTGAGGGGCCTTCTGGGTGCCCATTAAAGCCAGATCTTTTCTAGCCTCTTGAAACAATGAGTTTACTATACTGGAGTCTGCCTTGTTGAGAGCACCAAGGAAGCGCTCCATTTGTGTTGTAAGATTGCACTTTTGTTCTGATGGTGCGGCCTGACTTGTAGAAGGGTTACTGCTATGGGAGTGGTCATGAGTCTGATGAGATGATGCCCTGTGCTGGTCATCTTGAGATTTGTAACATTTAGACATTTTGGAAGGTTTAGGGTCATGCACAGATCTTAAATCTGATGCTTGCGTGACTGACTGTGGGACAACTGGCTTGATAAAAGGGGAAGGTTCAGTCTCACGCAAGGCTGCTGAAGACTCTAAGAGTCTGTTGAATAAGCCCAAGGTATCTGAATGAACAGGCTGTGGATTTGAGGACCTATCTAACAGAGCAGCTGATGCTGATTGAGGGGGTGGTTTTATAAAAGCAGAATCATCTTGACTTGGTTGATCATACTCATCAACTGAGGTTGTGCTACTCTGCAAAACATAAAATGCAAAATACAAATTATAATACAAATTAAATGGTACAAGCAACTGGCTTTTCCTTCAAACGGTTTTCTCATTTTTGCTTCCTGTTTTCTTCATATCCCTGCTGGAAAATCAAGTTAAAACCAGCTTCAGATGGTGGAAGGTGTTACATGGTTTTTCGTTGGTCAAAGCTGGTAATTTCTGGTGCCGGATTCACAAAAATGTTCTTAAGAAAAAAAAAAAAATTCTTGGGATTAATCATAAGAAGTTCGTAAAAATGTTCCTAAGTGCAATTCTTGAAATTCTTAAATTCTCAAATATTTTCTTAAGAACATCTTCAAAAAGTCAGGCTTTGACATTGTTTGATCAGCCTGCTAATGGGCTTGCCTTGTCTAATAGCCTACAACAAATTTAGTACTTCAAACACTGGTAAATCAAAACGATAAATTTATCTATTAATTTTATTTTATTTTTTTAAAGTAGCAAGCCAAGCACCTTTTTTAAAAATGCTAAGTGCGTGAATTTACTTGCTGCTAACCATTTGATAACTTTTAATCTGACATGGAGGAAAAGAAACAAAAACTTTAGCAGACAAGAGGTTCTTGAGGAAATTACTGCAAGGAAAAATGTTCCTTGGGAAGCTTGATAATATCACGTTGGAAATTAAGAAGCGGGTAAATGGGAAAGGGTGGCACAGGCCGTCTCTGCTGTGCCCAACTCTGATAGGGATGTGGATGGGGGGGAGAAAAAGAAAGTCTCAGCTTATTAATGTTGTAATTATTGGGTTTCTATGAACTCACGTGCTAAATGTAGAGCATTTGAATAAGCATGATTGGTCACCACATTAAGAAGCTTCATGAACCTGGAAAGTTTGTTGTTACAACGAACGAGAAAAATTGCCAATGAATCACTCCAAATGTCAAACCTCCAGAGAATCATCAGTTGTAAAAACAAAGAAACCCAGAACAGAGCAAGACAGACGTCTATCTGTAATCGGTGAAGAAATTCTCACTTGCTAGCACACGTGTGTATTTTTCTTTATAACGGCATTTTATTTCTTTATCTATAAATTAGTTACGATCATGGTCTTTTTAGCCAGAATATCCTGCAGTTCTAAAAACTTTACAACGTTTGACCTTATCAGACTACCAATCATTGTCTAAAATTGCCTAACTTTAGTAACATTATTTATTTCAAAACATCAGTGTTCCAAAAAGTTGAAACAGCATAAGATATGGCACTTACCTGCTCAGATTACATGTTTTCAGATATCCGTCTTATCTTTACTTATTTGTCCATTCGCTCTGAAAAGGTGTCCTGTATCCAGTGTACACCAGTGCTTCGAATCACAGTCACCCGTGCAGAGAAGCAGAGCCAAAGCACAACCAAAAACAATATCCTTCTGCAAGACGCATACAGATTTTTTTTTTAACCCCTAGAGAGCCAAAATTTACATAGTGTAGCTTTAAGTTAGAAATTAAGAAGAAAATGGTAGTTAAGAAGAATTTTCTTCTAAGAAAATTTCGTGAATCCGGCCCATGGACATGGATGGGGCTTTTCCACTGCACGGTACAACTTGACTCTGCTTGCTTTTTGGGGTTTTCCACTGTGGTTAGTACCTGATGCTTTTTTTTTTAGTACAACCTCGGTCGAGGTTCCAAGCGAGCCGAGCCGATACTAAATGTGACGTCAAAATCCTTAAGATCACTGATTGGTCAGGGAAAGTAGTCACTACCAGCGTCACTGGATTTCCGACACGTGACATCAACCCGCTAGTTTTAAAGTTAGTAACAGCGATAGCAGTATCATTTGTTCATGCGACTTTCGAATTGTGAAAAAAGAAATGGCTGTGCGCAAAACCATGCCGTGGTCAATAAATGAGGTGCAGACGGTCCACTCAATAAATGCAATTGTGAAACGAAAAATTCTCTGAGGAAGTGTCTCAGCTGTTGGCCGCACACGGCAACCACCGGACCTACCAACAGTGAAGGGAAAAGTAAAAAAAAAATTAAGTAACTACAGAAACATCAAGGAAAAGTGGAAGTGGTTCGACCAAATGAACGCTATCTAAACAGGCGAGCAATGGGAGGGAGTGCGCCCTAGACTCAGCCACGATGGTATGTTTTGTTGTGTTAACTATACTCTATACTCTGCTTGAAAGTTTCAATTTATTTAGTTGACCAGCTATTTATTATTAAAATGTAACTGTTACACTTGTGTAAAATCACCATACAACAACTGCTTTTTGCAGCACAATGAGCTAGTAGCTAACCGCTAGCAGTTGTGTTATTGTTTTGGTCCATGTGTGTCATGTTTACGATGATGTCACGTCAGTAAAGGCGGCACAACTATGACGATAAGCCTATAATCCCACCCACGTTGAGGGGCACCAAACTGCAGTGGAAATGCAAGCTCAGAAAAGTAAAGCGAGTAGAGTTGAGGCTAGTCAAACCATAGCATGCAGTGGAAAAGTGCCTTAACTGAACTGTCAACAGATGGGGAAAACCTAGTAAGCCATCTTGGCTAAACTGTTGGTGATCAAAATCTAGACAGTTTCCATCAACATCTCATCAGCCATGCTTGAGAAAACCCCCTTAATCTTTTAACTTGTTTTTTTTTCCAGCAGGGAGTACCAACCTTAACCAACATCTGGATATACAAACCTGAAAGCTAAGAAACTCAGAGCGGTTCTTCAAAATTGACTTTTTCGGCTGAACATCAGATTTTATGTCAGAGCTCCATATGTTCTCTTTAGACATTACAAACTGGTCATATGGGTGTGAGTCAAACTCATATTCCTTTTCCATTGCAGGTGCATCTCGAATAGATTTGGTCTTCTGTTCCATGGCAATTATTGCTCTTTTGCGTGCTATTGACTCACTTAGTTCTTCTAATTGCTTCTTTTTCCTCACCAATTCCGGATCCTCACTTTGAGGTAACAGTATTTTATTAGACTCTTTAGTGGTCAAACTCTTCTCAGAATCGCTTTTAAATTTGGAGAAGACGGGTGCATTTAAGTCAAAAGCACTCGTACTTCGATGGCATCCCATCTGTATGTCTAGACTCTCACTCTTTACAAAAGCAGCAGTGTCCTTGCTTGAAGAAGCCTTTGAGAGAATAAGAGAGACAGAGTGAGATATGGAAGGTAAGACAGGAAAAAAAATTTAACTTGTCTGAGTTGAAACAAACCTGAGTTTGAGGATGTGGAAGTTCAGATTGTTTCTTTAAAATGGACTTGACTGGTTTTAGGTCAGGCATCCACATATTCTCCCGATGTACATGTTGATAATCAAATGTTTTAATTCCACGTTCATTGTCTACCTCAACCTCTGGCTCATTTTTTTTAACATTTTGCTCCATAGCGACAATAGCTTTCTTGCGTGCAATCAACTCATTGAGCTCCATTAGCTCTCTCCTTTTTCTCAATAATTCATCACCTACATCGTCCTCTGGGGTTTCGTTTCTTTTTTTGATGCTGGACTCTTTACTACTGCCTTGTTTTTTGTACCGATCATTTCTGTGATCTGGGCTGCGACTTCTTCTCCTGGCACTTCGGCCGCTCCTATCTCTGCTTCTACTCCGTCGGTATCTGTCTGAATGGTCTCTGCTCCGACTACGGCTGCGTCTGTATCTGCTGTCCCTCTTCTCACGGCTGGAACTTCTGCACCTTCTGTAGTAGTTGCTACTTCTGTCTCGGCTGCGGCTTCTGCTCCGACTAAATCTGCGTCGATCACTCTCTCGGCTTCTGCTGCGACTATATTGGTGTTGACTATCTTCCCTGCTTCTGTTCCATACCCGATCTCCTTTAGGTTTAGTCTTTTCTTGTTTAATTTCACTTCCCTTCTTCAGAAGTGTCATTGATGGTGATGCCTTGTCGTTTCCCTTGTTTGGCTTGCTGAAGTTTAAGAATTGTCAAGATAAGTCCCATAAAATTAATTAAATTTTATATAAAGCATATTTTTTTCTGCTTAAAATAAATGAAATCAGATCTGGAATAAGAATTCACAGAATCCAAATTTTCACATTCCTATGTTCCTTCACACTGGCAAAATCAGAGTTTGTATTATGAATTAAAACATTTGAAATCTGTATTGTTGGATGGGTTACATTTTGCTTCCAAGCATGCAAGTTTGTTCTGATTATGTTCAGGTCTGCAAACTCAAAAGTAGGGCTGGGTGATTTTCTCCTCATTTACTGTAATTTGAATTCACGTTGACACTTTTTTTTTTAAAGTCAAGGAATCAAGGTTTTGCATTTTTTTAAGCAAATGCTATAGTTAGATATGTTTTCAATGCTCAAAGGCTGAATAAGGAATTGAAGGAACTACACCAATAATTTGCAAAGCAGCTAATGTGTGTCCTTTAAAAAAGTCCCTCATCATGCTGAGAAAAATTATTGGACCTAACATGGTTATTTCCCTAACATCATGTTTGGGAAAGGTACAAGAAAAGCTAATTTTGAAAAAAAACAAAAACAACAACAAAAAAAAAAAAACATACCCACAGTAGTAGAAAGGTGTACAAATCAAGACGCTCAAAATCAAGTACAGTACAACAAATGCTCTCATAAGGTCCACACATACAGTGCGTTCAGAAAGTATTCGGTCATATGCATTTTTTTTACATGTTATGTATTTGTACACCTTTCTAAGCTAAAATGCTTTAAATTATTATTTGTTTTCACATAAATCTACACTCCATACCCCAAATGACAAAGCAAAAACAGATTTTTGATAACTTTGCAAATTTATTAAAAAGAAAAAACTGAAATATCACATTGACATAATGTGACCCTTAACTCAGTACTTAGTTGAAGCAACTTTGGCAGAGATTACAGCCTCAAGTCTTTTTGGATATGATGTGACAAGCTTTGCAAACCTGGATTTGGGTATTTTCTGCCATTCTTCTATGAAGATCCTCTCAAGCTCTGCCAGGTTGGATGGGAACTGTCAGTGGACAGCCATTTTCAGATCTCCCCAGAGATGTTCAATTGGGTTCAAGTCCAGACTCTGGCAGAGCCACTCCCGAAGCCACTCTTGCATTGTCTTGGCTGTGTGCTTAGAGTCATTGTACTGTTGGTAGGTGAACCTTCTGCCCAGTCTGAGGTCCCGAGCGCTCTGGACCAGGTTTTCATTAAGGATATCCTTGTATTTTGCTTTGTTCAGCCGTCCTTCAAACCTGACCAGTCCCTGCTGCTGAACCCCCCCCCCCCCCACAGCATGATGCTACCATCACCATGCTTCACCGTTGGGATGGTATTTTGCAGTTGATGAGCAGTGCCAGATTTTTTCCAGACATGATGCTTGGAATTGAGGCCAAATGGTTTTATCAGACCATAGAATTTAGTTTCTCACAGTCTGAGTCTCCTTTAGGTGCTTTCATGCAAATTCCAAGCAGGCTTTCATGTGTCTTACACTGAGGAAAGGCTTCTGTCTTGCCACTCTGCCATAAATCCCAGATCGATGGAGTGTTGCAGTGATGGTTGTCCTTCTGAAAGTTTCACCTATCTCCACACATGATTCCTGGAGCTCAACCAGAGTGACCAGCGGGTTCTTGGTCACCTCTCTTACAAAGCCCCCCCCCCCCCCCCCCCCGATTGCTCAGTAGAGTCCCAGCTCTAGGAAGAGCCCTGGTTGTTCCAAACTTCTTCCATTTAAGAATTATGGTGGCCACTGTGCTCTTAGGACCTTCAATGCAGCTGAATTTTTTTGCAACCTTCCCCAGATCTGTGCCTAGAAACAATCCTATCTCGGAGCTCTGCAGGCAGTTCCTTTGACCTCATGGCTTGGTTTTTGCTCTGATATACATTTTCAGATGTGAGACCTTATATAGACAGGTATGTGCCTTTCCAAATCATGTCCAGACAATTGAATATGCCACAGGTGGACTCCAATTAAATACTCCAATACTCCAATTAAAGTGTAGAAACATCTCAAAGATGATCGAGAGGAATGGGATGCACCTGAGCTAAATTTCACGTGTCGTAGCAAAGGGAAAGAATCCTTGTCAATGTGATATCAGTTTTTTCTTTTTAATAAATTTGCAAAGTTTTCAAAAATCTGTTTTTTGCTTTGTCATTATGGGGTAAAAAATAAATAAAAATAATTTAAAAGCATTTTAGCTAAGGCTGCAACATACAAAAATGAAGGGGTCTGAATAGTATCTGAATGCACTGACTCGAGCTTACCTAAAATAGTTTGTGTTTTACTATGTCAAAAGCTTTTGACTGTGTAAATGCAGGATCAATGTGGTATGGTCTACTACAGAGTATGGATACTTGTCCACAGCTTCTATCATGGTTGTGTAGCATTGTAACTGGACAAAAACAGCTAGTTGGCAAATGGCATCTTTAGTTCTTGGAAGGAAGTAGCATCTGGAGTACCTCAAGGTCGGGTAGTGTGTCTCCTTACCTGTTTTTGCTACATATGTAAACCCACAAATGT
>JAVLUX010000021.1:33972440-34029940 GCA_032164185.1 Moxostoma hubbsi
TGTCAGGAAAAGCATAAGGTCTGTCAGAATAGCCATTCTTTTTACTTGCAAATTTTCTTATTAGTTCTTCTGATGTTTAGGAATGGCCACGTCAATCATACTCTACTTATTAACTCACTAAACAGAGGTTGACAACTTGATAACTAGTGTCCTATAATTCCCTTTGTAGTCTGGATGAATGAAGACATCTATGCCGAGGACTCATCGCACAATAGGTCATGTGGTCTGTGGTCTCATGACATCCGTTTCCAACAGTGCAGTGGAGCAACGCCTGGACTATTTTTATTTTATACAGCTAAATGTGCCATGCTGGCCTTGGAACAAAATATGGTGCAATTACTAAGCTTCTTTTAAATGACCAATTCCACACTTAGGCCAGAAACATTCTTTATGCAGGTATGCAAATGCAGACATGGATGCTTTGCCAATGCATTGCAAGCTCATGGCCCCGTTGAACATACTGCTCATGCATTACTGTGGTGGTAACAAAATGCAATACTTGGTCATAGTTCACCCAAAAATGAATATGATCTTATTATTTACTCACCCTCATGCCATCCCAGATGTGTATGACTTTCTTCTGCAGAAAACATGAATGTGCATGTTTTGGTGAATCACCAAAAACACAAGAATAATGTGAAAGAGATCCGTTTCTCACCATACAGCCTTATAAATTACTTTTGTGCTGTCTTATGTGATTTTAGGAGCTTAAAAATTTTGACACACACATTCACTTCTTTGGACCTCAAGAGCTGAGAAATTCTTCTAAAAATCTTTGTGTTCAGCAGATGAAAGAAATGCACATCTGAGATGACATAAGGGTGAGTAAATTAGAGAACTTTCATTTTGGGGTGAATTATTCCTATGTTACCTTAATATCTGTGCTATTAAAACAATGTTTTATTATTCAGGTAGCTTACCATAAACATTGGCTAACTAACTTTCTCAGCAAGATTCTCTTCAAACCATTGCTCCGTCATGAAAACTTATCGTAGAAGAGGTCACACTAATGTCCACTATAGTTACCTTTGCGGCGATGCTGAGAATGCAACGGGTATTTGTGTTGAATTATTAACAGCAGTCCGATACATTTCAAACAGTACGATGCACGGAAGTGAGCTTGCACAGCAAGAATCATCTGCGTTAATGTACTTGAATGGAGTAAGTTTTAACTTTAACATCTTGTGTGAACTGCCCGAAATGCTCTTTCACGACTTGTTGTAGGAATGTCACAGATGACTTAACCACCAAAAAAAAAAAAAAAAAAAAATATCAAAAAAACTCACTATCTTTCGTTGCTCTTCAGAGTCCGCCTGGGAAGTGCCTGGCAGAATATCCACGTTGACAGCACACTCCTCGTTCCTTACACTGTTGGTTGAGATGTTGATCTGGACCTCGTCACCGACCAACATGGTGGCTTTTGTGATCACGTCACCTGACTTAAAAGATAAGCTTTTCTCTGTGGCCTCCACTGTTGAAACCAGTTGGCCCAAATTGGGCTCTTGCTTGTACTTCTGCTTAAAAATAAATAATTGCAAGACCGCTGCTTTGAAAAATATTACCTCAATGATCATGGCACAACAAACTAAAAAGACTAAATCAATGACTAAGACAAAAAGCCTAAACTCATCAATGTTCAACTCTTACACTGTAAATACCCACAAAACCAATCATGCATCCTTTCCAAAGGAATCATACAGAACTCAAGGGGACTTTCCTTTTCAAAACTCCCCAAGATAACAAATATCTAGTTCACTAGGAAAATACTTCAACTGAGCACAAAAGTGACCACTTGTGCTTGGTTCTGATAGTATTTTCCAATTTAATTTGCAATTTAGTATTATCTGATCAGGAGTTATAGCTATGAACCAAAGCAAAAAGTTCCAAGACGAATCACAAAATTACAAACTATGATTCAAAGCCCAAATTATTTGAATATTGTTAAAAAAGGGTAAAAGGTATGAGGCTGGGTAATTGACATCTTATATGAGTCAATGAACTGCTCATCTAATGAACCACTGTGAATGAAATAATCGAATTAGAAGGCAATAGTTCAAGACAAAAATACAATACTGTCAAATATACAACTTTTGAAAGTGAATTGTTCCAATATTAAGCATTTTTGAACAGCCACAAAGCGGAATTTCAGGCCCAATTTTTTCGAAGCCAATTTAATGAGTCATCTCCGGTTTGAAACGTTACACCTGCTTAATATGCTTCTCATTTGAAACAAAAACAATTGAAGCCCAGTTTTCGCCTGAGTGTGGCGTGAGCCAACACAAAACAACTCGTGCAATGACCCGCTCTGCCTTACCCTACTGTATCTTTGGAGTGCGTGGACTTCCCTCAAATTGCATGCTTCAGAGATGGGATCATCAACAGGGCTTCTCTTGATATTACGGCACAGACCACAAAACTTATGCGACCCATTTGAATTCTAACTGAGAATTTTCAAATTTAAAGTGCTATGGAGGAAGTCAAACCTCTCAAACTGCTAGACAGCCCTGACATTCTAAACAGCAACAACAAATAAAATCTCTCCTTAATTAAAAAAAATAAATCATCCAAAGCTGAGCAAGAATTAGATAATGAGGTACAAATGGTTTCAAAAAGTTGCATGTTAAAATGCTTTGCAAAAATAATAGAAGACATCAAAAAGAGTATTTGCTTGAAGGATCTAGTGGAATAGTAATTTTGTATTTTTTTGTAGCTTGTAACCTACCTCCATTTCCTGTGTTTGGGAAATCTTTGGCATGATTTTGACAACTGTATTGTCCTCGTATTTCTCACTGCTCACATCATAGGGGACAGCGGAGTCTTGAGAATCAGTCTCTGAGTTTACCAGCTTCAATAAAACAGGCAAATGGAATTGCAAAAATGATGACTCATTTCAAATGAACACATCTTCAGCTTTAACAGGATAGTTGTCAATGAACAATGCCAACACTATGGCTTAAACTACCTTGTCTTTAACAGGGGCTGTGAAAGGAGTGTTGTCCTTTACTTCAGTATTTTCATTGCTTTTTGTTTGTTGATTAAAGGTAACAGAGCCCTCGGGAAGCTTTTTGAGTCGGACTGCCTTCATTGTGTCATTCACCTTAAACAAAAAGCATTTCTTATGAAGCTTTGAATGCAATCAACTAAACCAAAATGTGTTGTACTGGCAAAAAAAACAACAAAAAAAAACTCACGGTTATAACAGTTAGCTCTACTTCATCCATGACGTCAAGTTTATCTTCAGATAAACTGTCAGCAGCTGAAGCAGTCAGGTTATTGTATGTGTCTGTCATAATGGTCAGGGTTCCATCAGTCTTGTTCATGATCACACCCTGGGAATAAAACAATAAAGAAATAAGATCATACTAAAAGTAACATCTTTGAATTTAACAATAAAACAAAATAAGCTATAATATATTAAAGTTACAACAATTTGCTCTGAAATGGGAAGGAAAGACTAGATTTTTTTTTAGAGCTAATATAGAAGGGAGAAATCATTGGAACCATAAATTCAACCGAAGACCCATTTGTTGTAAAGTAAATTTAAAGTAGGCCTAAACAGTTTAATGTTAAAACTAAAACACAGTCTAACTAAAATGTACTTAAGACATAGGGCATGTTTTCCACTATATTCCAATAAATACACCCAAGGAAGAATAATATTTAATATATAGAATATTGTATTCATTAAAGCATTAATGTAAACAAATTATAATTCACAGCCCTACACTCAAAAAAAAAAAAAAAAAAAGAAAAAAAAAGTTACCATTGTAGAGAATAATGGCGCTTCGGTTGAGGACTTTCACAATCAAGTGAAGTTTGATTTGAGTGCTGCTTACTTTTACAAGCAATTTCTATTAAATAGACATTGCAACAGTTTCACTGTCCTAACACTGGTTCACATGGCATATGCTAATGATTCATACAAAATAAATTAAGTTGGACCACACACAAGAAAATTAATTAAATAAACCCTTAAGTAAATCAAATTTGAAGAACCTTTGATCAATTAATTTAGGTTAAACAGAGAATGGCCAGACTGGTTTGAACTGGTAGAGTCTATGGTAACTCTGATAATCTCTCTGTGCAACTGTGGTGAGAAGAATATAATATCAGAATGCTTTTCGGAGATGCCGGTTGGCGCTGTTTTGGCAGCATGAGGGGGACCTACACAATATTAGGCAGGTGGTTTTAATGTTGAGGCAATCACTCTTGAATAATTTTTTTGTGTAATAAAAACATCCCATTCATGGCAAAAACACTTGAAAGGGCAGTTTTCAATCAGATCTCTGCCTATCTCTCACAGAACAAGCTGCTGGATGACACTCAGTCAGGCTTCAAAAGTGGACACTCCACTGAGACTGCCCTGATGTCTGTCACGGAGTCGCTGAGACAGGCAAAAGCTGAATCTAGATCATCAGTTCTGATTCTGCTGGACCTTTCTGCAGCCTTTGACAGTCAACCATCAGATCCTACTCTCCACCCTCTCTAAACTGGGCATCACCGGAACTGTGCTTGGCTGGTTCAACTCCTATCTCTCAGGTAGGTCTTTCAAGGTAGCCTGGAGAGGTGAGGTATCCAAGCCACATCAGTTACTTACTGGGGTACCTCAGGGATCAGTGCTTGGGCCACTTCTCTTCTCCATATACACAACGTCATTAGGACCCATCATCCAGTCACATGGTTTCTCTTACAACTGCTACGCTGATGACATGCAACTTTACTTGTCTTTCCAGCCCAACGACACCACAGTGACCGCTCGAATCGCTGCCTGTCTGGCTGACATCTCAGCCTGGATGAAGGAACACTACCTGCAACTCAACCCAGCCAAGACTGAACTCCTTGTCTTTCCAGCCAACCCTGATGTTCTGTGCAGCTGGGTCCAACTACAGTGTTGCCTTCCAAAACGGTCAGAAATCTAGGGGTAACCATTGATGACAGGCTAAACACAGACCACATCTCAAAGACTGCAAGATCATGTAGATTTACACTCTACAATATCAGGAAGATAAGACCTTTCCTCTCTGAACATGCCACACAACTGCTTGTTCAGTCACTTGTCATAACTAGACTGGACTACTGTAATGCTCTCATTGCAGGCCATCCTGCATGTGCTATTAGACCTCTGCAAATGATCCAGAATGCAGCAGCATGTCTGGTCTTTAATGAACCAAAGAGAGCACATGTTACACCACTCTTTGTCTCTCTCCACTGGCTGCCGGTTCATGCACGTATTAAATTTAAGGCCCTGATGCTGGCATACAAAACAGTCACTGGGTCTGCTCCAGCATACCTAAAAACATTTATGCAGAGCTATGTTCCCACCAGAAGCCTGCGGTCGGCTAAGGAACGTTGCCTTGTCGTACCAAAACAAAGAGGAGACTTTCCCGGACTTTCAGTTTTATCATACCACGTAGGTGGAATGACCTCCCCAACTCAATCCGTGAAGCTGACTCACTCTCTATCTTCAAAAACGGGTTGAAAAAATCTTTTCCCAGAGTATTTAACCAGTCATTTAAAACAATTACAAATCTTGTTGCACTTAAATCTGTTTTGTATACTATTCTGATGATAGTGAAACTTTGTAGTATGGCACTTTTTGTACCACTGTCTCCTTAAGATGATTCGCTTATGTTTTTCCTCTTTTGTAAGTCGCTTTGGATAAAAGCGTCTGCCAAATTAATAAATCTAAAATGTAAATGTTAAAAATGTAGCTGAACCTACAAAAAAAAAGATGCATTTTTCTTGCAAAAACAAAAGCATTTCCTGACTGCATGGTCAATATAAAATCTAGGTCTAAGGGACATAATGAGCTACTTACCATCTCTCTGATTTCCTTAGTGAGTTGAAAAGTTTCTGGTGTTTTTGGTTTGATGTTTGTAGCTCTTTGTTCCCTAGTAATAAGATCTGTCAGCAACTGGAACTCCACACGATCATACAGCAGAAGAGTCACATTGGTGTCCTGCTTTCCGAAGGGCAGTTTAATGGGATCCACAGAGAGAATGGTCCTGATGCAGCCAGGATTAGGCTCCTTGACTTTACCCTTAGTAAATACAGAATGAGATATTCAGGTCTTTAGGACATTTCTATACCATGACAGATTGGATTGATCTGATTTAAATGAATTATAGACAGTAAATCCCAAACAAACCATACAAAAGAGAGAAAACCCCCCCCACAAATTTTACACAGCATTAGAAAATCACTAATTGATAAAAGAAAGTGTGTTCTGAACGAAAAAGAATTAACCTTTTCAGTGTTTTGTTAAATTTACAAGCAGACACAAAGGAATAAGTACAATCTGTCATGAAATTTTCTGTTAAAGACCCAATTTACTGCCTTCAAACGTGCACCTTAATTTTTTTTTATGCGCATTTTGGCATATCGCATAAATTCTGCTGGACGGAAACATCAAGATGCGAATCAAATCTCCAAAATGCGCAAAGTATAGGCTCACTTGAGGTGGATAAGCAGAAATGCACAAACTATGATGAAAACACATTTACAGAATAAACTCTTATTGAATTTAACAGGTATAGAAGATGCGTGTCAAAAGTCATGTGACTGAATAATGCATTAATAACTGGACGAACCATTCATCGCATCCGAATTGTTGCCCTGTTCATTCTGAAATACGATCCAAAGCCTGTACAGAGTTTGCAGAGCAAATAAGTTGAACACAAACTTCACCTCTTCCTGAAAAGCAGGTTTGATACTTTTAGTATCCACACTGCAATGTCTTGGAGGAACACGCACACACAGTGCTCCCAGAACTGTATGACGCACTGTCATTTCCAGACATGACAAGTTATTAAAAGTGGTTTGTCTGCACATCCTAAACAGAGTATTTTATAAAAAATAAAATGATTGATAAAATTTTTCCTGGAAGTGAAGATTTTGTTCTTTTGAAAGCAAGGGATGGAAATGCTCCTTTATCCGCAAATTGTTTTTGCAGATTCTACTTTGCAACTTTGATGGAAACACAGCTACTGGTAAGTGAAATCGAAACATTTGCCACAGTTGCCAATATACAGTACATTTTAGTACTGTATAAGCAAACAAATAGTTCCGGTTGCTAGGGAGGGTAGAGTCACATGGGGTAACCTCCTCGTGGTTGCAATTAATGGTTCTCGCTCTCAATGGGGTGTGTAGTAAGTTGTGCGTGGATCGCAGAGAGTAGCATGAGCCTCCACGTGTGGAGTCTCCACATTGCCATCCACAACGAGCCACATGATAAGATGCGCGGACTGACAGTCTCAGAAGCGGAGGCAAATGAGACCGGTCCTCCACCACCCAGACTGAGGCGAGTCCACGCCACCACGAGGACCAATTAAGTAGTGGGAATTGGGCATTCCAAATTGGGGAGAAAAGTGGATAAAAATAAAAATAATTGGGCTATATGTTAGTGTTCCAAAAAACACACACTGAAGCTTTTCTCCTAGTATTGTGTATTTTTCTTTTCAATTCAAAACATCTTTGTGCACAGAATTTAAAAAATAAATAAATAAATTGTATTGTGGGCTAATTCCATAACTACTGTCTTTTATTTTGAATGGTGTGGAAAAACTTTAATAAATGAACGGATGCCTACTACGATTAAATTAATCACAAACAGTGGCCATTAATTTGTTCTCTGTGCATTTGTCGATGTGCATGATCCAAGATATTTGTGTTGGCACTCCTAGAAGTGTCATCATCGGATCTGTGCAATGCTGTTAAGATCAAGTCATAATCACATACCATAAATTTACTTTCAAGGATGTAGGCTATAGCTTGTCATCATAATTAACACAGGCTAATGATTGGAGTAAATTCTGTCATGTGACAATATATTTTTGCGTTATTTCCAATTTTCTCGACAAAGAGTTTCCAAACCAGTTATTTATGACATATTAAGTATTGACAGAGTTTATGCACTAGAGTTTAACATAAAAATATTATGTCATCAATTATGATATTTTAGCGATAATTTCCATCAGCTTTATTTTGATGTGCTAAAACTTTTTTGCAAAAAATAGTTGGATGGAAACATTGGATGCGAAGGGTCAGTGTTTCTTTAGATCTGAAAAACAATACAGGACCTAAAAAAAACATCACTTCAGTAATGCAATGCAGTAATGCAATTATCTTATTTACACGTTCACTTTAGACATAAATCGGTGTTTACATGAATACCTCACCAAGACTTTTGAAATTTATTTCATATGCATCACCACAAGCATTCTCGGAAAACACGCGCATGTTCAGGATTATTAATAAGAATAATAATTTTGTAATCCAGTTTGTAAATCAGAAGTTACACCTTAGCCAAATACATTTAAACACTGTTATTTCACAAGTCCTGGCATTTAATCATAGAAAACATTCCCTGTCTTAGGTCAGTAAGGATCACTACTTTATTTTAAGAATGTGAAATGTCAGAATATTTAGAGAATCATTTATTTCAGCTTTTATTTCTTTCATCACATTTCTAGTGGGTCAAAAGTTTACATACACTTTGTTAGTATTTGGTAGCATTGCCTTTAAATTGTTTAACTTGTGTCAAACCTTTTTTAAAGCCTTCCACAAGCTTCTCACAATAAGTTGCTGGAATTTTGGCCCATTTCTCCAGACAGAACTGGTGTAACTGAGTCAGGTTTGTAGGCCTCCACTGGTCAGGGCTTTGTTATGGCCACTCTTTGGCCTTGACGTTGTTGTCCTTAAGCCATTTTGCCACAACTTTGGAAGTATGCTTGGGGTCATTGTCCATTTGGAAGATTTTTGGAACAATTGCGACTGAGCTTTAACTTCCTGGCTTATTTCTTGAGATGTTGCTTCAATGTATCCACATAATTTTCCTTCCTCATGATGCCATCTATTTTGTGAAGTGCACCAATCCCAACTACAGCAAATCACCCCCACAACATGATGCTGCCACCACCATGCTTCACGTTTGGGATGGTGTTCTTCGGCTTGCAAGGCTCACACTTTTTCCTCCAAACATAACAATGGTAATTATGGCCAAACAGTTCAATATTTGTTTCATTAGACCAGAGGACATTTCTCCAAATAGTAAGATCTTTGTCTCCATGTGAACTTGCAAACTGTAGTCTAAATGTTTTATGAAAGTTTTGGAGCAGTGGCTTCTTGCTGAGCAGCATTTCAGGTTATGTCGATATAGGACTTGTTTTACTGTGGATATAGATACCTGTCTACCTGTTTCCTCCAGCATCTTCATAAGGTCCTTTGCTGTTGTTCTGCGATCGATTTTCACTTTTTGCACCAAACTACGTTCATCTCTAGGAGACAAAATGCATCTCCTTCCTGAGCGGTATGATGGCTGCTTGGACCCATGGTGTTTATACCTGCATACTATTGTTTTTATAGATGAATGTGGATGAACCAGACTTGTGGAGTTCCACAATTTTTTTTCTGAGGTCTTGGCTGATTTCTTTTGATTTTCCAATAAAGTCAAACAAAGAGTCATGGAGTTTGAAGGTAGGCCTTAAAATACATCCAGAGGTACACCTCGAATTCAGTACACATCCTGTCAGAAGCTAATTGCCTAATTGTCTAAAGGCTGACCCAGTGGAATTGTGATAGTCAATTAAAAGTGAAACAATCTGTCTGTAAACAATAGTAGGAAAAATGACTTGAGTAATGCATGAAGTTGTTTGCTAATATGAAATCTGTGAAGTGGTTAAAAAATGTTTTAATGAGTTCAACCCATAAGTGTATGTACATTTCTGACTTCAACATGTATGTGGCACAGGCCTAGACAATATCACAAATATAACTGGTTATTTTCAATCAGGCTATTTGTCCACAAAAAAAAAACTGGTGTTATGAGATTTTCGATTTGTAATTGTATAGTAACTTATAGTGGCCAATTAAAATGAATTTAGTGTGCTGTGAATTCAATTGAATGCAACACATCCTTTATTATGAGAGGATATTTGTGGAGGGAGCACAGACAGAACAACCTCACATGTGCCAAGAACAGAGCTTGTAGAGCAGCGAGTGCAGACTGTTTGCTTGATAGATCACAGCCCTTTGTAGTTTAATATTCATAAGGTCATATTTTGATTTTGAATTTTATTTAAATGGATCATTCAGCCCCAAAAAATGCAAACATGATGTTTTTGTGTTATTTTGTGGAATGCGTTCTTTTTCATTTCATTGAATTCAGACCTCAAGCTCACAATTTCAGTCTCATTCTTTTGCCGTGGTGCTGGAAATTCAGTAGTGGCAGAGCGCCACTGCCGAACAGCGGTGAAGGAAACACTGGTGCACACACATATCAGCAGTGTGTTCCTATCCTTCAGAAGCTCACATATTTGTATTCAGAGTATGAGGGTTTTCAAACTTTTTGACCAATGAATTTCTGACTTTTCCAGTCATTTGTGATGTGATTTTGTGATCCACGTTGCAGATAAGGTTTTTAAAAAAATTATTTTGATTCAGACTGATTTGCAAATGAATCATTCAAACTGATTTTCAAATCAGTTACTGAAAAAAAAAAAAATGTTTAACAATAAAAAGATTTATTAGCTTGCAAATGAGACATCACAATTAGTTGCGAGGGAGTTTTAGTCAACAGAAACTCCACACCAGAGCAATACATTACGATTAAATATTTTTGTGCCAATTTAAGGTCTATTGCTAGTTTAGAGAACATTTTCAAACATCCCACCCATTTCTGAATGGGTGTCATGAATTGAAATAACACCTACTTGTCCCATGATGAATGGAAAGTTTTAAAGTATCTGTTTTACTCACATCAGGAAGGGCTGTAGTAACAACGCCTTCATACACTTTACTGTCAATGTCCTCTGTTCCTCCCGGGGCCACTTTCACATCAACCGCACATTCTTTTCCCTGACATCACAAGCAGTTATAGTACAGAAATTAGAACATTTTTAATAAACAACAATTCGACACGAGAGAAATAAAGGGAATTTAGCACATAAAATATACAAAGACTCACCAGATTTTTCACAGCAGTAAAATGCACTTTAACCCCAGGCACCAGGTGTGCTCGTATTCCAAAAAAGGAATCAAAGACAAATGAAAATTTCTTCAGATCCTCCCGTTCAATGAAACCACAATTATTCTGAGAAAATGAACAAAACAGTACTGTACATTGTTTGATATTCAAGAAGGTGTTTTTTTGTATGCAAGAAATGTTGTTAACACAACAGGTTCCATTTGTTAACATTAGTTCATGCATTAGGTATCATGAACTACCAATGAACAATATACGTACATATTTTTATAGCATTTTTTAATCTTTGTTAATGTTAATAAAAGTACAATTGTTCATTGTTGGTTCACAGTGCATTAACTAAAGATACTATAATAAAATACTTTGCTACACTACTTTGCCATAGTCAAAAGCATGTAACAGATTAGGCAAGTAAATGTTATGTTTTAAGGTATTGTAGCATTGCAGTTGAATCTGAAGTAGGCTATTCCATAAACTCATATTTTAGGTTTATTTTGAGCAGTTGGTTAGACTTTAAATAAAATAAAATAAAAATAATATAAATAATAATATTATCTTTAAAAGGGATAACATTTTAGTTTTAGGGAAATTCATTTAAAATAAAGTTTTATATTCTTATTATGTAGTAACTGTTTAATAAAAGAAAAAAAAAATGTAAATATATGTATATGTAAAATATCATTAGCAAAAGTACTTACACCAGTAAATGATATGACTCCCAATGAGCGTCCTAGGGGCGTGCTGAAAAAAAAGGAAAAAAGCAATTTCTTTAAAAATCTCTAATTTACAGTGTAAATTTCTAAAAACCACCAAGTACTTTAGCTAAACGGTAGAGTTGCAATAATTTGCTCAAAGATACAAATCAGGAGTATGACTGTGCAATTACTTTGCTGTAATATTCTTGAACGTTGATAACTTTGATGCCATTGTCTTGGGAGGTTTGATCTTGGTGTCTTTCAGTGCCGGCTGATCTTTCTTCTTCTGAGATTGGGGTGGACAAGCTATCCCGCAGAGAGGAACGTTCTAAAACAAAAGCCACAATAACTATTGCACTGCACATCGACAACCAATAGTAGACTGATGCAACACCAACTGTTCAGTATAGACCATTTCAAGGACTGTTGTCGGTTTAAATTTGTGACATCTTTGTCCCTTGAACATTTACTAGTTACTAGTTGTCAAACTTCATTCAGAAGAGAGCAAACCACAAACTGACCCATGAACAGCATTACTGAAGTGAGATGGCTGTAATGTAAAAGCTAGTGTAGCAGAGACACGAGGAAAGTAAAAATAATAAACTTACCTTGTCAGCAAGTCACAGGCTTACATTTTGAACAGCTTCATTGATTACAATAAGAGCATCCGAATATTACTGATTACTTCAGGTAAACATTTGATATTCTTTGAGAAAATCTGATGATTCAGAATCTTCTTTAAAGGATCGGGTGATGCACACTAGGGATGCACCGATACCACTTTCTCCTCTTCCGATCCCAATATCGGAGATCTCAGTATCGGCCAATACCGGTGTTGTTTTTTTGCATAATCAGTTTAAAATATTTTACATATATTTATAATATATTATAAAATGTACAATATACATATTGTTGGGAATGAACTTGAATCTCGTTGTAGTCTAGAATACAACACTTCTGCCATCAAGAATTCCTCGTTCCCTTTCAGCACATGCCCAGTTAAATGCAGTCGGGAGTCCGTGTCTCTGAAGACTTCATGAAGGAAGGAGAAAGAACGACAACGCACAGTGTGCTTCTATTAAATCTACTCAAAGTTTATTACAGCAAGCATAATATTTATATCTTTCATAGAACAAAGAACAACCAGTAAAAGAGTGACAGCAAGGCCAAGGACAAGGAATTGTTGATGCCGAAATAGTACCGGAACAAAATCAGATAAGGCAGTCTTAGATATTTGTTACGTCTATAACTGAGATATTTAGCTCACAAAAAGAGTATGTGCTCGTTGGAGCACCGAACATTTCAAAATAGGATAAGACAAGAGAAACTAACAGCATCTACGGAAGGTCATGGACTCTTCGAGCGTGTGGTGTGCTTCTGTGATTAGCCAAGCACACATACATACAGAGTTAGATTGTCAAACAAGGACAGCATGCACAATTTATTTCTCACACATATTGTGTGGAACTAATTGGGAGTAATCTTTAATATGTAAAGAAACAATCCTCCAACTACACATTATTTCAATATAAATGTATAGCTTCAGTAGAACAGAAACCAGTGTATTACTTTTGCCTTTTTTTCCAAAAAATTTTCAACTTGTATCAGGACTAAAGGATTCAGATCTAATTTTTTGTTCAATTTAGTTGCAAGACATCAGCTCACATTTAATTCACGCAGTTATTTTTTGGAACACATTCAATTATATATTGTTATAAATTGTAAACAAATACTAATTATGACAATAATAATAATAATAAATTGTTATTAATATTATTAGTATTATTGACTTTTATTTTTAAATACAACAGTAATATATTTAAGCCGTGCACTTTTGAAACCCTCACGCTGCCTTCAACATGTCCACCACGAGTCCTCCAAAACTACTGATGAATGCAGCGGCGCGATGACTGGGACACCGATAGGTAAGGTTAACGTTTAGCAAACAACCCAACAAACAAAATCGGCTAACTTGTAGTGGTACATGCGTGTGTACTTGTTAGATTAACGTTTCTGTGCGTGGTGACAGTCCTACTGGGGCCTGCATAACGTTAGATATATTTTTGGATGTATGGCTATAAATAGCTATCTTAAGGTTGACAGTAACTGATCAAGTTTAACTCACATTAAACTAGTTATCCGTACTTATCCGTAGGGTTGGCTGACAAGCTTTCTTGTTTTGTTTTTCTCCCCTTCACATTAATGTTATTGCCTTTGCCGACCCTGGCATGAGGAGACAGAAGGCTTCAGGAGAGAGTCTTTGAGTCAGTAAAAAAAAGTCAACAAACTGAAAAAATAAAACCAAATTTTTTTAGATAATGTTTGTAATCTTGTTAAAACGGATTTCATAAAATTGGTATCGAAAAAATACCGTTTAGGAACCGGTATCGAAGTCAGGATATCGGTATCGAATTAGCTAACCCTAATTTTAACGTTCAAAAATAACATTTCCCCATTCACTTCTATTTTAAAAGACTCACTGTAATCAATTTTTGCTTATTTTTATTTAAGAAAAGGATGTGCAAATCAAAATGTATTTTGTGGTAATCAATATGCCGCAAATGCTGTCTATTGAGCTTAATTTGTTTTGAACCCGGAATATTCCTTTAAGTAATTTACCCAACACTGGG
The DNA here is from genome assembly GCA_032164185.1 of Moxostoma hubbsi. Taxonomy (NCBI): domain Eukaryota; kingdom Metazoa; phylum Chordata; class Actinopteri; order Cypriniformes; family Catostomidae; genus Moxostoma; species Moxostoma hubbsi. The sequence goes on from JAVLUX010000021.1 coordinate 33,986,747, forward strand.
TATGGCACAGATTGACAAGGGAAATTTAAAATGGCACTTCATGTCCAAAAGGTTGCGGACCCCCTTCATGAATGTTTTTATGGCTTTGCAATGTGAAGCAATACATTACGATGGCACATGCATGTTATTATTATGGCCATAAAAACGCAACACTCATTTTTTATGATATCTACCGCATAAAGAGATCTTCCATGGCCTGAAAAATGTTGAAGACCCCTGATCTAAATACTTATGTTCATGTGATGGACCCAATAACTAACTAGACAGCTCACTAGGTTTTGAGAGGTTTATTAGATGATAAACGAGGTCGTCACAAACTTACATGTACATCCATTGGTTCCATAAAATGTGGGTTTCTTGGACCAAACCGCTCCATCGGGGCGAATCCAGGGTTCATCATGGGGAACGCTGGTCGATCATCAAACTGTGGTGGGCGGAAGCGCGGTCCAAACGTAAAGCTCGGATCAACACCAAGCAGCGGCGGGCGTCTGTTAACGGCCATGTTGTTCATCATCATCATTCTCGATTGCTGCGGTCCGAAGTTGTGTAGGGGCCTAGGGAACCTTTGACCCGGCAGACCCATCGGGCGACCGGGAGTAGGAGCGCGAACTCCGCCGTGAGGACGAGGCCTGGGCCAGCACACGTTTGGCGGCGCAGGAGCGGGTGCTGCGGGACGCGCCCCACGCTGAGGTCCAGGTCCAGGTCCCGGAGGTTTGCCGTTTTGGTTTCCTTTCGCACGTTTTTTACGATGTTTCCTCGTCGGGCGACCGGGAGTAGGAGCGCGAACCCCTCCGTTAGGAGGATTAGGCCTGGGCGGCGCAGGAACGGCTGCTGCAGGACGCACCCCCAATTGAGGTCCCGGAGTTTGGCCATTTTGGTTTCCTTTTGCACGTTTTTTACGCTGTTTCCCCATTTTACTCAAGTGCGTCAAGTGGTCAGTGACATACGACAGGCACCAGATGATCGGTGACCTGCCAGCAAGCTAGAAATAACCGCCTCACAACTACGTCAGTTCGATCTTGCGTGTTTTTAACCAGTCAGATTGTTCCTCAACGCAAATCCTTATGTAGTTTTTTTTTTTTATCACGTTTGTAAAACTAACGTTCAAAATTCACGCTTCGCTGTACGAATTCACTTCTCCGCGAGCACAAGCAGAGAAACAAACGCAAATGGCCAGCGGATGTGGCGTATTAGTTTCAAAATAAAAGTTCATCAAGTATCGTCTGAAAAGATTGCACCAGAGATCTTTTAGAAATAGATCCCCCGCGTTTGCGGAATGGTCACAAGCGTAAGTCACTGTTTGCGGATACCATACAATTAAACGGGGAGAGCCGTAAACTGACACTTACTTGCCGCAAAATAGTCTTCGTCTTCTTTTATTAAAAAGCATTTTTATCGTTGTAAACTCACTCAACACAATTAATTCAATCTATAAATAATTGTAGAACAGTATATTAAATAATACTTTGGCATTATTTATCTATTATAGAAATAGTTTGTATTTATGTACCATAGAACTTACTTGAAGCATTAACTCACCAGCTAGTTTATTATTATTATTATTATTATTATTATTATTATTATTATTATTTATTTATTTATTTATTTTTTCCCCTTTATTTTCTTCTTCCTTCCTTGTGGGAATACAGCACCATAAATACAGAACAAACAAAACAGGTTTTGTATTTGATTATGTTAAGTGTGTGTGTGAGGTTGTGTTGTGCGTGTGTACATCGCTATTCAATATGTACTGAGAAAAATAAATAAAGAAAAACATAAATAATTAATAAATAAAAAAAAGGGACGGGATGTAGGTCTGTAGATTTATATATATATATATATATATATATATATATATATATGTGTTTCCAGAATCTAATATTAACAATCACATGTAATAAGTGTAGTAATAGGAAATAAACATGATCTATTATTATATATATATAATGATATGATAATACACTCATAGTAATTAGAAAAGATGTATTAAATAAACTATATATAAAAGATATTTCCATAATTGTGTCAATAATTATGACAATGCTGGCAATAGTGATAATAATATTGATGTAATGAAATAATAACAATCATAATGGTAATAATAGAGATGGAAAAATGACGATCGTGCTATAAATAATAATAATTTGGACAGTACACAAATATATAAATATTTTTAAATACATTTTGAACCTTTCCCCTTCTTTCTTATAAGTTTGTAAAGATATGATTGGGAGAGTGTGTGGGTCCGGTTCCAGGTGTTTGATTTAGATTAAAATAAATAAAAAATGGGTTCCAGATGTCATTAGATATAAATATGTTCTTGTGGGTGAATGTTATTTTTTCTAATGTGATGTATTCTCTAAGTATTTTTGGGGTGATGTGGGTCCTGTGAATAATCTTGTACTGTATGAGTTGTAAATTTGTATTACTAGTCATAAAGAAAGTATTGTTAAGATTTCTTTCCAGAATTCGGGGTTAGAGGAGAGAGCCAAATAATTTTCCCATTTGATTATTGGTAGAGTTATAGTTACATCATATTTGTTATTAGTTTATAGAGTTTGGATATTACTTTTTTGAAATTAGTCATTTTCATTGTATCTTCCATTAACTGAGAAATGTGTAATGGGTTATTAGTTATAGTAATATTTGATTATTGACTTTATTTGTTGATACCAGAGAAACTGTCCCCTCCCTAGACTGTATTTCTGGACTAGTGTATTCAATTATATGAACTGGTTATTTTGGAATAAATGATGGAGGTGAGTGATTCCTTTGTGCTGCCATGATGGAAAGTGAAAAGGAATATTGTAGTTAAATATCAGGATTGTGCCAGATTGGGGTGTATCTACATGCAGTTAGTGGTGATTTATTAATTCTGTTTACTTTCCACCAGGCTTTCAGGGTTGAAGTGATTAAAAATATTACAAAGTTATTTTTTTTTTGTTGAGTTTGGTAGGAAGGCATGGTCTGCAACTGAGGAATTTTTGCACAGATTTTCTTCTAATTCTATCCATGAGATATAAAATAGTTTTTATGAATCCATTTCACTAAATATTGGCGCTGGTTTTCTAAAATGCAATATTGAAAGTTTGGTGCATCTAGGCCACCTAATGATTTTGATTGATTATTTTTTTTGTGTGTGTGTGTAAAACATGTTGAAGATTAGCAGACAAGCGGTTAATTCATAAAGTGACCAGCATTTGTTTTTTCATCACAGAGAAGCATCTCCTCCATAGACATCCATTAAAAAACAACCTCTGGTATTCTCGCCAGAGTACCACCCAAAGTATGTCTGTGGGACCACCGTGTTATGCTTATTGTTGCTAACCTTGTAGGCAACTTGTTAGAAGGCCTCTGATTGCACATCTATATTATTATCTAATTTATCTGTCTATTTTTATTTATTTTTGTCTAAGTCTTTGTGATTATAGAAAATACAAATATTTACCATTCACTTTTTTACTTTATATTTACTCACAATCACAAATGTACAATATCTGAATGTATTTTATTTTAAAATATATTTTGTAACATGCTTATCTAGTCACTTAAATTAATAATTAAAAAAATATGTCTATTGTAAAATATAAGGAACCTGTATTGTTTTGTTTGCATACTTGCTCAGGATCTTCAATGGTAACTCAACCTGGGAAAATAAAGTCCCTTACTAATATCTCTGGTAATAACAGAGTTCAGGGCCATTCACGCAGTTTGTGTTTTTGCGTTCCGTCTTTGTAGTAAAGCAGAAAATGTTTGGTCCCAAGACAAAGCACTTGTATTAAAATGAGAGTGAGAAATTAGAACACCCAATATGACGGATGTAGAAAATGAAGTCCTGCTTTACAGGTAAAAGAGCCAATCGCATTTCAGATACAGACACTGCCTGTCAGTCAACTCGAGAACGCGCATGCGTATTAGCTGAACCGGCCTGAAAAATAGCAATATTTAGCATGACCTGAGCTGAAGAAACATACTTTATGAAACCAGTGCTGTCAGATTGTACTTGTGATTTGAAATGTTACATAATCTTGACCGGCTGTTTAGGAGATTTCAGTCTTTTCCCATTCGAGTAGATAGGAGCTGCACTTGTTTACACACAAAAAATAGCTGCTGTAGGTCCATGCAATGCAAGTGAATGTGTGACAAAATCCACATAAATATTTAAGTCATTTTTATTTTTTTATCATAAATTCTCCTTGCCCATTAGAGGGTGATACATGTGAAGAATGTGAATCACCAAAAACAGAAGAAGAAAGTGAAGGAAAAAAGACTTTTATAGAATATAACCACTGGTGCCCCTGAGAGGCACTGGGGAACTGGTGCCAACACGCTCAAACACTTTTTGTAAGAGCTGTGCAACACGAAACTTAGTTTTCGACTCCCCTGCCAAGTACCCTTGGGTGGATGGGAACTCTCTTCTTGAGGAAGGAGTGGAACAGACACTCCACGAGTACTGATCACCCACTCCATGTCCCCATCCATAACACTGGTTAGGTCGGCCGCCTTTTCTTGTTCCACTGAGGGTTAGATGGGCGATGTTTGGCAGCTGCCACAAAAGAAGCCTTACTTCCTGGCTGGTGTTGTTTCTGCTGTGCTCCTCCCTGCACTGACTGCTGGGACAGCTGGCATTGGAGACAAACAGGAATCCCCAATATTCAATCCTGCAACCCGCACCCTTCTTTCTAAAACTCGCCATACGAACCAGGACCAGTACAGGCAACACTCGGGATTAGCAAGTGCAGCCAGCGCATATCTGACCCTGAGACAGATTGGGTGGGAATCCTTGGGCTAGATCATAGATCCACATGCGCATGGACGAGAGGGATCCTTCCCCTTGGCCCTTGCTGCTCGTTGAGCTCGCAGTCGCCATACAGAAATCTGAGCTCAAGGACACAGAATCAATTCACCACAATGTGCCATTTTATTCTGTGTTAATCCCTGGAAATCTCATTAATGTGATCAGACCTGCCACACCACCACAACATGCAGGAGAGGGTTGAAGCTATAACAACTCTACCAAAAAATACGTAAACAAGTTAACAAGTTTTCACATCGTGAGTGTACTTTCTACTTATTTCAATTTACAAATATTCATTGTTAAAGTCCTCAAATTCAAATCTACAAGCCCTCGAGTTTTACAACAGATTTACCTTCATTTACCTTTTACCTGTATGGTGGAATTACATGTAATCCCAGTTTCTCCCATTAATTTTAATACAAGTGCTCATCTAAGGCTAAACAATCTTTGGTACAGTCTTATTTGGCCGTCTTACACTTTTTCAAAGTCTCGTGCCATGACCGCTGTGTTGTTATCCACAATATTCTTAGCGAGTCCGCTGTATTTCGCTAGGTGGTGGAATCTGGTTGGCTAGTGGAAGTGCGAGTGTTATGCAGTTAAGATTTTTGCTATTAAATGTTGTAAGATGTCTTTAAAATGTCCAGTACAATGTGTGCAATTAATGGTTATCCTAATAATCAAGCAAAACTAAAGTTTTATCTAAAACAGCAAAGTTATGATCAGAAATCCCTCACAAACAACAGCGCTCCATTCCCAATGTTTTCAACTGTTTTCATGCTGCGATGCTAGATGTTGTGGAACAATACTGTATGCATTTTTTTTTAAGGAATGGTATGCATAAAATGTTCCTTGTCCATGAAAGATATTACTAAAATAAGAGCCCAGAGATATCTCTGCGCTCTTTGTGACAGCACTGGACTGTGTAAACTGTACACATCTTGAAACTGACTATTTTAAAGTTTACAGATTGGCCCCATTCACTTCCATTTTAAGTGCCTCACTGTAACCTCGATTTTTAAGAAAAGGAGGGGCAAGTCAAAATGACTTTTTGGAGGTAATCAATATTGTCACAAATGCTGTCAATTGAGCTAAACTTTTTTTCAACCTCAGAATATTCCTTTAAGCTTCTTGTTAAAATGGGCAAAAGAAAACTCCTCTCATTTTGAAGAAAAGCATTTATTTTGCGAGCTGAAGTTTTTGCAACTTCTTTTTTAAGTTGAACAGGGAAAACATTTCAGATGGTGAGACAGTATATGAATATATAGGTTAATCTCAACAATTCAAAATCGGACTTTGGAAGATATTTTATATCTCCATCCTATACAAGTGAACAAACATGTTCAAAAAAGACCTTTTGAGGAGAGAAAGATGAACAAAGCGATTCCGGTATGTTTTGCTTCGCAAATAATATGACGAGCTACACTACTTTTAAATATTTATTGCCATTACATATTAATGAGACAGGCTAAAGTTACATTTTTAAGTTTTTAGTTTTGTGGTGCCTGACACAACCAGCACCATCCTTGTCATGGACTGCTGTCTGAGAGACGCAATTTTTCATGCAGCCCTTAAACACAGATGCTGATGTTTTTCTCTTTTCAAAACCTTTGCAAATATTTCCCATTTCAATCAGGGGAAGCTTACAATCATTCAAATGGTTTTCCAACAACTCAGAAATGTAATACATGAAGGCATTTAAAGGAATTTAAAATGGAATAAAGGCAAGTAGTTTTGATATTTAATCTATATGATATAAATGCTGATGGCTTTCTTTGACCAGATTTTAAAAAAACAAACAAAAAAAAAAAACACTTTCCTGATGTTTACACATCCATTCTTTTTCAATTCTCAAACAAAAGAGTTATGCGTTAACAAAACGATGAACAGTCAGTAAAGTAAAGTACCCTCATCAGCCGTGAACAAAGTTAAAAAAAAATGTATGATAAAGAAACTGCCGTAACAATCCTAAATAAACATAATATTTTTGGTGTAGCAACCAAATGATGCTAGGATTCTAAGTAGAAGCTATGTGCAAAGCACTGGCCACTGTACAGAGAAACTTCCTGGATTCCCGTAACAAATGGTCACTTTTACTGCTATATCATTCTCATATGGGGGTGGTATTTGTAGCGTCTACTCCAATATACATAGACATTCTGTAAGCATCGTTAATCACTCTCATGGTAATTTAGTCCAAAGGGCGGAAGTCCCGCTCTAGGTTTTCAGATTCATCGTCATCAGAAAAGAAGTCATCATCATCGATGTCTTCCTCGTCATAATCCTCATGCCACTCAGGAACGTATTCGTCATCATACTCATCATCCTCCTCTGCTTCATCACCAGCGTCTTCACCGGCGTGGTTGTTGTTGTCAGAGTCTCCAGACTCAGAGGCCCCATCTGATTTGGGCCTGAAACCAAAAAAGAAAGTAAATCTCAGCAATTTGTTTGCATCATCTTTCATAAATGTTCACAGAAGTCTATGTGTGGCATTTTCCATATGCTAAAATTATGACAGTCAATTTAACTTGTTCATTTAGCATGATTATGTATAAAGAAAAAACACAATTAATCATGGTGCCTGACCAGAATTTTCTAACAGTCTAATAAGTTCAGAGAATTCTCCCGCCAAACCACACTTACAAAGAACAGGCAGCACAACTGCTAGATGAAAATGGTACTGCAGATGGCTGCCTCGGTGTGGCGCTCTGCAATTCTTTTGTTGTTTTTGTTTATCCTGTGTTTAGTAATTGTTTTTCAATCAGTTTTACCAGGGACGAACTGCTAAACATTCGGCAGCACATACCAGACAATCTTTTCAAGATTTGACTATTCAGACGGAGGAACAGCTGTGTTGTTCAAGCGCACTACGAGACGTGAGCAGGCACACTGGTCAAGCTCAGTCAACGCGGCTTTCGAACAGTACTGCCAAAAACAAACAAAGTCTCCCTAGCAGCTTTGGGACTCTCTGATCACTGTTTGGTTCACCTTCTTCCAACCTACAGGCAGAAACTAAAATCATCTAACCATGTAGTAAAGACTGTAAAAAGATGCTTTCACTGCACTAATTGGAGTGTTTCTTTAAGCTGCAGACAACAATCTGGATGAGCTCACATATACTGTGACATCATATATCAAGTTTCTGTGAGGATATGTGCATTTCTACTAGGACTTATTTAACGGTCAACAATGACAAACCATGGTATACAGGAAAACTCAGCTTCGTCATGCTAAAGAGAATGCTTACAGAAGCAGGGATAAAATCTTGTACAATCAGGCAAAAAACACACTAAGGATATTAAAGTGGCTAAAAGAACCTATTCTGAGGAGTTAAACAAATGATCATGCTAACGACCCTGCATCAGTGTGGAGAGGCCTGAAAGACATTACTAATTTTTAGTTACAAATATTTCAAACAAACTTCTTTCACGTAGTCATTATGGGGTATTTTTTGTAGAATTTTGAGGAAAATAATTAATTTAATCCATTTTGGAATAAGGCTGTAACATAACAAAATGTGGAAAAAGTGAAGCGCTGTGAATACTTTCCTGATGCACTGTATAACAGATTTGTATTTGTACATACTAATATATATATATATATAGTCTTATTGTGTATTTCTTGTTGTATTGTTTGTGCACTGGAAGCTTCTGTCACCAAGAAAGATTCCTTATATGTGGAAGCATACTTGGCAATAGAGTGAGGGGCAGTTCACAAAAGGTCTGTTTTTGTATCCATCTGCTCTGACTTGATTGTTTATCAATGAAAACTAGCGCTAGACGGCGAACATCTTTGACTACCGCAGTGCGTCTGGCTGTTTTTTCAAGCAACTCATGACACTAGCGCCACATTTACAAGCCATTTTAAGTTAAAATCTTGAGTCACCGGATTGTGGTGGACTGCAGGCCAATAATAGGCTTATGTTCAATGATATGGTAGTAATAATATATAACATAATAAAACATACAATATATTGACTTCTTAAGCCACTTTATTTAAATTTTTTCATCCGCCACAATAATGTTATGTCTTAGTGTGATTAATTCAATTGATTAATCAGCATAATTTAATATTTTTTTTTTATTGATTGACAGCTCTATTTAAAACATTTCAGTAAAATATATATGAAGGTAAATATTGCAGTTTATTACTTTTTTACTTGCTTTTATTACTGCAGTTTATATATGTATTGTTATATCGGTGCATATAATGGAAAATATTATTCTTTGTCCATTTAGTGAAAATCAATGTTTTTTTTTTTGTTTTTTTTTTACTGCAACAAAGGATATTTGTGTGCAAATAAATAAATATCAAGATATATCTATTATTCCCCAAAAGCTGAAACATTAAAATATATATATTTTTTGTTACTTTTATTTTAACTCCTAAAAAAAGAAGAAAGTTTCAGTCATGTGTCTCTGTAAATGTGTGGTGGCTCACTCTTTGTTGGTATCTGTGTTGTTAGCCAGATTCGAGGCCTGTGCAGTCTCCTGCTCTGGCCCAGTCTTGGACTGATACCCTACACGAAAGTCCTGCAAATAAAGACGACTTAATTACAAGTAAAGAACAATAATTGGAGATAGTCAAACATGCTGCTTTGAAGCAGGCTTTTAATAATCAAGGCTGTGAAAGGTGTTAAACAGTGTTAAACCCTAACATAGATAAATTGTATTGAAAGAATTTGTGATATGTCAGAGTGAATTTACCTGTGTGGAGTGTTGCAGGATGGCCACAAGGCGTTCCTGAATTCGGCGAATAAGCTCCAAGCCAGTGTTCAGGTGTTCAGGTTTCAGGAGTCGGACGCAGGATGCAAGATCAGTACACTGCAACAGTGTCTCCTCTGATGACAACCAAAAGATGATTAGCTAATAATCTGTGTTTTAAAATGCATCAGGACTATAAAATTAGAATTTAAATACAATTTATTCTCTATAGAGAAATTGCTTTCCAGCAGTACTGTTTAAACCTTTCCTGCTCTATAAAGACCTACCATGAGCTCCACACATCAAGTCAACACAAATCTGTGATTTCAATTGCATTTTTATGAATTGACAAATTCATAGTGGAAAACTACACTACCCACAATCCTGAAGCAAGATCCACCAATCAGAAAAGTCACTAACTACAGTGGCCCAGGGGTGCACAGGACAACAAAATTGGCAAAGCAAATAAAATCTGAAAAAACAACGGAAATAAACCCACACCCCTGGCCTATTGTAGCTATCACCATGGAAACAATATAGCGCCAAAAGAGCTAAACATTGCAAATGACAATCAAATAACTATCAAGCAACTTGTATATTTGTATACATTTGAATATTTTGAATTCATCTCAAGGCTAGATTTGTTTTATTCAAGGATTAGAACAATTTTTTTAAATGCCTTTGTAGAAAATTAATGGGGAAAAATTCAGGAACCAAGGCTGCTGTAAAAACAATATTTAACTAACAACTAACTATTTAACTACATCTTTTAAATAATCATCTTTACACAACAGCAATACACAGGGATGCATTTTACAAGTAGCTTGTGTTTTCCTAATACAAACCCAGTAGGATCTGCAGAGCGTTAGTATGAAGGTCCAGAGCTTCAGTCTGCTGCTCCATCACATCCATCTTCTCAGTGTCCTGGTTGTAATAGCTGTATACACACGAGTAAGCCAGCACCTACATGACAAATCACAAATCCAAGAATAAGGAAAACAAATGGAAATACTCAAAAACATTGACAATTTAAGGTTCACACCTTCCGAGCTTGGGCAAGAATCTTGCAGGCATCAATGACAAATGTCAAAGACTTCATCTGTAAAGCTTCATTGATAGAAAACACCTTGTTCTCCAGATTGATCGCAAAGTCCTGCATAAAACAATAAGCAGAAAGATTTTTACATACAAAAATGTATAAACAATGAAAATAAAAAAGCAAGATATTATTGGAAGAATGGCTCCAACAAACCTTGGCTTGGTTATGAAACGTGCATCTCTCATTGTAGTCTTGGAACTTCTTCTCTTGTCTTGCAGCTTTGCTAACCTGTGATTACACATTGAACACAACTTTTTTGGGTTGGGTGACATCAAATATTCATTCATTCATCGCCACAATATATTCACAATGACTTTGCTGGCAATCAGGGTATTCCTTTGAGAAATATTTACATTAAGATGTTTATTTTGCTTAATCGTAGTGCAAGGGGAAAATATGGCAAGCCGTTTTAGCTTTAATTCATTCGCAGGATATGAATTGTTGAAATCACATTCTCAAATTTCAACTAGTAAAAACCTTCATTCTTGATATCTGTAATTGAATTTTCTCTAGTAGAATTTCATTGATCTCTGATACTGTTGCAAGCCGAATTGACACAGGATATGAATTGTTGATATCAACAATTCAATTTTCACTAGTTAGAATGCCAATTCTTGATATCAGTAATTACATTTCCAAAACTAAAAACGTGAATTCTTGATATCAAAAATGACATCACTTGCAGAAATCACATTCTTGATATCAAAAAATGGAATTTCAACTAGAAAACCCCAATTTTTTTTATATCTATAATTGAATTTTCACCGGTAAAGATTCACACCGATGTCATTCACTCAATTCACGCAATTATTGATATCAAATATTAGTTTCTTACTAGTTGAAATTTCAATTTCAAATATCAACAATTCTTTTCTTACTAGTAAAAATAAAAAAATTTATATCAAGAATGTCATTTATTCTAGTGAAAATGGCAATTTTTGATAAACAATTGAATTCAAACTAATAAAAATGCTCATTTTTGATATAGTAATTCGGTTTTCACTAGTGACAATTTAAATTTTTGATATCTTTAATGTAATTGCTAATAGTAAGAAAGTCTTTTTAGATATTTAATTACACTCCAAATTACTGATATCTGAAATCCATTTCCAGATTTCAGAAATACCAATTGTAACATGTTGAAATTAATTGACTGTTATAAAAATGACCATTTTCACTAGTTCAATTCAATTGTTGATATCATGAATGAACATTTTACTAGGAACAATGTAATTAATGATATCAGTAAAGGAAGCTCTATTAGTAACAATGATTGCCTTGATATCTAAAATAGCCTTTGCAACTAGTGAAAATAGAATTACTGATATCTTAAATGTGATTTTAACTAGTAAACATATTATCAATATCTAGAAATAAAATTTTAACAGGTAAGAATAGCTATGATAATGATTTTATGAATATTAATGAGACCTGGTATTCCCATGAATCCACATTTGGCGCCAGTAGTAGCAGCTTAAAAAAATGGAGGGAGACATTCCATGTGGGTAAAAACAGCTTGTTTTTTATATGAGAATTCATTTAAATTTTACTTTTTTTGTCCATTGTTAAAAAATAAATAAATAAAAACAATATAGATAGCGCTGCATATTTGGCTCAATTTTAATTCAATAATGTCTGGAACTACCACTCACTGTAAACTATACATGCCATACGTAGAAAAATCTTGTTGCTGGGCACAAAGCTGGTTCTGTTGCAAGGTGATGTCTCTAATGGACAATGCTTAAGAGATCGCAATCCACATCATATACCGACTGGGAGTTTAGTCTCAAATCTATAATTTTTTTATACTGAATAAATTGTATGATTTTGTAATACATTTGTTTTTATGACGTTTTAATAAATGTAATAGCAAATGGGATTAAGAGAGTACAGAAGGAGCAGGTGTAAATTTGATTAATTCCAACTAATATTTTATAAACTAAAACCTTCATGAATGCTGCAATATACTGCTCATTATTAATTGTGCAGTCCACATGCAGAGTTATAGTTGGGATGCCTTTTGTCAAATAATTAGTCTTTAAAGCTATAGTTTGATGGTTTTAACTGAGCATTTAAAATTGACATTGCTCTTTCATGCTTTTTCTGACATGAAACCAGTAACGAAAGAATTGCTCCCTGCGCTAATCTGCTGCTGTCTGCCCAAGGAAAAAGACTTCTTACCTGACAAGCCAAAATCAAGGAGGAATGGGTTTTAAAATTAATAATAACATAACAACATAAATGAATGTTCTAGAATGCTAATACTGTATGTCTTTTCCTTTGTTTCTGCGGTGCATTTCATGTAATACTGGCGATCAAGAATGATATGAAGGTAAATAACTCTCGTTTGTGTGTTCCTCATCTCTAGATTATTAATTTACATCAACACCGATAAAAAAACAAACAAAAAAAACATGGATAAATGAGAATTGTTGAAAGCAACTTAGTAGAAATGAACCAAGCCGCTTTGTTGATTACACTGTCTGATTGACGGCCTGTGATTTTTGGCTCATAAAACTCACCTGTGATTGGCTGGATGGTCACTCAATCAGCCCAAAGTAACAAAACGCAAAGAATACCATTTACAAATGTATGGGTTTAGCTTGGAAAAGTCCAGGGGACAAAAATCTACTTTTTAAAGAGTGTGTCCCCCACATCCCCCACGGCTGCTATGCCCTTGATGAAACCTACTGCATTAACTAATGGTAACACATGGAACCTAATTGAAAAGTGTTGAAAAGGCTACCATTTATTGTTAAATAGTAATCAAATCATAATTGATGTAAAAACAGCACATTTTAAATCTAAAAAAGCAAACAAACATACATAAGAAATTATGCTTCAGGGGCCTGGGTAGCTCAGCGAGCAAAGACGCTGACTATCACCCCTGGAGTCATGAGTTTGAATCCAGGGTGTGCTGAGTGACTCCAGCCAGGTCTCCTAAGCAACTAAATTGGCCCGGTTGCTAGGGAGGGTAGAGTCACATGGGGTATGATATCATTATCTAAACTATGATATTATTCTTGGACTTTACCATGATTTTAGATTAATGTAACGATGATGTTTGTGGCATATCTATTTTAGAAAAAATAAAAAGATCAGTGACCAAGTCAACAGTGTAGACAGAGGTGACACAAGCTTCTGAAATTGTTCAGGTAACACCATATTTGACACTGATGTAAAATAATATTTTGTGCTTCGATTCTTTGGTTCTGGCTGATTGGACCAATGTTTGACAGCAGCGATTAAATTAAATGAAAATTTTCATTCACACATGGTTGCTACATTTTAGTTACAATTATTCAATTTAAATTAAATCATAAAAAATTATTGACTGATGTTTCCTAAAATTTCAGTTATCATGATATATATAATGCTAATTATATAATATATAAAATAAAAAAAAAATAAAAAAAAATAAAAAATAAAAAAATAAAAAAAATCACATTCTTATCACATGTTCTGAAATTCCTTAAAACTGTCATATTGTGAAGAGAGGCTGATGAGATTTAGAATGTGTCACCCCCACTTTTCAGATCGTTCCCATGCCCCTGTACGCAATATAAATGAACTGGCTGAAAAATACCGAGATACAATTGTTTTAGTTTTGCATCAAGACGCACAAACACTTTTTTTCGGCAAAACTATTCCACATGTATATCTGCAGTACAATCTTATTATCTAGTATTCTGAAGATACTTACCATTGCTGAGCAGTTGTAGTAATCTTTGTGTGTTGGCTTCCACGGCTTTAGACATCTCCAGCAGAATCCATGGTTACATTTGGTACATGTCATACTATAAGGAGATACAGGTACAACTTCAGACTTTACTAAAGTGAGATTTCACATAATTCTTCAGAAAGGAAATATACAAAACAATAAGGACATTAGTCTATAGTGGAGGTAATGACACAGCTTTTTTATTTGGGGTTGCATTTGTGCGTGTATACTCACTGAAGGCAACCCTCATTTTTCTCGATCTGGGCCTGGCAGCTGGGGCAGCGCTTGGATATAAGTTTGGCCAGATGTTTACTCTGCGCTTCCATGCTCATTCCCTCATAATATCCTCCATCATCCATCCACTGAGACATGTGACTGCAGCTGGCTGGGTAGTGCGCCTGACAGGGGAACCAGTGAGATTATAGAGGCATGAGTACAGATTATCCTGAATAACATTACAAAACCTTACTGTTAGCCTTATTGCCTTGAGGGTGAATCTCATAAAATGTCCAGGTCCCCCTGAAATCCAAAGTATACATATAAAAAAACCTACTTTGCTTAAAAACAATGAAGTCATTAAAATTTTTCGCATTGTGACATCATTTACATGACAATTAAGCACTCCTCAGATTCTCATTAGCGTAACACATCTGGATGTTTTACTTGTGAGTCACATTATTTTAAAAGATTCTCATTACTGTAATGGATTATCTTTTTTAATGTAATACAATAATTGTTTTATATTTAAATCTGCAATAAAAACTACCATGTAAGATACAAATAAGGTACAAAAAATACTTCAATGATGTGTTAACACTTTACAATTAAAAAATACATATATTATTGGGATTTTAGAACAGGCTCCATTGTCTTTAAGCAGCTACAAAATATAATTTCTTATTTTAAGATGGGGGTAAACTATGACCAGCACATGTAAAATATGAACTTGGAAGGTTTTGTGAGATTCACCTAACAGATCAATTACTCTATCAATATGTTAACATGCACTTTAAAAGTTTGATTTCAGTCGGACTAAACAATAATTGCTAACACTCTACAATAAGGTTCTATTTGTAAACATTAGAGAATGCATCAGTCATGAAAATGTTTTTTTTTTTTTTTTTTACGTTTACAGTATTAATTAATAATGGTTAATTGATGAAAATACAATTGTTCATTTTTAGTTCATAGTGCATTAAAAAAAGCCTGACATATAAAATAACAATAGTATATATTTTTAAAATGGAGCTGTTTTTAGAACCTATAAACAAAAGGGGAAATTATTTAAAAAAAAAAAAATATGTGCATAACAATATGAGCGGCCATTTTAAAAATTCAATTACAAGGTCTTCTACTTCCAGAAGAGCACAGAAACTTCCAACAAGAGGCAGTAGACATCTAGTACATTGCATACAACATCAGGATGATGATGATGAGGCTTTTATAAAATCATGTATCAAATATGACATGTGCAGCTTCATGGGGTTAACATAAAACTTTTCATTTTAAAATAAACATTAATAAATATAAAAGCTGAATTATGTAACATTTTCAGTGTTAAAATACTTATATCCCAGCTTGATTTGAGGAGACAACTATAAGTCACTCAGGGGATAATTTTCTTAAAAACTGTGGCACTATAAAATTCCTGTGTTTGTTTAGAATGACCCGCTTAGACCCGCCCCAACCATGTTAATCAACCAATGACGTGAGTTGGGGGCAGGCTATCTGACAGTTCAAACAACAGCAGAGAAGGTCGTACTAAGAAAGCTGTTTTGAGGGGGCCTGTGTAACTCAGCGAGTATTGACGCCGAATATGGAGTCACGAGTTCGAATCCAGGGTGTGCTGAGTGACTACAGCCAGTTCTCCTAAGCAACCAAATTGACCCGGTTGCTAAGGAGGGTAGAGTCACATGGGGTAACCTCCTTGTGGTCGTGATTAGTGGTTCTCGCTCTCAATGGGATGCGTGGTAAGTTGTGTGTGGATTACGGAGAGTAGCATGAGCCTCCACATGCTCTGAGTCTCCGTGGTGTCATGCACAACAAGCCACGTGATAAGATGCACAGATTGACTCTCTCAGAATTGGAGGCAACTGAGATTCGTCCTCCGCCACCCGGATTGAGGGTGAGTAACCGCGCCACCACGAGCTACTAAGTAGTGGGAATTGGGCATTCCAAATTGTTAGAAAAGGGGATGAAACAAAAAAATGTAAAAATAAAATAAGAAAGCTGTTTTGAAAACATCGTTTATTTTTGCAATTCCGCTCGGTGGGGCTTGCGTTGCAGAAATGCCATGTCAGCTATAATGAATGTTGTAAAATTATTGTTTATTGATGGTTCATGTTAACTAATGTATTTAACTAATGTTAACAAATACAACCTTATTAAAATGTATTATTCCAAGTCACCAATTGTCTTTAGACTGACTGAAATCTTAATCCTATTTTTGCGAATAACAGACTTAGATAATGCGACTGTAGCTTCATGTGGCTTCATCCACCATCCATGCATACATGTTAATTGGACCACAGGGGGTCTCACCATTGTGCACATGCGCCGAAAGACAGAGGTGACGTGCAACATGCATTTAACACAGCATATTTGATGTCCTTCCTTACATTTTCAGATTAAGCATTGTGTTATGTACACTTGGAGAGACAGATGAATACTGTAGCTCGAATACGCAAAACCCCGCTGTAGCACGATTAGAACTGGGCATGTAAACGCTAAATGAGGTTAGTTGTTTGCTGTACTAAAGCGTTCGATTAGGCATATAACCTCTGGGAAGTTGCAGCTGAAACAGGAAGACCAGCAGCACTTGGAGCAGGTGCCCATGCTGCCAATGTTCTCCTTGCACAGGATCTGGTCACAGCCCTGAGGGTTGGTACACCAAGTCAGGTTGGAGCAGCACTCCACAAAGCCCCGCAGCAGGGCACTGTCATACTGCAAGAGAAAATTCAAGCAAACACAGATCAGGATATAAAAGAATTCTCTTGTCCATCAACCCACTTGTAAACGCACATACTTTGGCAATGGTGTCCTTATCAGTGATGATGTTGTGAAAGAACTTGGAGGTTGGCTGAGCCCGACAATCAGTGATGGGACAGTCACAGCTCATCACCAGATTTTGTTCGATACGAGCAGTGAGGTACTCCTGCCAGCAGGACTAATGGAAAGACAAAAAGGAAATACAAATTCAGAATTTAACATGGTCACCCAAAAGTTTTATTTCATTCACTATTTACTCCCCCTCATGTCATTCCAAACACACAGTTTAAAAACTTGACAGCCCTTGTCATCATTCACCATCATTATATGGAAAAGAATGGCCTATCATGTTTCACAGACGTGAATTAAACGAACTACTACTAGCGATCACAAAAAAAAAAAGGGAGGAACAGGAAATACATCAACACAAGAAAACTGCTTGTCACACCATTTCATGAGGATTTTAAAATACAAAACTCCTCCACACTCACCCTGCAGCAGTAATGCATGCAGCAGAGCATGGGGGGCGGGTCACTCTCTTTGGACTGGGAAAGGCACACGGGACAGTGGGCGACAGGGCCAGGCGCTGACTGGGGGTTGCGTATCTTAAGGCCGGCCGCCAACACTAGGGAGTCTGGGTCATCTGTGTATCGCTCAATCAACATGTCCACGTTCCATTTGCAGTGTATCAGCAGGTGCTCGGCCCGATCCAAATCCAGACTCAGGGTTCCTGCCACCTGCTGTACGGTGCGCTGCATCATTTGCTTGACCTCCTCTTGAGCCATTGTGCGACCCATGGAAAACAGAACAGCCTCCAGCACGCCATCCTCCGTATGCTGCGGAGGAACGATAAGGCCTTCCAGGCTGCAGAGGGAGATGCACAAAGTTATTGTGACTGAAGCTTGTAAAACAGTTGACAAAGGCATTTGAAAGGGATAGCTCACCCAAAAATGAAAATGTGTCATTATTTACTCACCTCATGTTGTTCTAAACTGGTATTGACATTCTTTCTTTTGTGAAACACAGGAGATGTCAGGCAAAATGAGAGCCTCAGTCACCATTCACTTTCATTGATGGGGGTAAAAAGATGCAACTATGCCTTGGAGCGGTTTGTGTTCCATGGAAGAAAGTCAGTCATATGCAATTGGAACAACATGAGGGTGAATAAATGAGGACAAATTGTCATTTTTAGGTGAACTATTCCTTTAAATCAGACTTTAACAGTTTTTCATTAAAAGGAAGAGACAGAATCTGAAGACTTTTTACTTTTTCTTTGTTTGGACCTGCTAAAGCTGAGAAAACTGCATTTTCATTGGTAGATGAAAGCATTCATTTTGTTTATTTAAAAAATATTTAATAAACAATGTAAATAATTTATATCATAATAAATCTATGTACGTTAATTTAAAAAAATCAGATCATCAGAAATGACCATATAAAAGCGTAATCCTTTTATGAATTGATGACGTTCTAGAATAACTTCTAACTTGCTCAGATGAGCCTGTTTTTAATAAGTTTTAATAAAGAATTGATTTTTTAAAAGATTATTATTAAAATCATTAAATGTTCATTTTTTGAAACCTATTGTTTATCAAAATAATTTCTGGCACATTCTAAATAAATTGGGGGTTGAAAACCTCTTTTAGCCAAGAATTGCAATTACAAGTTACTGAATGTAAGGCTCAAAATAATTCTATCATATTTAAATAGTTAAATTGAATTATTCATCTTTTTATACATAGAATAAATGAGCAACAAACATGATTCAAAATTTTAAAAATGTCTTTATTTTTTTTAAATGAGTTAAACATAAATGCTTAAGTTGCCTTTTTCAATATATCAATATTTATATATTGAATTCTGTATAATCATATATCCAAGTATTCGATTTTTAAAAAAGTCTTCTTTAAAAGGAATTGCCAATAAACTGACTCATAAAATCTGAAGTGTGTAATGTCTGCTCCACTTGTGGCAAGTTCAACTGTAATCTCTTTGCTCGAGCAGACACAGCAACACTGCTGCAAACAGTGATGGGATATGGGGTAGAAAGTGCAGGGTGGGGTGGTGGGTGATGTGATGTGATGATTGTTTGAAACTTGTTTGCAAACAGCAATTAGTTTTTGCTAAATTCTGTTTGGTCGCAGGAATTACACACTTCAAATTTAACAGAAAATTTTAGTGCTAGTCTCAATAATAAAAATAGAGCCCATCCTAAAGCGTTCCATAACCTTCTCAAACAGAAATATTCACACTGACCCATCAGGAATGGGCTAGCTCCGCCATTGCGTAGGTCATAGTTAGTGTATTTTAAAATGATAGTTCACCCAAAAATGAAAATTCTCTCAATTTTTTCACCCTCATGTCATCCCAGATGTGTGAATTTCTTTCTTCTGCAGAACACAAATTAAGATTTTAAGAAGAATATTTCAGCTCTTTAGGTCCATGCAATGCAACTGAATAGTGGCCAAATCTTTGAAGGTCTAAAAATCACATAAAGGCAGCATAAAAGTAATCCATACGACTCCAGTGTTTTAATCCATATCTTCAGAAGCGATATGATAGGTGTGGGTGAAAAACAGATCAATGTTTAAGTCTTTTTTTTTTTTAACTATAAATTCTCCTCCCTGCACAAAAGAAGAAAGTGAAAGTGGAGCTTTATAGTAAAAATGATTTAAATATTGATCTGTTTCTCACCCACACCTATCATATCACTTCTGAAGACATGGATTAAACCACTGGAGTCCTGTGGATTACTATTATGCTGCCTTTATGTGCTTTTTGGATCTTTCTGGCCACCATTGACTTGCATTGTATGAACCTTCAGAGCTGAGATATTCTTCTATAAATCTTTGTTTGTGTTCAGCAGAAGAAAGAAATTCACACATCTGGGATGACATGAGGTTGAGTAAATGAGAGAATCTTCATTTTTGGAAGAATTATTCCTTTAATGTAAAGAGCAGCTGGGTGTATAAAACAGCTCTCAGACCAGAACAGATAATATAAGAAAAATAAATAAAACAAGCAGCAAAAGACCTCCTGTGCAAATGTGAAGCTCCTGCCTCACACACAGGCTCTGTTACAAAACCTTGTAAGCTGCCTTCCCGTCTCCTGCCTGCATGAGCAGCGGACTTCTAAGGCAGCAATCTAACTAAGATGGAACCTTATAAGTGACTGATTTGGAACAAAGGCAACAACTTTGCAAGCCACAAAATAGTGCTCCTCATGGGAGATTAGACTCACAACTGGTTCCAATGCATTCAACTGCACAATCTGGTTCCAAAAAGTATGTTTTTCCATTGATTTCAAAAAAGTTGAATTCAAAGTGTGGATTATGCTGCAGCCAAGCAACTGCCATTGAAATGCTCTCTCCTGGTATTAAAGCCTTGGTTTAGGTAAGGAGCTCCTAGGTTTTGGAACAGGGCAACACACACAGGAAATATGAAAAGAGCTAACAACAACAACAACAACAAGGAAACAGGACAGACAATGCGCTTGCACTGCAAAGAGAGCCCGTTTGGCATCATCACATCTCTAATTAAAGAAAAACAAAATCAGCCCTGAGAGGGGAGGAAAAACTTCAATCAACTCCTGTTATCTGCCTCTTGTCTTGCACGGGGGTCTAGAGGTCAATGTTTAAGGGTCATCAGCACACCTGGTGTCGGGCTTGCTGCTGCCTGCAGTGCTCTTCTTCACATCCATCTTGAAAGAGAACTGCGCCTGGCCCTTGCGGGGTGTGGAGGGGTCCTCCATCAAGAATTCCACGATGTGTGGGCTCTCGTCGTTGCGCTGCAGGTAGCCTCTGTTGATGACGTGCATGATGCAGGAGAGCACATCAGTTGTGCTGCAGCTGAAGCGGACCGAGTCGTGAGGTCGATTCACCTCCTGCTTCTGACACCTGTCCAAGACCTGTGACATCACAACAATCAAGCACAAAACACGACCTCTCATATTTAGTAACAGATACAGTATTTATATATATCAAGATTTATATATTCTAGACATATTTAACCACTTAAATACATTCAAATAAGAAATGTCTATCGTTTCAGACAATTAAATTGCCATTACTGTAATACATCTGGCCATTTTACTTCAGAGTTTTTATGTATTTCCAATTTTTGTTAATGGTGATTATCATTACATTCTTACTGGTGTAATTCAGTCATTTTATACAGTATGACTGTCAAAAATTACTGTAATATTTTTCTTTTAAAACAGCATACATAATAAAAAGTGAAGCATATGTAAGATAAATAATGTATATTTATTAATATGATATATTTTATATGATATATACATTTTTTTTTTTTTTAAATTATATTTCATTAAAAATATTTAGTATCAATTTAATACTAAAATGAAAAACTATAGATGATCTCTTTTCAAATTTCAGTAATTACAATGAGATTTATTTATTTTATTATTATTTTTTTATTCCATTTTGTTCTTTACAGTAATGAGAATGTGGGAGAAAATGTCATGAAAACAATGTTACAATCTTTAAGAAAAATAAACATTTCTAGTATTTGAATTTGGTGTAAAATATGATCCAGGCATATATACTAGACAGCTTTTGTGAGATTCATCCACTTATAGCTTTTAACAGCTAAATTAAAAGGGCTATCACTAGTGAAGCCTCTAATACCGTTAAAGGGATAGTTCACCCAAAAATGAAAATTCTCTTATCATTTATTCACCCATCCCAGATGTGTATGACTTACTTTCTTCTGCAAAACACAAATGAACATTTTTAAAGAATATTTCAGCTCTGTAGGTCCATACAATGCAAATTAATGGTGACCAGAACTTTGAAACTCCATAAGCACATATGGGCAGCATAAAAGTAATCCATATAGCGGTATGGTAGGTGTGGGTAAGAAACGTAAATATTTAAGTCCTTTTTATCATAAATCACAATTTTCACTTTCACTTACACAATATTCTTTCATCTTTTTTGGTGATTAAATATTTTTTGTGCATATCGCCACCTACTGGTTGTGGCTAGTCAAAGGTGGAGATTTATATATATATAAAAAAGGACTTAAATATTGATCTGTTTCTCACCCACACCTATCAAATCACTTCTGAAGACATGGATTAAACCAATGGAGACTTATGGATTACTTTTCTGTAGGCTTTATGTGCTTTTTGGAGCTTCAAAGTTCTGGTCACCATTCACTTGCATTGTAAGAACCCAGAGCTGAAATGCTCTTCTTCTGTTTTGCAGAAGAAAGTCAGTCATACAAATCTGTGATGGGATGAGGATGAGTAAATGATGAGAGAATTTTCATTGTTGGGTGAACTATTCCTGTAAGCTTCCTCCTTTATGGATCAATACTTTACCTTGAACACCAAATTGTCAATATGCATCTCCTTCTCATTCTTCATGATCTGAACAATGAGACAGTAGATGTAGTTCCTCTTCCTCTCCAGAGTGAGTGCAGCATCTTCATCCACATTCAGGTAGGTCTGCTTGGGAAGCAGGAAATAGTAACCGTGTCTGTCCGAACTCTGCGAGAGGGACCTCTTGTTCAGTCTCAGCACCCCTGAAATGTTACTCACAGAGTTCATACACAACCATGTGGTGTACATTAGGCATGTAAATCTTTGGCTTGACAGGAAATCAATTAGATTCACTATTCATTGGTTTTCAATTCAAATCAAAAGCGATCCAGTTACTTCTTGAAACGTACCCAACACAAATGAGTCACCATTTAAAAGTCAAATTTCAAAATTGATGCAGTTTTGCATTAGCAGGGTTTATAAACGATGCATTAAGAAAACAAATGAATCTTTTCACTCCTAGTGTTCACAGTCTATGTTTTCTCTCATTTTGAGAGTGTTATATTGAGGTGGAATAAGAGGGGGGGTACTCACCCTTCATGGGGTCCTCGTCAGAGCCGATGTGAGTGAGAACGCCCTTCTCTGTAGCAAGCGGTTTGAGGGCATGAGTCAGCATAGCTGGAGAGAGACCTGTGGACTGCTGAAGAGCCTCCACACTCACATCCTGGAGAAAAAAACAGGGCTAAGTCAACACTTCTGAGGACAGTAAGAATCTACCATCTTATGTGCAGTATGAGAGTGATCTCTTTTCTGTGTTTTTATAGAGTACCTCTTGTTGGTTGAACTGTAGCAGGATGTACATCTGCAGTGTGGAGACATAGAGAGTGCATGAGCCATATTGAAGCTCTGCATGGCCGAGCCACGTCCACTGCAGCCGCCGCGGCTTACTGTGGGTCAAACTATACATGCGCTGACCTGTAGAGCAGACACACACACACACGCGCGCGCACATTTACAATCAAATGAAAACAGAGCCACCATCAAACTACACAAATATATTTAATGGTGAACACGATTTAGCCTAGTAGGATCAACAACCTTGCTGGATGGTCCAGGATCAACATTTCTATCAACCAATCAGATTTTAGGGATAGGCTGAATGGTTTGAACATCATTCTTAAAAACCTATCACAGGGTTCCCACATTATTGACCAATGAATTTCCAGGTTATTCTATTCATTTGTGTTTACTGGAGACGGATATTTTGGATCACGGATCATAAAGATTGTGTAGACAAAGCGCAATTTTTAAGTAATGAAATTGAGTTGGGCATTACCAGAAATATAATTTCTGATATTTCCACAACATTTCTAGGGCTGGAAGTCACGATTGAAAAAATGTCCAGGTTTTTCACGACTGTTGGAAACCTGCTATTATTTCCCATGATTTAAAGGAAAGGTTAAATACAGGGAACAGTTTAAGTTAAACCTTCACAGAGGCAGTGTAGCTGAACTGCACCGCTTGTTTAAAGCAATAAAATAATCCCTATTGTTTTTATATTTCTTAAATTCTAAAATAAAATACATAAAACAGTAACTCATGCTCTGAACTGTTTCAGAGTTTGGTGGGGCAAAAAAAATGGCTTGCTAAAGTCACAAAAATGTTTTTTTGCAATCAGTGGCTTCCTAAAAACACTTTCTAGGAGGAAAAAAGAAAATAGGCCTAGACTTCATCATAAATGTCAATTCTTAGGTCTCTGAAGAATAAAGTTCACCTCTCATTTACTCACCCTTGTGCTCTCTCAAACATGTGTGACTTTCATTCTTCTGCAGAACACAAAGATATTTTTGATGGAGATATGTGGTTTTTATCCATACAATGCAAATCAATGGGGTCCAACTCTTCCAAGCTCCAAAAAAGGACATAAAGACAGCATAATGATAATCCATACTCGGTAGGGATGTGCAAAAGGACAATTTCAAGACCGACTAGTCGGTGGGTTATGTTGACGGTTAGTTGGTCAATAAAGCTGTGTATAATTTCCACAAGACACCAATCAGGTGTGCTTCTTCGTAATAAGATATTAAGAAACAGTCAACAATGCATTGGTCAAACATGTGGGAACCCTGTGATAGGTTTTAAGAATGATGTGTTCAAGCACATCACCTCAATAGGATAACAGATAGGCTATTCAAAAAATAAACAAGCTTAATAACTATAACCTTTGTATGCACAAAACTGTCAAAGTCATCAAAACAGAGACTTACGGATCATGTATGAATCAACGGGAACATTGCTCCGAGCCGAAAAGTCCGATAGTTGTGGCGCTTTATCTGCTGTACAAAGGTGTGAAATTATGTAACGTAATTTAATAAGCCGCAAATTTAGCCACAAATAAACGAACCTCTTTTGCGTTTGACCTTTTCATTTCAACTATGAAGTATTTTAACTTACTCTTAAAAAAAATCTAAATGTAGAAATAAAATTACAGATCAAATACATCAAATATTATCTTTGTTAGAACAATCCTACCAAAAATGCAATTTAAAAGTTAGCCTACCTTACATTTAGACGATAGGCTCATACATACACACATATATATATATATATATATATATATATATATATATATATATATATATACATACATATATATACACATATATATATATATACATATATACATATATATACACATATATATATATATATATATATATATATATACATATATATACACATATATATATATACACATATATATATATATATATATATATATACATATATATACACATATATATATATATATATATATATATATATATACATATATATATATATAGAAAAATAATCTGTCAATTCATTTAAAATAAACAAAGATCTGAACAGGGTATCGTATTTTAAACATTGGCCTCACCATGTTTAAATGAAATGTGTTTTAAATGCCAGCGTGTTATCCGCTTGAAGAGAATCAAGAAATTATATTTCGCCCAAAAAAACACACAGTAAATAATAAAAATAGTCTAGATATTTCAGTCAAAAACGGCATAATCATTCATGCGTCCACATTTTGTTCATTTCTACATGTTTAGAAAGGAGACGTGAGTCAAGCCTGTTGACTCCGGGCCACAGAAAATGGTCTCAGACGTGGAAGGGACAGCTATGCATGAGAGATTAGAAAATACAGACTCTCATTCTTCTTCCCCCATTGGAGAGGGTTCTGGTTCGGGTTCATGCAGTGATCTTTGTCATATATCTCCAGCTCTGTAGGTCGGCTAAGCGTGTTTGAGTTGTACTGTATTCCTCTCCAAAAATAAAAAAAATGCAATTGACGGCCGTTACTGCGTTACTGCCGTTTTCAAATATTCTGCTCCTGACTCTGACCTCACATCTTGACATTTTGAGCATCATTGACATTATTTTGCAAATATTGCATTGTACTACATCAGTTCCCTCATTTGTGAAACTTGTCCACGCAGTGCTCGTTTTCAATGACGTGACTTGTAGCAAATATGAGTTAAACAGTAAGATTTATGAAAATGATGTTTGTACTTATTATTTAAACTAATTGTAATGGTGTTTGTGATTTAAAAACATTTAAACTACAATAATTCTAATTTTAACACACTTTCTTAAATATTAAAATTAAAAAAACGACTAGTCGACCATTCTTGCACATCCCTAATACTCAAGACTCAAGTGGTTTAATCCATGTCTTCTGAAGCGATACAATCCAGGTTTGAGTGAGAGACAGACCAAAAATGTAACTTCTTTTTCACTATAAATCTCCTAGGCATGATCATGATTTGAAACTCGATTACACTTTGTCGTGCTTGATGCTTGCGCGGAGCACTGTACACTAAACAAGGTTCAAGTCATGATGGATTAATGCCTTTATGTCCTTTTTTGAACTTGAAATTGTTGGACCCCATTGACTCACATTGAATGGATAAAAACACATCATTATCTCAATCCTAAAATCTTAATTTGTGTTCCGCAGAAGAAAAAAAAAGACAGATGAGTATAGATGACATTAAGGTGAGTAAATTATGGGAGAATCATTATTTTTTATGTTGAGCTATTCCTTTAATCTAGGAACACATCTTCGAAATCATGTTGCATATGGTAAGTGATTGCATGTCGGGACAGTGGAACTTGAACTAACTGTTGGTGTAGAACTCAGTGAATTCAGCCAGATAATTGCAGAGTTGAGGAGGGAAGTGTTTGTTGGGGTTCTCAAGGTAGCAAGGAGTCGACACAACCCAGCAACGAGGGGACAACACCAACACTTTCACATCACCCTCTTCCTCAGGCTCAGGCACATCTTCATCCATCATCTGAAACCATCCACAAAGCAACGTTAAAATAAAAATAAAGAGTTTGATAAAACCAATAGTTCTCAACTGGTTTTGCTTCAGGACAGATTTTACATTGGAAATCAAGTGACGACCCACCATAGTAAAAACATAATCTGTATTTAATGTATCCTGGGTCGCAGTTCCTTTTATCTCGCATAATTTGTTCATGGTTTTTCAGTACAAGTACATGCATCAAGTTACATTTCTGTTGTTGATGTCAACAACAAAAGCAACAGGAAGTTTTCTCTCCCCCCTTTTTAAAATTTAAGACCATTTTTATTTGGGGGGCCTGGGTATCTCATCAAGTATTGACGCTGACTATCACCCCTGGAGTCACGAGTTCGAATCCCAGGGTGTGCCGAGTGACTCCAGCCAGGTTCTTAAGCAACCAAATTGGCCCAGATGCTTGGGAGGATAGAGTCACATGGGGTAACCTCCTCATGGTCACTATAATAAGCACACGGAGGCAACTGAGATTCGTCCTCCACCACCCGGATTGAGGAGTCACTATGCCACCACGAGGACTCAGAGCGCATTGGGGATTGGGCATTCCAAATTTTGGAGAAAAAGGAAACGAAAAACAAAACAAAATGGTTTTATTTATATGGAGCCCATTATTTTCCCGTTTGTTTCCTAATTTCAAACATCATTCATACAGAACATACTTATTACACAGGAGGAAAGGCTCCTCAATACCATGGTTAGGTCTGTGTAGCTAGTCTTAAATAATAAAAATAATAATAATAATAATAATAAATTATACAAGCGGAAACACATTTTGAAACAAACTACAACTGCCAATTTTGAAATAAAAATGAGGTCTAATAGACTCTACCTATAGATTATATAATATGAAACTAACATTTTGTCGACATATAACAATTACTATTACTTTACAATTTTGTAAAGGTGTTGTTTTTTTGTTTTTTTTTAGCACATAGCATTGTTGCTCTTTTCCTCCTCAGTGCTGTTTGGCATATCAGGGCTGCTACTGTTTGAGAGGTTCCACTCGATTTCCTCCGTAACGCTCTAAATTAGAAAAGTCTCACTAGAATTTAAATTGGTCACATCAGTTTTGAGGTCTGTGCGCCGCAGTATCGAGGGAAGCCAGGTTGTTGCACGAGCGTGGCAGAGAGAAGAGCACATCATTATTGCGAGCTGGTTCCGTTACACTCACAAGAAAGATTTATATCGCAGTGCAGGTGAGAAGCCTTTAGCTAAATGCAAGATTTTCATTAAATTTGCCTCGGCAGTCCTAAATGGACCATCACTTGGACGGTCACCCTAAAAATCTTCAATGGGAGAGGCATGGCATTGTTCTTCCCCTGCTGTCCACGACCCAGTCCGAATAGACCAGCGACCCACTTTTGGGTCGCGACCCACCAGTTGAGAAATACTGCTAAAACAATGCCTAAACAGCTATTTGACTAGTGGTTAATATGCTGCCTAAGTAAAGTCAGCAAAAAAGGAAAGTTGTTTCAGAAGAAAAGAAAGTTAATTTAAATAGTCAATTTTGCTTCCACACTGACTTTAAGCAGCTCTTAAATAATATTTCTGTCGCTCTCACCTCCTCAAAATCCTCCAGATTTTTGTCAAGCTGTTGTAGACGGTACAGATGAAACTCCTGCTGAAGCTCTTCAGATTCACTAAGGTTTGTCAACATCTGCTGGGGAAAACGGTTTGGGAAGCAGGTACCGATCTGCTCGATTACGGCACTCTCCAACCACAGCTTCCCCTGACCTAACATCCGATCACCCAGGTAATACCTAAACAGAGATGGAAAGATTTGCAATGTGAGAAACAGGATGAATGGAAAAGTTTCTGTTGTGAAGATGTACTAAGCTTGCACTTTCTAATGAACACTTGTACATGCCACAATTTATCATGTCAACGCAGGCTGATTTTACTGACTATTTAGTATAATCATTGCGTATATCGGGATTATATCAATGCACTTTTTAATTTTGAACCATCACTGAAATCACTTTTTTACAAAGTGCATAAAAGCTGCAAACTTAAATATAAATACTATCGCAACATGCCCTTAAAGTGAATGGGCGGCACTCTGTTATGTCTACTACACATACTCTGAGCATTAAACATTTTGAATCTATGTTTCAAAACAATTGGCTGATTCGTCAAAAAGATGGCATGTCTGACTGGAAAAAAAAACATCTTTTTAAGCCATTTCAAAGCAAATACATTAAAATCGAGAGAGACATCACATACAGTCTCATAAAATGGTTAAACAAAATCAAGGTATAATTGTTTTAGCAATATCAGTCAGTCGTAGTTTTCAGCAGCTGTTGTCATACCTGTAAAAGTGCTCAAAGGTGTTGGCCAGCTCCAAACCAGACAGGAAGAGCATGGGCTCCAGGAACTGCTGCAGCTGATTCAGAGTGTCCACATTCCCAGAGTCCACAGCACTCTCCTGGATCATCTTGTCTATGTACTGTGCAAACCGTTCACTCACCTTTAAGAAAAAAAATTAAAATCAGTCTTAAACAATCGTTACTCATGGAATCACTGTCTGAGGTCTCACGATTGAATGGATTAAACATTTAAAAAGAAAAAAAAATACTTGCTCAATTGACATAAAAATGCCAATGCCAATCATAAATCTTAATAGGCCTAATTTTCTTCATGCAAATATAAAAACGTATTTATTCCTTTTAAATATGACAGATTCATTGAAGTAATCCCTGCTGACTCACATGCATGGCAGTGAGGATGGAGAGCTGGAGCAGTGCGGCAGAAAACCCCTGACGGAGCGCGAGCACAAAGGCTGTGTGCTGGCCAAAAAGTTCTTCCATGGCATTCTTCAGCCGTAAGAACATGCTCCTGTAGCGCTCAACGAAGTCAGCAAGGCTAGATGTCGAATCCAAGAAAGTCTTCACCTGCAAACAGCCAAACACAAAGTTACTGTAAACTTGTTTTCACCAGAATTCCCTTGCCGTGATCCGTTTAAGATTGAGATGCTCAGAAGGTCATCAACACATTATTTTTATAAATACATTTGGACAGCTACATATCCAAGTCAACTGCATGCAGTGCAAGAAGTCCCACACTGAAAAAGTTTAGCTAATTTGACAGCCATTTGAGCAACCAAACAAGAGTTTTCATTCTGAAGAATTCCATAGATTCTGCCCCTAAAAAGCTCAAAGGATGTGTTATAGTCTGCAGACTTTATCTGGGCCAGGAGTTAGGGAATTTAACATGTTTAACCCATTGATAACCATTAACCGTCTAACCTGTCGCTGAACGACACCTTGCCAGCACAGAGCAATGCCTGCAATGCTGCTAGTATTCTTCACTTTTGGTTTGGAAGAGGATGAAGATGAGCTCACTGGTGTTGTTTCCTTATTCTTCCCCTCTTTACCATCTGTGAAACAACAAAAACACACTGAGTTGCTGCAAATGTCAAAAACATGATCACACAAAATATGGCCTACCATCAAACTGATAAAAATAAAATAAATAAAAATGGGCCAGAAATTAGGGCTGCACAATTAATTGAAGTCAAATTAAAATACTAATCGGAACATGGTCTTGTGATTATTAATCCACAAAAAGCTGCAGTTTAATTCATATACAGACGTATACAGTCTGTGTGCTTCAAGTGAAAGGGCGGCACTCTGTTATGTCTACTACACATACTCTTAAGCTCTTGTGGGGTTAAAATACAAAGAGTTAAAATACAAATCTAATGTAATGAACACATCAAGGCACAGAAATAATCGCATTTCTAAGTATTTGCTGAGAAAGGCCCTCTAATAATAATTAAATATTTAATGATTAAATGATTGGAAAAATTTATTTTTATTTTAATTAGAAATATAATATATATTATAAAAATAATTCAGACCAATAAAATGCATGACATGATTATGTCAGATGAGTAAAGCATATGACGATACAAAAAGTGGCTTTAGGGGCAATATATATTGCTTATTTCCATATTACTGAACAGAAGTCTATCATTGGCTACAGTCCACATCCACAACAAAGCATTTTGCAATTGGATTCATTGATTTGTCTAAGATAGTGTTATAATACAGGCTTTTCTAAGTAGGCGTCAATGTACACCTGCATCAGACAAACGTTTTTCGTCATAAACAAAGCATTTCTATGTCGCTGTGTAAAGTAAAACATTGTTTGAAACTATGAAAAACACTTCTCAAGATCCCAGAATTCGGAATTCCACTCCGTCCAGCTGTTTGAACGCAAGAACTCGTCCTCATCTTGTGCTTTTGCTAGTGTCAAACCGGAGTGTGGTTTGTTGTCTGTACAGCTGTGCGTTACTTATACAGCTGGAGTTTCGCTTACTGACCCCTGCTGAAAACAGGTGGTACTTCAAGCCTGAATTGCTCCCGATGATCAGAATACTACTTATTACAGCCCGGGAACATTATTAATTGCGATCATTGTTTTAACATGTTAATTTATATAATGAATCACTCTGAATTAACGTGTTAATCGACAGTTCAATTCAATATTTTATTACATTAATATGATATTATAGTGGACTGGGTTCCAAAAAAGGTGAAGTGCACTGAGACCCAATCACATTGAAAAAACTGACAAAAAAAAGAGGTCTGAATCCACTTTTGAGTTCAAGTGCAATGTAAATGCAAAGAGGTGGGTTTTTCCTCAATTCAGTTAAGGATCAACTGAAGGAGAACCAAGTTTGACTATTTTAAAGAGGACTCAAGTGTGAACACCCTTATAAAGTAGCTTACTCTATTGTCAGAAAAAGTATGGGCACATGATTAACACATGAGATGTTTAATGGTTACTATATCGCAATTCAAGTTTCAAATCACAATATTTGTCAAATTAATACAAATATCTAGAATTTCTTTTAACAAAACCATGCAGGTCTACCAGTAATTCAAATGGAAAGAATAAATAAATATCCACAGTGGAAAAAAACAAAACAAAAAAAACTTTGATTCATTTAGTTATGGTTAGTTTGAAGTTGAGCTTAGCAATTAATGGGTGCTGCAAAATACATAAAATGAAGTCGAAATAAAAGAATGTAAGCTTCTACACTATTACTTACTCTTTAAATCTCTGCTTCTGTTGATACCTTCTGAAAACAAGAAAAATATCTTAAAAAAATACAGAAGCCTTGATTTAACACATCTACAGCAGGCCATTTAAAAAGAGCACACCTGTTCTTTTACACTGGCTAGCAAACATTACCCTTATATTCTACAT
The DNA here is from genome assembly GCA_032164185.1 of Moxostoma hubbsi. NCBI lineage: Eukaryota > Metazoa > Chordata > Actinopteri > Cypriniformes > Catostomidae > Moxostoma > Moxostoma hubbsi. The sequence goes on from JAVLUX010000021.1 coordinate 34,018,917, forward strand.
ATAAAAGTATCCCACAATTAGCAGCACTCCAGTCTTGAGAAGTATTGTAGTTTTTATTGTAATCTGGAGGTCACTCACTGGATTTGATGGGAGGTTTGAGTTCTTCTGTATCGACATTGCTCGTGTCCACATGGACAAGTAAATGAGTGAGCCGCCGTACGCGGGAGTTGAAGATAGAGGCCGAGCTCTTATTCCGCTTAGTCGATTCAGAGTTCTCCAAATACTCATTGAGAAGCCATGACAGAGGGCTTAGAACAGAAGTCTCTGTTACAGAGAGAAGAACACAAGAAGGTCAATACAAACCACACCACAGAAGGACAGTCCAAACATTCTAATACATGAAATATAGGTTCAATATCAACGGTTTATTCTCATGAATGATGGATACCGGAGATGGTAATGCTCTGAATGATGGGGGTGATGAGGGCTTCCCAGCAGGTCCGACCCAAAGCCTCTGCGGCCTCAGCGTCAGGCAGAAATCGCTCAGCAAACATCTGCTCATGTCTCAGTGCACTGTTTAACCTAAAGACCAAAGAAAAACCATCAATAAAGGGGTGTGGGCAACCACCAGCACTCCATATAATGCAAAAAATTTATACTTGTTCCCAGTAAACATATCTTAAAACCTCAATAAATCTTGCAAGACTGGGTACAGGCCAATTGGGTAAAAAACATCCAGTATACATAATTTAAGATATATTCTCTGAAAACAAGTCTATGCATTTTATGCAATCTATCTTAAATTATATTCATCTTGTTTGACTCATTTTGACAGGAAAACAAGAAAAACATTAGGTTAAGAATTTTTTTTTTTTTTGTATTGGCATTTCACTAATGATCAAGAATAGCAAAACATGGCTGCCCACCATAAAATACTTCTCCCAAATAGGCCTACACAATTGCCATTAACGAATTCTACCACCTAACCCTAACAATTTTTTTTTCTCGCATAAAATCAGCACTGAGTGCACAGAACTTAATTTGTCATGGTGCTAGAAAAATTAGACGCGCATCTAGACTAATGACAAATTTTGATACGGTCTCTCTCCAAAATAGTTTCTCTCAATAGCCTATAATTTAATATAGACATTTATTTAAAGGAATAGTTCACCATGCATTAAATCGCTGGAGTCATATTGATCCCCTTTATGCTGCCTTTATGTGCTTTTTGGAGCTTCAAAGTTTTGGTCACCATTTGCTTGCATTGTTTGGACCAACGGAGCTGAAATATTTTCTAAAACTCTTAATTTGTGTTCTGCATAAGAAAGAAAGTCATACACATCTGTGATGGGATGAGAGTGAGTAAATGATGAGAGAATTTTCATTTTTGGGTGAACTATCCCTTTAAATGTGGTTGTTACTCAGAAAACTCCACATTCTGTTTGTGGCCAATAAGCTCATCTTTCATTCTCTTAATTCTGCTCTATATAAATGTCAAATGTGGCAGAAGGTCTCACTTGTTAAAAAGCTGCAGCAGCTGGTTCTTGTCCTCCAGGATCTCCTGACACCAGGTATGAGCTTTTGTTGTGTAGAAGAGATATGTGCGGCAGCACAGTTGCTCCTTGAACACCGGCCAGAATGTGGGCTTTGGCCCCAGCACCTCAAAGCCGTGCACTCGTGTGTCAATGCCACCCTGTGCACAGGAAGACAATTAGTTCAAGTAGCACATTAGAAATATACACAAGGAGATCCTGATATCACATAGTCCAATAGTTACATGAGACGCACTTACTAGATTCTTATGATGGTCATGTTCAATTTCTAGAACTCAAAACAACAGTCCAAATCTTAAATCAACATATAACAGGATTCAATATGATAGTTGATTTTTGTAAATATCGGTTATTGGTAAAAATGTATGCCGATAGTTTCTATATTTTTCGGCTCTCCCTTGAGGGGTCTACAGTGTAACAACGGCCTCTAGAGATGAAATAAAAACAAACACTGACTGTGTAGTATTGATGAATGATGATATAATGTTGATGAATTACTGCTCATACAGTATTTATTAGACCATATGACAGTTCACTTTTTAGTGTTTAGATTGTGATATAGTGACTTTAATTACCATTATTATTGGGATTTTGGTTGAACAATACACTGCATTTGGCATTTTATAAATTTTGGACTCTTGATGCCTCTATGTTTGTGCCTTGTGATAGTAAGGAAATTCTAAGAAACTTTTTTCAACATTCAAAAAAAAACAAAAAAAAATATCGATCAGCTGATCCGTTATCAGCTTTATCCACCAACTTGGTTATTGTATCATCAAAATCCACTGTCGATCCACCTCAAATGAAGACAGACAGTTTGCTTTTCACAGGAATAACATGCACCACTGAATCATGGACAACATGATCAGAAACGTGTATTAGCAAAGGAAAGAGGGACAACACTAAGCAAAATAAAATGATCCAAATTGTATCATCTTACAACCCAAAACAGACATCTCATTTAATGTCTGACCTGCTGACATCTTTTGATTCTGATCTGTATGATGGGCCAGAACCGGGTCATATTCTCCAGCAGAACCACATGACTGGCTGAGGGAGGGACATTCACCTGTACATAATAAATAAAAAGTGTGAGGTATCTTTATATGCCATCTTAACATTCCCTGTACATCATTATACCTGCAATGAGTGATTATGAATGAGAAGTGCTTTCTCACAGTGTTGAGTTCAGTGTTGATGTTTGTGGGATCATCTCCTCCCAGAACAACAATACGAGCTGGCATGTAACTTGAGTCCTCACTGGCTACCAGCACCGTCAACTGCCTGTGAATGAAGAAAATGGAGGATTTTCGATGCGACACAAATAAGCCGCGTTCTATCATTTAAAGCAACAGTTCACCCAAAGATGAAAATTCCTTCATCATTTATGCACACTCATGCCGTCCCAGATGTGTATGACTTACTTTCTTCTGCTGAACACAAACGGAAACTTTTAGAAGAATATTTCAGCTCTGTAGGTCCAATGCCAATAGGGTCCAAAACTTTGAAGCTCCAAAAAGCACATAAACGCAGCATAAAACTAATCCATAAGACACCAGTGGTTTAATCAAAGTCTTCAGAAGCAATATGATCAATATTTGTCATTTTTTACCATAAATTTTCCTCCCTGGTGATATGCACAAGAACGTAAATAGCCAAAAACAAAAGAAGAATGTGGAAGTAAAAGTGAAAGTGGAGATTCATAGCAAAAAGGACTTAAATATTGATCTGTTTCTCACCCACACCTATCATATCACTTCTGAAGACACAGATTAAACCACTGGAGTCATATTAATTCGTTTTATGCTGCCTTTGTGTTTTTTGGAGCTTCTGAGTTCTGGTCACTATTCACTTGCATTGTATGGACCTAGAGAGCTGAAATATTCTTCTAAACATCTTTCATTTGTGTTCTGCAGAAGAAAGAAAGTCACACATCCATTCTTGCCTTATTAGTGCTCAGAGTTGATCACAATTTGTGGGCTTCTGCTTGTCCTCTCGCCTTTTGAGGATTGACCACAGGTTCTCTATGGGATTAAGATCCAGGGAGTTGCCTGGCCACGGATCCAAAATTTCAATATAATGATCTCCGAACCACTTCATTATTAATATTGCCTTGTGGCAGGGTGCTACATCACACTGGAAAATGCACGGATCATCACCAAATTGCTCCTGTATCGTTGGGAGAAGTTGCTCTTGCAGGACGTTTTGTAACCATTCTTATTCATGGCGGTGTTTTGAGCAGAATTGTGAGAGAGCCCACTCCCTTGGATGAAAAGCAACCCCACACATGGATGGTCTCAAGATGCTTTACTGTTGGCACGACACAGGACACATGTAACGCGCACCTTTTCTTCTCCGGACTATCGATTTTCCAGATGTCCCAAACTGTCGGAAGAGGGCTTCATCAGAGAAAATAACTTTGCACCAGTCTTCTGCTGTCCAATCCTTGTACTTCCTGCACAATTTCAGTCTGTCCTTGATGTTTTTCTAGGAGAGAAGTGGCTTCTTTGCTGCCCTTCTTGACACCAGGCCATTGTCCAAAAGTCTTCGCCTCACTGTGCGTGCAGATGCACTCACACCAACATGCTGCCAATATTGAGCAAGCTCTGCACTGGTGGTGACATGATTCTGTAGCTGACTCATAAGGAGGAGATGGCCCTGGCTCTTGCTGGACACTCTAGGACATCCTGAGCCTTCTTCACTGCAGTTGAACCTCTCACCTTGAAGTTCTTGACGATCCGGTAAATGGTTCTTTCAGGTGCAATATTCATTACAGCAATTTCCTTGCATCTGAAGCCATTTTGATGCAAAGCAATGATGGCTGCATGTCTTTCTTTAGAGGTAACCATTGCTAATAAGAACACAATGACTGGATGCACTTCTTCCCTCCTCTTATAGCAATCAGTCTGCTCTTATAATTAAATCAGAATGATCGAGTGATTTCATCTGACTAGTACTCGTTCACACTTTCCCAGGTGCTGCTGATATGATTAGTGAAATAATGTTAACTGGTCATTTTGTGCCAGGCACAAAAAAACAATGAAATTTGGGTTTTTGTGATAAAGTTCATTTTTTGGCCAATGAAGCTTTTTGCTATTATTTAAAATGCATCTGATCACTCTGCACAATAATTTAAAAACAATGTGAATCAACACCACAACAACTGAAGCAGAAAACTTTGCAAAACACAAAATTTACGTCACTGCCGATACTTTTGGCCATGGCTGTCGAGTAGGGGTGGAATCCAACTTGGAACAATTAACTGAGACTTTTTAGAATTTTGCTACACAACTGATGCAGTTAGAATTGTTAAAATACATACATTTTATTAGCAGCACAAACTTTTATACTGTATGTTTTATGAACTGGAGAAAGAAAATGCTTCAGAATCGGAGCATTGCATATGAGTCATGCATTCAAACATGTCTGTTTTTTGCCATAATCATCTACAGACCTATAGAAGATACACTGGCTAAATTAAATAAAGTATCAAATCCAGCATACCTGATGACCACCCCCTTATGCATGTAGATGTTGATAAAATGGGAGCCTGTGCAGCCATTGGATTCCCAGTAGGTTTTAGGGTTTTTGTCTGTCAGCTTGTTAGCTCGATGGTGATTGGATGAAACCTCCACCTTCTCCCAGCACTTATCCTCCTTCAGTTCCACACTGGAGCCTACGGAACATATTATAATCAAATCAAACACTGCACTTGCAGCTTAGGAGCTTCAACATTCAAGTGCTGCATGGCTCAGTGATGCAATGCTTGTTAAAGCAAAAAGTCTTTACATTTTCGAGAATTCTTGTGATTTTAAAAACATGCTATATGCCTTGCAGTTTATTCACACAGTTTTAAAAGAATAGTTCACCAAATGATTTGCATTTACTCATTCTTTTGGCAGACAGTCCAAGCTGCTCATTTCTATATAAGGGAATGGTGATCCTTATTGCCAAACTCCATTAAAAATAAAGAACTACATAAGTACCACAAAATAGTTCCAAAAGTAGCCATACAATAGCTTCGTGTTCCATTTAAAACTGGTGCCTTTAGACATGTCGAGACAGGTGTGACATCATTGACACCAAATAGCAATGGATCTCGCATCATGTGACTGATCGTGATGCAGCATGTTTAAATATACTTGAAACCAAACAAGATTTAGGAGCTACGGCTGTGGATTATCAGTGAATAATGACTTAAATTCAGCCTGTTCTTCACACATAGCTATTGTATGGCTTCAAAGGATTTGGAGCAAAAGCACACAAGTCAAACAGAATACTTTTACAGAGCTTTTTTGTCCTTTTTAGAGCATGGTAGTATAAATCACAATCCACTTTTATTGTATGGAAAAGAGCAGCTCAGACATTCTTCCAAATACCTCCTTTAGTGTTTCATGAAAGAGACAAAATAATAAGGTGTTGGAACGACATGAGGGTGAGCACATAAGATGTTTTTCGTTAGCGACTGCAACACTCTTGACACATCAGTAAGAGCAAGACGAACCGACCTTGGCACAAGTTTCGCAGGAACACATCAAAGAAGGGAATATTGATGGGATGATGGCTACGACGATGCTCCTCAATCTGACCGAGGACCATCTAATGATACAGATAGAGGACAAATTAACATTAGCAACATTCATTCCTAAAACATGTCCAGAATAACTTGAGAGCTTCATACCTGAATGCATCCGGCCAGCACACTGGTGGTCATTTTCTTGTAGAGGCTGGCGTACTTCTCAGAGTCATTGATGAGGTCTCGCAGCTCTGTGAACATCAGCAGGTTGGTGCTGTGTTTGTCCAGGGCTTTCAGAAGAGCTTCTTTAGTGCCCAGACGACACATCACCACAGCATAGTCTTTATTTAGCGATGCAAGGCGATACAGGAAGCGGATGAACTGTTGTACAACCTAAGTGTGGGAGATAAAGAGGCATGAAATACTATCATCTGACTTATCAACATGAAATCATATGATTAAATCATTTGAAGGGAAAGTACCTCTCTGTCACTGATAAAGGCTGTCATTGATGACAAGCAGGGCTCAATACTCTCATGCCAGGGCAACAGATCCTCCTGGTAGTTATCCAAAAACTTGTTCAAAATCCTGTTGAGTATAAAAGAGTTACAATCACTGGTTTAAAAAACAAAGCAAAGTAGCAAACCATCACTACCTATCTCGTTACCATAATGCAACAGAAAAAAAAATACTTTACATTATGGAAATAAGAAAAAAGCTCACGCTACTCTCCGCGGGATCCATGAACAACTCACCACGTGCCCCACCAAGAGCGAACCACATTATAGTGACCACGAGGTTACCCCATGTGAATCTACACTCCCTAGCAAGTGGGGCGATTGGCATATATGCATGCATTTTGATTCTGAAAGTAATCGCTAGTTTAAAAACCAACAATTTTTATTTATTTTTTTAATCAGCCCGCAACATACAGGCTCCTGTGTATACTATGCTGTCTGTTATCTGAAAATTCCCCCACATGGGAAAAAAGGTAAATCACTTTTTTTGCTTATTTTAAGTGAGGCAAATCCCTTATTCTGAGCTTGTTTTTTCCAAAACAGATGACTAGTTTCTCTAATGAGATCTGGAAACACTGAAACATGTATGTCACCCACCCTTTACACGTTATTAACTGCTCTTTTATTTCGTTCTAACCAGTTACCATTTGGAAAGCAGGCTGCAGACCACCTGAACCGCAACATAAAAATACTGTTTTAGATCAGAACAAACCGAAATGTGAAACATTTAATATTCTGTCCCTGCTTTGAACAATAAACAAGCCCAAAACAAGCAAAGGACTCTTATTTTGAAATGACGGAGACCTGGCTGCAATACAATGCTTTTATACAAAGTCCCTTTCAAGGTAAGTCTGTCCACTAAGCGGCAATCTTTGAAACGCTCTCCAGCAGGTTGAGCAGCTAATTTCTATGTAAACAAGTTGCATACAAGTGCAGATTCTATCTACTTGAATGGAGAAAGACCGAAATATCCAAAGTTGTTGGTCAAGATTATGATCAAAGAACATATTTAACATCAGCACTAAAATCTGACAACACCGGTATCATAAATTGTGCTTTATTAGCCCAGAATAGGCTTAAAAAAAAAAAAAAAAAAAAAAAAATCCAACTTGTCTAGCTAATGTGCATGCACATTCTCGAATTGATTGACATGCGATGTCTATCTAAAAAGTGATTGGCTCTTTTATTTGTAAGGCGGGACTTCCTTTTCTCCATCCACTGACCGATGGACGCAACACTTTGTCCCATTCATTTTTATAGCAGTGGCCCTTCATAATCTCTGTCTAAAGACTGTCTATAAGCTCTCTCTATTTATATACTCTAGATTTCTGCAGATCACAGATTGTTTAAAAGCAACTATCAGCACTGATTTATCAGTAACACCAATATATTGTCACACACCTAAGGATAGAGAGCTGCACGGCCCGGTCCGCTCTATGCTGGTCCATGAGGCGTATGAGGTCATGGAAGGTGTCTCTGCTGCGGGTCACCTCATTTCTTTCTTCCTCCAGTTGGGAGGCATCATCACACAGCAGCTGTTCCAGGGTCAGTATGACCTCTTTAGTGGCCGGCATCTCCTTCAGACTCACCACCAACATCTTCAGCTCTGTGTCTTTGAAGTCATGCTCGTCTTTAGACTCTACAGACACAGACAGATCTGCAGGTTACTACAAATGAGGCGATTATGTTACAAAGACATGTTCAGAATCAAGAATGAAAAGACATTGAAGAGTCTTTATTAATATCCTGCTAATTTCAGGGGTGTAGAAATCACTGTGACTTTCAGAAATAATGACGTACTTTTGGGAAATAGTTTTCACTTTCAATGCCTCGTGCAGGTTTTGCAAGAGATAAATCAATTAGGATAAGGTTAAGATAACGCAGAGTGATACCTTTTTTCTCAAGCTTGTGGACCATGGAGATGTGGTTCAGGGCAATGATGGCCAGCATGCTGTGATGGTTCTGAGCAGAAAGGCACTTCTTCAGTGTGGCACTGACATTGCAGCTGACTAGCTGCTCTGCCAGACTCTTGTGACTGGAGATCAACATGATGATGACCAGAAGCCCGTTCCGCACGGACAAACCACAGCTGCATACATCACAGGATTAAAATGAACATGAATTCAGAAATCACATACATGAATATAAAAGAGTTGGGTGATATGACGGCATATACACCGAGCAATGGTACAAATGTGTCAAGCAGTAAAGATTACTGATCTAAAAAATAAAAAAAAGTCACCAAGCTGAAAACATACTCTGCAAATGGTGATGCAGACAGGCACTTCCAGTGTAAACAGCTTTGTTGATTATAATGACAGCTACCAAGCTTTAACGTGTTATGATGCACCAGTCATGTCTGATGTCTTGTTACATGTGTGCGTATATCAGCTATTTTACATGGACTCAGAATGTGCCTCATCCAATCATATTTAACTTATAATGAAGACTATTACTGTTTTTAACTGAAGTGTTGAATAATGTAAAAGTTATTTATGCATTGATGAGAGACATGTTCATTTGTTATGAACAATTAAATTAAATGAATATTTTTTTAGTTTGTATCCAAGTTCCAAATAAAATAAATCAAATGAGATGCAGTACCTTTAATTTATAAAGTATACATTTTCTAGATTATCCAAAAATAGGCATTACTACATGATAAATGGGATAGTTCACCCACAAAAAAAGAAATGATTCTCATCATTTACTCACCCTCATGTCATCCCAGCTGTGATTGACTTTCTTCTGCCTAACACAACTGAAGAGTTTTCGAAGAATATCTCATCTCTGCTGTTCAATGCATGTGAATGGTGACAAGAACTTTAAAACTCCAAAAAGCACATAAAGGCAGCATAAAAGTAGTCCATACAACTCCAGTGATTTAATCCATGTCTTCAGAAGTGATATAATAGGAGTGGGTGATAAACTGATCAATATCAAAGTCCTTTTTTACTATAAATCTTTACGTTCAGTTCCACATTCTTATTTAGTTTTTTTGTCGATTCTCATTCTTTGTGCATATTGCCACCAACTGGGCAGGGCTGGTCAAAAGTGGAGATTTATAGTAAAAAAAAGGATTTAAATATTGATCACACCGTTTCAGAATACATGGATTAAATCACTAAAGTCGGATGACTTTTATGCTGCATTGTATCCTTTTTGGAGCTTCAAAGTTCTGGCCACCATTCCACTTGCATCGTTTGGTTATACAGAGCTGAAATATTCTTCTAAAAATCTTCATTTGTGTTCTGCAGAAGAAAGAAAATCATACACATCTGGGATGGCATTAGGGTGAGTAAATGATGAGAATTTTCATTTCTCTTATAACTATTCCTTTAAGTAGTATATTAAAAAAATTGGGATTGAATTTCCAGCAAAAATAGCAATTTTTTGACATTTCATTGTGTGAAAAATTTCATATCACGACAATGGTAAACAATATTTAGATCATTCTTATTAAGGACACACAATACACAATGACTAAAGCAGATTTCTCACCCTGCTGTGCCAAGCATGAGGTCAATAGCAGAAGGGATGGAACACAGTAGCCCTTTAGAGCCCTCCGGTGTGGCAGAGCCAATGCTGGCAAAAATCTCCAGCATCATCTGAGTGCCAGACTCAGAGAGGGGCATACACCCGCCAACACTGCGCGGGTCATGCTTACTGGCACCTGTTATCACCTTCAGAGTCTGGGAGAAAGCAATACACATTTGTCAGGCCTAAGAAAATAAGAAATGTAAGAAAAGAACACAAGAATGGCAACTCACCGCCAGGGCGATCTGCTGCACCTGAATACAGGTAGGATACTCCTGCATGCAGGACAAGATGGCTTTCACACCTCCTTCTGTGGCGAAGGAGACCCTCCACTCGTATTTCAGCATGAGACTGCGGGTCAACAGCAGAGCAGTAACAGCGTTCTGCTTCGGCTGACTGCCAATCATTTCCACCAGCAACTTTATCACTTTGTCACTGCAAGAGAGAAGAAAAAAAGCAGATAGTCACATAAGATCAGTTGGTAAAATCTCATGAAGAAATGTCCAGGTCACATGTCCACCCTCTCACCGGACGGTCTGTGCAGAGTCTGATCTGAGGGTGCTTCTCTCCTGTGGTCCCTCTTCCTCCAGAATCTTACTGATGACCTTCATTCCAGCCAGCTGCAGTCCTGAGTCAGAGCTGCTCTTCTTCATGATGTCCACCACCTCTCCGATCTTCTCCAGAGCGCTCTTCTTACCCTGCACCTTTGGACTGTTGAACACTGCAGTGTACGGAATCACAAAAAGGCACCTGTTATTTTTCTCAGTGCTGGTCAGGTTGGAGAAATCGCAGTCTTTTTAATGAAAGCAGACTTGAATGCGGCCTAATGAAGGATTTTGGTCCTGTTAACAAAATGAATAAAGATGTGTTTTGGGTGATCCGATCACAAGTGACTTGGTGAGGCACTTCATTTGCACCTGGCCGTAATATGAATCTCTTTTAACGCCTTGTGTTCAGATT